>OY757011.1:198202352-198799879 GCA_963580285.1 Lucinisca nassula | reverse complement strand
GACACACTGGCCATATCTTGTCTAAAAAACGGTTAATTTTTGTTATGAAATTTTGTCTTTATACTTAAATTTTAAGTTGCAAGTGCTCGTTAGCACCGCCCCAAAGAGGCGGTTCTCACGAGAACTCGCAACCTGTGCCTTGGAGGAGAAATAAGAAAAATAATGGAACACCCCAAGGTTTTGTCTATATAAAATGAAGTTTGAGTATATTCATTACACGGACTTGTTAACCCTTGATCTGCAGAATATCTAAATATGCCACACCCACTACAGTATATCAACCAATCAGATTACTTGATGCAAATTATTGCAACAAATTCAGAAACTGAATGGTAAACAATGAAGATCCAGATTAGATGGCTTCTGATCTGGATCTACATTGTTTTAAAAGAAAAGACATTTCCAAGCTCAGCAGGACACGCGTTAACGTGATGTATACAGCAAAGGTCCAGACCAAACACCGCTAGACGCTGAAAAACGTGGCGTCCTGATCTGGTCCTGTAATAATTTGCCTATCTTACGCCCTTTTTCGCAGAAAAAAAATCTTAATGAGGAAGAGTCTCTTCAGCTAAAAAAGGGTTAAGGCGTCAGACGTCACAAAACATTTACGTGTACGGGTGTAGTTCGTGTATAAAATTATGCTAAACATGAAAAGGAGCAACTATTTCCTTTAGCAACTAAAACGAAAGGATTTTCTCCTTGCCAGAAAATTCTTCTGTTTAAGCCAATACCACAACGAGTTTTTTTAAGAGGTTCTTCTGGCAGGTTAGCAAACTTGAGGTCCACACAATTTGTCTTATTTGAAAAAATTGATATCTACACTTAAACAAATGAATGCATTGGTTTTCGGATTCCATTCTTGTAAAAAATCAAAAGCGACAGGTAAATATCAATAAAGTCCACAGCCTAATACTGGCACCGACAAGAAGATTAAACACACGTTCCGCAGCTGGACGGTCGTAAGACCTGTGGGTCCTCAGCGTCCCGCCCTGGCTATGGTATACCCTATCTTTAAAACGTTAAAAATTTAATTAGCAAATAATCTTAGATTTTGCTTCAAAAATATGAGTAGATGTTCTATTTTGTGAACGTTACTGTACTTGCTACAAAGCTAGCTAGTTTGACCTTTAACGAGCTATAAGGCTTTGAACAGAAGGGTCCTGATTCATAAAACAACACGAGTGTACGAAACAGGCACGTGGAACTCTATAGGAAAGATAACTTAGAAAACCACAATGCACTGGTGCTATCGGACTCGCGCAACATGGCTACAAATAGCTTGTTACTTTCAACTCATTCTGTCATGACATCTGCATTGCTCAAGGATCAGTTAAAAATACCTTTCGGTATCTTAAAATGTATAATTTAGACAAAGTTTAGCTCAAAGAGTTTATAACATTGGAACCAGAACAGTTAGCTGATGAACAATCATCAGGCATTTATGAAGCATGAGTAATAGTTTAAAGGGTCTAATGCTATTTTAAGACGTGATCTGCAGCGTTTCATGTTCACGATAAAAACACAGCTGGTGAGTCTTTAGCGGTAAGAAAGCCTCAAATTATGAGTTGAAAGTTAAAACCGGTAGCTACTGCTGCAGACAGGTTGAGACAGAGCGAAATACGAACACTAGTTACATATATTGCTGCAGTGTAAACACAAATAGCCAACAAGATGAACAATAAATCCCGCACTAAACATCTTACCCAGTTCAAAAGCATCTTACCCAGTCCAAAAGGGCTGGCCCCACCCATCGGGGCTTGAAGAAATAGATGGGCTGCATGATGCTTCCAAGAAGAGATGAAACCGACCCGCACACGGGTACTTGTAATCCGTTTAGTGGATCTAAGCCTGCCCAGGAAAAGCAGTGTGAGTCGGCCCGTCCATGCTTTTAAAACATATTGGTTTCATTGGGCGGCAGGGACTGAGATGTCATTTCATCTCAATGTCGGGTAAAAGTCCCACAAAATTGGAAGCAACGTCTCCAAAATGACCTATACAGTGTTGGCGGGGACGTTAAACCTCAAATCAAACAACAAATAAACAAACAGTCCAAAAGGGACAGGAAGGGGACAGACTGTCACAAACAGATGAATTTATGATAAAACTTGTGGAGAAAAGGTGATTTTAGAACAAACCAGTGCTTCAGCTGAAGCGCACGACCCGCCGGATGCTTTTAGCTTTATGAGAGTTACCATATATGGGTATGGCGGCCATTTTGGTCATGTGACCTGGACCTAAAACGGTTCCCCCAATAAATGCGCCTTATCGTAAGGAGCAAAAATATATCTTATACTTAAGTACTGTATTCTTAATCGTTTGCATGATAAAATGCATTCTCACTTTTCCAATACAAAAGCATATGTGTGAAAGTTTGACCTAGGCACAAAGAAGGTCAAGGTCAACCCAGGGTCACCATTTTAGCCATTTATGATGGGCCTACGTCCCAGATGCTATTTATCAAGTGTTGTGGAAATCTGCCCAGTGGTTCTGGAGAAGACTATTTTTGAAAGCTTTTACCATATATGGCTTGGCGGCCATTTTGGTCATGTGACCTGGACCCCATGAGCAAATTTTGGTTTCCCCCATCCCATAGAGGCTCCATATGAAATTTGACTTCAATCGGCCCAACGGTTTCCGAGGAGAAGCAGTTCGAAAGTTTTCACATTTTTCGCCTCGGCGAGGCTATACTAAATGGAATGTACTATTTCGCAAGTTCATTGGTTAGATCTCATTAATATCTATCAGTATGGCAAAAATTGTTTAAATATTCCAAGCGGTTAAGTCACTATCACCAATTTTCACAAACGGGTTACGGACGGACAGACAGACAGACCATACATGGCTTGGCGGCCATTTTGGTCATGTGACCTGGACCTCATGAGCAAATATTGGTTTCCCCCATCCCATAGAGGCTCCATATGAAATTTGACTTCAATCGGCCCAACGGTTTCCGAGGAGAAGCAGTTCGAAAATTTTCACAATTTTCGCCTCGGCGAGGCTATACTAAATGGAATGTAATATTTCGCAAGTTCATTGGTTAGATCTCATTGACATCTATCAGTATGCCAAAAATTGTTTAAATATTCCAAGCGGTTAAGTCACTATCACCAATTTTCACAAACGGGTTACGGACGGACAGACTGACAGAATGACAGAATGACACGGTGATTTTAGGGCACTCTTAGAAAATCAACCGACTTCAGTCGGTCGATTTTTCTGCGGGTCGTGCAATTACAGCAGATCGTTTTGTGATGGTTCACGCCTGTATGCTATAAAATCTCGGTCCCCGCCCATCGGGGCTTGTAAAAATAGCACTAGCCAACAAGATGAACCATAAATCCCGCACTAAACATCTTACCTAGTCCAAAAGCATCTTACCCAGTCCAAAAGGGCTGGCCCCCACCCATCGGGGCTCGAAGAAATAGATGGGCAGCATGATGCTTTCACGTAGAGCTGAAACCGACCGCACATGAGTACTAGTTAACCGCTTAGATGAGCTAAGCCCAGGCAAAGTGGTGCGAGTCGGACCGTCCATGCTCATAAACCCTATTGATTTCATTGGACGACAGGGCTTGTGATGTCATTTCATCTCAATGTCGGGTAAAAGTCCCATACAATTTAAAGCAACGGCTCCAAAATGACCTATACAGTGGTGACGGGGACGTTGGTCTGTCCTGTAAACTGAAAGTATCAGACAAATTCTCTCCAAATAATAAAACCTATTCTTCTACAATATTTTGATTTTACATACGTTTGTGGCAACTTACACGAATCTCTGTCGTCATGAGGTTCCTTCTTGTGCGTGTATACTTTGGTCTGAAAAGAAAGCATGTTTACGTTTGGATAAAACATAGCTTTCGATTAATTTTTCATGGTGTGAAGAGAAGAGCGAGGCGGCGCATTTCCGACTTCTAGACATAAAAATGCTTATCGCTTTTTAAGTAGAATTGAAGGCAACGATAAAGGCCTGCTTGGTGTGCAACAGGCGAAAGAGAAGTGCTTGTGTAATTTCTATTTCTCTGTTTGCATGCTATTTTTTCAGTCTTATCTTTATTATCTTAACCCTCCTGCACCATTTATTCTATTCGTTCACTGAGACAACACAAAATGACCCTCAGTTGTGAACACCATCTATTCTATTCTGTCAGTATATTTCTGCTCCACGACATAGGTTGTTGGTACTCGTTAGAACCGCCTCAACGAGGCGGTTCTAACGAGCACCAACAATCTATGTTTGTGGTATGAATAACAAAACATTCGCGAATTTTCATAAGAAAAGTAGCCATTTTGAAGATGTGAAAGAATGCACCATGTCAGACGTTTGTGTTATGGTAATGAGAGCAATGCATTGTCGTGTTGAAGGATGTAAGCATTGCCTTCACTTCTATGTTGAAAATTATATCAATGCAATAAGACGAGTCTTTAAATAAAGCTTTTTTGTCTTTCTTATCAAAGAAGCTTTATTTGAACGCTCGTTTTATTGCATTAGTATAATTTTGTGTGTGTTATCGTAATGAGAGCAATGCATTTTCGTGTTGAAGGATGTAAGCATTGCCTTCACTTCTATTTTGAAAATTATACTAATGTAATAAAACGAGCGTTTAAATAAAGCTTCTTTGGAAATAAAGACCACATTTCAAAAAAAAAAACTAGAGCTGTCAGTGAAACTGACTAGGTCCCCGGCAGCGCTATCAGAAATTTGTGGACGGACAGACGGACAGACGGACGGACAGAGTGATTACTATAGGGCACCCACACTTTCAGTGCGGGGCCCTAATAAACATGGTCTTTATTTCCGGAGAAGCTTAATTGGAACGCTTTTAACTGTTGTGTGTCAAGTTTAGCTTAAAATGGAGGATCTTAAACGATTTTTATAAATTTATAAAAAAAAAAAATAATGAAACGAGCCTACTGTGAGTTTCATAAATTTCAGATTAAATGACCACGGGTATCGTATAATGATTTCAAACAGTATTCCTGGTTAGGAACAAGTACTAAGCAATGTGGATAAAGTTTCTTGCCCAAGGAAACAACACGTGGTGCTTGCGAGGATCGAACCGGCTACCTCCCCAATCCAATGCTTTACCACTGCACCACAGAGCTCCAGCTCTTCTGTCGCGGTTTATTTTTGTTATGGTTTGTCTTTGGGTGTTTGTGTCGCTTATATTATTTTATTTTGGATAGCCAATTTGCCATTTTTGTGGGAAAGCAACTGTCCATTTGGCTTTCCGCTATTGATGTTTCCATTAGGGTCTTTTGTTTCATGTTTGTGTTTCTTTCCCTTTGGTGTCTCTGATGGGAAAGGGAAAGAAACCCAAATGATGCTAATGGAAACACCGATAGTGGAAAGCCATAAGGACACTTCCTTTCCCACAAAATAGCCAATTGGGTATCCAAAACAAAATAATATAAGCGATACACACACACAAAGACATACCATAACAAAAACAAACCGCGACAGAAGTTGCCGGTTACCGCTCGCAGAATTTGGCGGTGGCGTCGTTTACGTAGTCTTGACCATAAGGAGACCATAGTGTCATACAGTTGTCATTTTCGCATTACGAAAACTCGCCTATACAAATATATTGTAAATTTTACCGCCGAAAAAAATGCAAATTTTAAGTCGACAAATTGTGATATTCTTCTTATATCTGTTCAAAATATAGATTGAAGCTGTTCTAACGAGTACCCACAGTCTATATTTTAGAACAGAAATACGAAAGATAAGGTTTACCCCTGTAAACCCCAGTTTTACTATATAAAAGTGGGGTTCAAGGGGGTCAAAATTATATAGGTGTCTTTTCGTGATGGACTTCCATGCGCCTTTAAGAAAACCAGCATCCAAAGAAGTGTATTCCTTATCCATGTGTTTATATGTGTCCAGTTTTTGTTTGATTTGAGGTTTAACGTCCCTGTCAACATTGTACAGTTCATTTTGGAGACGTTGCTTCCAATTTTGTAGGACTTTTACCCAACATTGAGATGAAATGACATCTCAAGCCCTGTCGCCCAATGAAACCAATTGAGTTTATAAGCATTGACGGTCCGACTCGTGCGCACCGCTTTGCCTGGGCAGGCCTAGATCCACTAGGCGGTTTACCAGTACTCGTGTGCAGGTTGGATTCAGCTCTGTGTGGAAGCATCAGGCAACCCATATATTTCTTCAAGCCCCGATGGGCGGGGGCCGATATGTGTCCAGTAACAATAAAAGTTAAAATGCTGATGGTACGTACCTTTCCTCCAGATATTGAGCGCACTGACATTCTTTCATCAACCTTTTTTGGGGGTGTCTTCTTTCTACGGAATTTATCAAAGAATCCACGATGCTCAGGTTCTTCCACACAATGCATATAGCTTTTACTCGGAACCGAAGATGACAGCTTAAAACAGAAAAATATGTATATGCAATAATTTTGGGAAAACTTAGCATGCTTAACATTGTAATAGTTTGCTTTTAACAGCGACGAATATGTCTCTATTTTTGCCGAGTTTAGGCGGTCATTCGTTGACAATCCCTTTATTTTACATGCACATGATTCTTAATATAATTTGAATAACACAAAAATAAAACATTAAATGCACCGCTAACACAGCATGATAAACCACCACTGCATGGCCAATAAAATAAAAATTTTAGGTGTTTGTAGAGCAGACAACCTTAGAAATATCACGGCAAAATAGAAGTGAAGGCAATGACCAGGAATCGATACAATTAACCCAGAGATCCCATCAGTAACACCAAAGGGAAAGAAAGATAAACATGAAACAACTAGAACCCAATGGAAACACCAATAGCGGAAAGCCAAAAGGACAGACACTTTTCCACAAAATGGCCAATTCGCTATCCAAAACAAAATGATATAAGCGATACCCACATTTAAAGACAAAACATAACATAAATAAACCGCGACAGAAGAATTGCCTATGAACGGTCAGTGAAACGAATTTCACTGAGGGGGGGGGGGGATTAAATCGATTTTACGTGGTCACAATCTTCGCCCTTACTTCCGTCGCGATTTAGACAAATAATTTGTTCAGTCCGCATGAATGCCTCCTAACTCATCAGTGCAATATCTCCGTGAACAAAAAAATCAAACAACCACAGAGATGAAACAACGTTGAGGACTCGACAGCCAAAGAAAATCAACAGTTAGACTCCGATTAGTATTGAAAAGACTTGATAAAACAGCAATAATAATTTTCTATATATATCAGGTACAGATACAACAGGCAAAAACAAACCATTTTTCAGATACACCCAAACCAGATAACTTAAAAACTAAACTTTTAGCTTTCATATATCTACGAAGTTTCATTTTCCTATTCCATATTGAAAGGAGCAATATAAACAATGGCAGTTAACTCAAGACTTACAATGGTCAGAGTATGGTTCTTTGGACACAACTGACTTCGTTTAGTGTGTTGTATGTCCGTAAAATTAGCATCAAGGCATAGAAAAGGGCCTAAAAATTACACATATATCAAAAGGCAGACAACTCAAGAATCAGAGTTGTCAGAGTGACTGTCCTAAGCCGTTATATGCTTCCTTTAGTGTTTTATACATTTTTAAATCTCTTAAACATAAGTTGCAAGTGGCACAGAACAAAGTAGTCAGATTTATTTTATACTTACCACCCATGTCAAGTATTATCTAAAATAAAGACGCTGAATATAGAGGACAGAGTTAGACAGTTGCGACTGAATCATGTTTTTAATATAAATCATGCACAACTCTTTTGGCAACTTTGGTAGAAAGTCATCCAAGGAACATTTCTGTGAAACTATTTTGAAAACGGCCGTTTACCTAGGAGAAGATGTCGTTTAAATGTTTTTTTTTCTATTTGTAGCTCTGGCGGCCATTTTGTTGAGCGGAGCAAAACTAATTTAGCAATTCTGGTAGAGGGTCATCCAAGGATCATTCCTGTGAAATTATTTTAAAATTGACACTGTGGTTTCGGAGGAGATGTCATTTGAAGAAATTGTTGATGGACAGACAGACGGACGGACGACGGACATAAAGCGATCACAATAGCTCAACTTGAGCACGAAAGTGACTCGAAGGCAAACAATACATGCGCTAACAACATGGAACAATTAACAATATAGGAAATTGTACAGAAAATGTCAATCTGGGTTACTACCAGGAGCTGGAACATCAAGGGTCTTGCGTTTAAATACAACGCATTTCATACATTATATAATGTCTTTTATTTTTGCTGCGTTTTTCGGCAATCATCTGTTTTTATTTGATGTTGAAGAACACGTCCAGCCAGAAAGTTGTAGCGGAGAACTTCTGGAATAAATGTCATCCCCTTAAGATGTCTGAACGTAAAGAAGTCTGTAATTTCAAGTTCTACAAAACTGTTTGTTTTCGAATAGTCGATGATATGTGTCTGTTCAGTGTATGACTGAAAATAATTATGTGGGTCATTCAAACCTACTCTATGTTTACAATGCACATATTCATAAGTGAAACAACAAAACATATCGACTAGTGTAATATTTTTACGATGATGCTAATTAGTACGCGGACAGGCTAAATTACACCAAAGGCGTATGGTCTATATTTTCTGCAGATCCTACAAAGAGATTTGTTTCACTGAAACGTCATGCATAACCCTTTTGATAGTCCGCACTTTAAATTCCACACAACTTTCCTTTAAATGGACACTGCTTTGCCTGTCAATATACAGATATCGTCTCAGAGGCTGGTCATTTGTTTACATTTCACTAGTGAACATTCATATGGTGCCGTTACTTATGCAAGATACAGCTACAAAGATGGGTCAATATCGATAAATATAGTGGCTGCTAAGACACGTGTTGCACCTAGTAAGGCCTTAAGTATTCCTCGTCTGGAGTTGATGGGTGCTGTTAAAGACTTAAAGATGAATCAGCTGGTTTACTGGTCAGATGGTTTAAATGTGTTATGGTCGATACACGGGAGAAGTCGGGGGTTTAAACCTTTTGTAGCCAACAGGGTCGGCTATAGGCCAATACCGATCCAGCACAGTGGCGATACGTCCCGACCAGTTTAAATCCAGCTGATATCCTGAGCAGAGGTATGCCAGCAGACTGTGAAAAATGATGGAGAGGGCCAGAATTCTTAGGACTGTTAGAAGATGCTTGGCCAGCCAGGAAGATACAAAATAAACACACAGGATATGATGAATTGAGGAGTCCGGTCACAGAAAGAACGCTCAATATCTGATAACAGAACTGAAATCGGGACTGAGTCCATTCGTCAGCTTTACAAATACGGATGTGGAATTTCCATTAAGCCCATGCAATTATTCGAGCTGGTTAAGACTGAGGAGAGTTATTGCATGGGTGAGTCGCTATATAGACAACTGTGGTAAACAGAAAGAAGATATAACGTTCGGAGAACTTCAAGCTGATGAGCTGAAAAGAGCAGAGCTGCAGCTAATTCAATATGCACAGGTTACTGAATTTGTGGGGGAATAGAAGGCATTAGCAAGTCGAAAATCATTACCAGCAAACGGCAATCTGCTAGGACTGATGATGGTCTCATGCGGCCGGACAGCCGCCTGAAGCATGCATAGTTTCTTTCTTAAGATGTAAGATTTCCAATCATCCTTCCACGTAGAAGCTAAGTGACCAAGCCCATCATTTAAGATAAGCATGAAAAGGGAAAACATGCAACCGGAACCAATCAGACACTTGAAGCATTATCCTCTAGATACTGGATACAGTCAGGCCGTGAAGCGATTCGTGCATGGGAGAAATAATGTGCTGAGTGTGAAGGAAGAAGTCGAAGCCTTGCCAACAAATAATGACACCATTACCAACTTTGAGACTCAAAACGTCACTACAGGCGTTCACCAGATGAACGGTAGATTTCGCAGGATAATTCATTACTGTTCAAGGCAGAGGGAAACGTCGCGGAAAAAAGTATCTCTGTCTCTTCACATGTCTAGCCACAAGAGCAATACACTTGGAAATGGTATTCGGGCTGGACACTGATTCATTCCTGAATATCTTTTACAGAATGTCAAGTGGAGGAGATAATTTCGGACAATGGGACTGATTTTAAGTGAGCTGATGCTAAACTAAAGGCATTAGTAGCGAGGTTAGATGACGAAAGAATCAACAAGTCCATAGCCAACAAGGGAGTCACGTGGCACCTTAATTCGCCATTGGCTCCGAATTTCGGCGCTCCTACGAAACGATGGTGAAAGCAGCGAAGAGAGCAATATATGATATACAGTCCAACCTGTATTAAGCAAGCACCTATGGAATATTTAAAAATGCTTGCTTAAGACAGGTGCTTGCTTAACACAGGTGAATTTTAATGGATTTTCCTTTTTCGGGAACTGAATGCCTGCTTGCTTAAGACAGGTTACTTGCTTAATAGAGGTGGCCACTAAGATAAGTTTTACTAGTTGTACTAGGTAAAGCGGGAGTCAACGTGGAAGAACTAATAACAGCGATAATTGGGGCCGAAGCATGCATAGTTTCTTTCTTAAGATGTAAGATTTCCAGTCATCCTTCCACGTAGAAGCTAAGTGACCAAGCCCATCATTTAAGATAAGCATGAAAAGGGAAAACATGCAACCGGAACCAATCAGACACTTGAAGCATTATCCTCTAGATATTGGATACAGTCAGGCCGTGAAGCGATTCGTGCATGGGAGAAATAATGTGCTGAGTGTGAAGGAAGAAGTCGAAGCCTTGCCAACAAATAATGACACCATTACCAACTTTGAGACTCAAAACGTCACTACAGGCGTTCACCAGATGTGCGGTAGATTTCGCAGGACCATTCATTACTGTTCAAGGCAGAGGGAAACGTCGCGGAAAAAGTATCTCTGTCTCTTCACATGTCTAGCCACAAGAGCGATACACTTGGAAATGGTATTCGGGCTGGACACTGATTCATTCCTGAATATCTTTTACAGAATGTCAAGTGGAGGAGGTAATTTCGGACAATGGGACTGATTTTAAGTGAGCTGATGCTAAACTAAAGGCATTAGTAGCGAGGTTAGATGACGAAAGAATCAACAAGTCCATAGCCAACAAGGGAGTCACGTGGCACCTTAATTCGCCATTGGCTCCGCATTTCGGCGCTCCTACGAAACGATGGTGAAAGCATCGAAGAGAGCAATATATGATATACAGTCCAACCTGTATTAAGCAAGCACCTATGGAATATTTAAAAATGCTTGCTTAAGACAGGTGCTTGCTTAACACAGGTGAATTTAAATGGATTTTCCTTTTTCGGGAACTGAATGCCTGCTTGCTTAAGACAGGTTACTTGCTTAATAGAGGTGGCCACTAAGATAAGTTTTACTAGTTGTACTAGGTAAAGCGGGAGTCAACGTGGAAGAACTGATAACAGCGATAATTGGGGCCGAGGCATTACTAAATTCGAGACCACTTACATACCAGTCTGCAAGTCCAGCTGGCGATACACCACCGACTCCAAACCATTTCCTTCATGGTCAGATTGGGGGTCAGTTTTGCGCCTACCCACGTCGATGAAATAGAATTAAATCCAAGAAAACGACGGCGTCGGATACAAGAGCTGCTACGCCACTTCGGGACGAGGTGGCTACAGGAGTGGTTACCGGGACTTAACGCTTTAAAGAAATAGTTCACGAATCAACGACACGTACAAATCGGGGATTTGATGTAAGTAATCTCACCGGATACTCCACGAGGAAATTGGCCGTTGGGGCGAGTGTTAGACGTTTATCCAGGAAAAGATGGCCATGTACGTGTCGCGAAGCTACAAGTTGGGTCAGGGACCTTGACAAGATCAGTGACGAAACTGTGTCCCCTTGAGTTGGAACTTTAACGATATAAAGATAATTGTGGTTAACTCACTTTCATTACAGTACTATCATTTTTTTAATAATTCAGAGTTAAAGATTTGCTTAAATTATTAAAGAGCAATTGAGCCATAACTTTAAAGCTATTTTAAACTTATACAGGTGCGCGGAACATTATAATTTACATCATATTTAGGGTTGGATCGTTTCAGTATTTATCAAAATGAACACTTTGAGGAGGGAAAGATGGCGAGAAGAATGTATTAGATAGAACAGGAAATGAACTCTACGTTATACAGAACACTTGCTAAGCTTTAACAAACTGTTCGGACGTTCATTTCACGTTACATTAACGTAGAAGTAACGATACGTCGATGACGTCGGTTGCTAGGTATAAGGAAAAATGGAAGTCGCGTTTTCGTATATGGGCTCCGTAAAATTTGTAAAAACTGTTTTTAAAAACTGGATTGTTTCAATGGATTTTATTCTTTTGGTGTTGATTGCATAATCGGGAAAGCCTAAACACCACCAAGTTCCATGGCAATTGGTCCACTGGTTCCGGAGGAGATTTTTTAAGTTTTTTTTATGGACATGGCGGCCATCTTGGTCAGGTGGCCACACTCATTTTAATTATTTCTCATTTCCTTGTTCCTAAAGGCATTTACATAAAATTTGGTTACAGCTGGCTCAGTGGTTTCTGAGGAAAATAAGTTTTAATTTTCATATCTGAGCCTTGAAATTGAATACTCAGGTAGTTTCATCCACTTATTTAGCTAACTGCATCTACCAATTTTAAGATCAGAGTCTGCGGTGGTTTCGGAAAAATAAACACTTTTGACTTTTCCATTACAAAAGTCTATGTGACCAAATTTGACCTTCGCGTAAAACAGGTCAAGGTCATCCGAGAGTCACCATTTGGACAAATTATGATGGGACGAGTCCCAAATGCTACATACCATGTTTTATGGCAATCGGCCCATAGGGTCCGGAGAAGAAGATTTTTGAAGGGTTTTCACCCAACACGGGCATCTGAGTCATGCGATCTGGATCCCGTGAACAAACTTTCGTTCCCCCATCCCATGGATGCTCCACATGAAATTTTAGTTCCATCGGCCCGGTGGTTTTCGAGGAGATGTTTGAAAATGTTGACAGCCAGACAGACAAGAGTCAGACGACAGACAGACAACGGACTATTACCAAACTATAAGCCCACCTATGAGCCTTTGGCTCAGGTGAGCTAAAACGACATGAGACCTACTTGCTCCATTCCTAAGAAATCTGCAATATCTTTCCTCCGAGCTTCTGCAAAGATATCTTCGTCCGTTCTGGTTCTCGGAATAGCTATTGGATTACTTAACCTGTTGGTCGAATGGTCAGCAGAATGTACTGGAAAGATAAAATAGCAATGATGGCAATGATCAGGAATCGATACAATTAACCCACAGCTCCCATCAGAGACACCAAAGGGAAAGAAACACAAACACGAAACAACTGACCCCAATGGAAACATCAAAAGCGGAAAGCCAAAAGGACAGTTACTTTTCCACAAAATGGCCAATTGGCTATCCGAAACAAATACTCAAAGACAAACTATAACAAAAATAAACCGCGACAGAAGAACCTCCTTGGAACGGTTAAATACTGACTTCGACTTTCAAGTATTAATCACCAGAACCGTATATTGCATTAATGACTTGCTCACAAATTAGTCCAATCCTTGGTCCACATAATACCATTGAAAATGAAAAGTAAAAAAGAAATTACAGAGGAAATGTTATGACCGGAGCGCTTTGACAAGCAGTAATGTACTCAAGTATACATACTTCCTAGGACTGATAACTACACACATCTCGAACACTTTTCAGACATCGAATGTATCAACGCTTCGACACACTTGCCGAGATATATTTTAAACTGACGCTACGCATACATTTAGTTCATTCTTTTGTGGACTGAACAAAGTATTTGTCTAAATCGCGACGGAGGTAAGGGCGAGCATTGTGGCCACGTAAAATCGATTTAAGCCCTCCAGTGGAATTCGTTTCACTGACCGTCCAAGGCGATTCTTCTGTCGCGGTTTATTTTTGTTATGTCCTGTCTTTGAGTGTGTGTATCGCTTATAATATTTTGTTTTGGATAACCAATTGGCCATTTTGCGCTAGTGAAGTTTCCATTAGGGTCTAGTTGTTTCATGTTTGTATTTCTTTCCGTTGGTGTCTCTGTTGGGAGCTGTGCATTAATTGTATCGATTCCTGATCATTGCCTTCACTTCTAAATAGAAGTGGGGGCAATGATCAGGAATCGATACAATCAACCCACAGCTCCCATCAGAAACACCAAAGGGAAAGACACACAAACATGAAACAACAGACCCTAATGGAAACACCAACAGCGGAAAGTCAAAAGGACAGTTACTTGCCCACAAAATGGCCAAAATAAAATAACACAAGTGACACAAACACCCAAAGACAAACCCTAACAAAAATAAACCACGACAGAGGAACCGCCTTTGAACGGTCAGCGGAAACGAATTCTACTTGGGGCTTAAATCGATTTTACGTGGCCCACATTGATACTTTTATGGTGATGTAAACCCAGGTTTCCTCTTTATAAAGTAGAGTTTATAAGGCCGGTTCATCACACTGAATTTATTTAGAATGTTTTTTTTTTTTAAGTGGAGTTCTGCTTTAGCCGATGCTAAAGGGCGTGGCTGATGTTGCACATTTCATAAAAAAACGATTATGTATTATGAACAGACACAATAAAATCGAGTGGTATTTTCGTTTATTTGGTGTATTCTTTGCTTCCAAAGGATTTAACTAGTAAGAACTTATTCATACAGCGTTCATATTGTATAGAGAACTCGCAGGCAACTGGTAGCGAGTGGGAGAGTAGGCCCAGGCAGACACTTAAGGTTATACACCTCGATCTTTAATTGGAATGAGGGGACGGGGTCAGCCCCCTCTCTCTCAGATCTACGATCTCGTGTCCGCCACAATGACGGAAAATGGCAGAAATATCCAAAGACGAACGAAAATGTCAGTCGATGAAAAGATCTGAAGGAGGCCACAACTGATGGCGGAAACTTTTAAGGTAAATGCATCTCTTAGAGTTTTGACTTAAAGACACTTCAGTTGTATGGATTATACCAATCCAATGCGCAATCTCAAAGAAATTATATGACACGAAATTGTTACAAACACATACAAAAACGACAGGTTTATAAAGGTATTCCAATTGTCGTTTATTATAGTTAAAGGGCGTCTTTGCATGAATTTATTGCTGTTATCTTTTTGTTTTTGGCAGCCGATTAGCCACTTTGTGCGTAAGTAACTGGCGTTTTGGCTTTCAGCTTGAGACGTTTTCATTATGGTGTTGTTTACCCTTTGCTTTCTTGGATGTGTGGTGCTAGGTAATTCCTGATCATTGCCTTCATACGTCTGTTTAAAGAGAACCAACAATTTATGTGTAAAGCAGGCTAGAAATTAAAATCATAACAAGAGCACCGCAAGCGGGGCATTATACGCTGGTGGCAATTAGTTTTTTTTTTTTTTGGTTTTACGGCCCTTTCAAGACTATTTCACTCATATCGAGCCGATCGTTAATCAGAGGTGGGCGAAAACCGGAGTACCCGGAGAAAAACCACCTGACCTTCCGTTGCAGAACTTATCGTCTCACATGTGACCCTAGCGAGGCTCGAACCACAGCGGTGAGAGACCTAATGATCAAGAGTCAGCGCTCTTAACCACTAGGCCACGGAGGCCCGTTAGATGGCAATGAGTAAGATGGAGAATACATATACTGACTGCTTGACAAGTTGGGGTTTGTGGAATGTAACCAAGGAAAAATATGTGCTCCATATATTATTACCTGACAATATTCATAACCCTCAATGGCTCAAACTACCTGTCTCCAACAAATTCTCATGGCCGGTAATATTTGGTGGACCATAACCTCAAAATAATATTGGCATAACTCTGGCAAAAAGTAGTGGGCTGTACCTTGGAACAATACGCTCTGCTCCACATCATAGTCTAACTATATGTAAAGTTTCAGCTTCATCAGATGTAAAACGTGGGAGGCATTATCCGGAAACAAAATATGTTTAGGAAAATATGTGTAAGGGGACAAGCTCTGGTAATATTGGCGGACTGTAACCTCAAAATAATATGCACTGTTCCACATCATGGTCTTACTATACATAAAGTTTCAGCTTCATCAGATGTAAAATGTAAGAGATGTTATCCGGAAACGGAATGTTTTGAAAAATCTGTAAATGGGGTATAACTATGATAATATTTGGCAGACTGAAACCTCAAAATAATATGCACTGTTCCATATCATGGTCTTACTGTATGTAAAGTTCCAACATCATCGAATCTAAAATGTAGGAGGAGTTATCCGCAAACAAAATGTTTACAAATTTTTCAAAGGGGCATAATTTTATTATTATTTGGTGGACCATAACATCGAAACAATATGCGCTGCCCCACATCATGATCTAACTATATATGAAGTTTCAGCTAAATCTGGAGGAGTTATCCGGAAACGAAAAGTTTACAAAACAATTCAAAGGGGCATAACTCCATTAATATTTGGTAGACCTTAACTCAAAACAATATGCGCTGCCCCACATTATGGTCTAACTATGTATGAACTTTCAGCTTGATCGGGTGCAAACTGTAGGAGGAGTTATCCGGAAACAAAAAGTTTACAAAAAAATCCAAAGGGGCATAACTCTATTGTTATTTGAAGGACCGTAACATCGAAACAATATGCGCTGCCCCAAGGCATTGTTTAACTTTGTATGAAGTTTCAGCTTGATCGGATGTAAACTGTAGGAGGAGTTATCCGGAAACGAAAAGTTTACAAACAATTTCAAAGGGGCATATCTAAATTAATATTTGGTGGACCGTAACCTTGAAACAATATGTGCTGCCCAACATCATGGTCTAACTATGTATGAAGTTTTAGCTTGATCAGATGCAAATTGTAGGAGGAGTTATTCGGAAACGAAAAGTTTACAAATAATTTCAAAGGTGCATTACTCTTTTAATAGTTGGTGGACCGCAACCTTGAAACAGCATGCGCTGCCCCACATCATGGTCTAACTATGTATGAAGTTTTAGCTTGATCGGATGAAAACTGTAGGAGGAGTTATCCGGAAACGAAAAGTTTACAGACGGACGGACAGACGGACGGACGCCCAGGGGCATTACATAATACGACCGTTTTTCAAACGGGCGTATAAAAATGCCATTTTATAATGCAGGGCAGAATTCAAGATCAAAACAAAAGAAATTGACTAGACAATTTGTCGCTTAGAATGAAAAGCTCCCTCTCTTAAAACCTTGTGAATTGGTTTTGCTCTATTAAACAGAGTACAAACAGAGACAGAGTGTAAACGTTGTTCAACATATCAGAAAATGTATAGTTTAAATTTTCTAACGCGGTTTAAGAACCTTTGTCCAAAATAACAGACATAACACGTACGATAATGTATGTAAAACATCGGACTCCAAACAGAAAACGGTCATAAATTAACTAACGCAATGCTTTGCATAGAGCCGCTTCTAAACGATATATCAAAGTGGTTTCAATGTGCAAGATCCAACATACACAATTTGCATTAGATACTCATATTTCAGAATTGTCGCACTAATGGGACTGTCACGCCACAGAAAGACAGTCACTTTTGTTACATACTTTCATGGTTCCACTCTGAAAAACAAAGTTAAAGATTCAAACCGTGTCTTGGATGCGCCATTGCCTTTTTGTCATATTGGAATGCATATGCTGCTGAAATAAACTGCCATTAATTATAGTCATATTGCACATCGCAATTGACAGAAAATAGAAATATAAATTCTGTTTCATTTTTCGGACCACAGTTATACACATCCCACCTAAACGTGAAGCGTTGTCCTGCTTTAGTATATTACCTGAATGCTGACTGTTTTGGTAACAGCTCGCAATATCAAAAGCGTCATCTATGCTTGGAATAGGGGTCCTTTCATCTTCGTCATCTAGTACTTGTGGACCAAAGGTAACACGAAGACTGTCAGTACTCGATATTGAAATTGAATCTGTAAATACGCATATTTGTCATCAAAGCACTGACAGAATAGGTTGGCCGTTTATCTCTTAGTGTAGTCTGAAAAAGTAGTCCTGAATCCTGAACCGAGGCAAAGACTGTTTGATTTAACCTTTACCAGTCTTGGCTAATTCATCAGACGACGAATTGTTGATTTGTCATAATTTCCACAGAAAACAGGATTTGGAGATAATTTGCATGAGATGTCAAATCCTGTTTTCTATGAAAAGTAAGAAAAACATTTCAAAATGTCGTCTGCTAAAACATCACGTAGAGCATTAACCTTTAAATTCCAATATTTCAAGCAAACAGTATAGATACCGATCAGGGTCTACTCCGTTTAACCAATGACCCAGTGCACGAACAAAGTCCAGCGTATACAGATATGGACTTAAGCAACATAACCCAGATTCACATAGTAATTTTATGCCGACTGACAGTAATCTCAGTCGCAAGAAGGAGAGTTAAAGCTACAGACATGCATCACGAAACCACTCGTATATAATTAGGACCCCTTAAAACCCAATTTTATATAGTAAAACAGCAGTTTCCTGTGGGCTACATTCTTTTCTTTCTTTTTTTTTAAAGTAACGATTCTGTGCAATCATTAGAACCGCCTTGGACATGCGGTTCTAATGAGTACCCGCTATCTATGTTTTCGCAGACATATGAAAAATTAACAGAATTTTTAAATGAAAATTTAAAGCTTTGATTTTAAAATTTCAATGCAATAACAATGTCAATGCAATTGATAAGGATTGTTTCATAATACGCAAACAATTATCAGCCTGCGTACCCACTCTGTCAGATGACAGTCCTGTCTGTCTCTGCAAAGGTGTTTGCGTTAACAAGCATTCGTCTGATGCAAAGAAACGACTCTGATAAGAAAGGTAGATACCGGCAGCTGATCTGCCTTTGTTATGCAAACGCGAACAGAAATAGAAGTAAAGGCAATTATCAGGAATCGATTCAATTAACCCACACCTCATATCTGAGACACAAAACATCACGAAAACTCGTTTTCGCTTATTGTGGCTTACCATAGTTACTTTGACGGCACGGTTGACCTGATAACATTTGAAACATTGTCTTTGCCATCTACACGTCCAAAACAGAAGTGAACACAATGATCAGGAATCGATACAATTAACCTACAGCTCCCATCAGAGACACCAAATGGAAAGAAACACAGACATGAAATAACAAGACCATAATGAAAACATCAATAGCCGAAAGGACAGTTCTTTTCTCACAAAATGGCCAATTGGCTATAAAAAATAAAATTAAATTAAAATAAGCAATACACAGACTCAAAGACAAACCATAACAAAAATAAACCACGACAGAAGAATCGCCTTGGAACGGTCAGTGAAACGAATTTCACTGGTGGGGGAGCTTAAATCGGTTTACCGCGGCCGCAATCCTCACCCTTACTTCCGTCGCGATTCAGACAAATAATTTGTTCAGTCCGCACGAAGACCTTCTAACTCGTAAGTGCAGCATCTCCGAGAACACAAAAATCAAACAATTAAGGAGATGAAACAACGGTGAGGACTCAATTTCAAGAAACCACAAAAATGCTGGAGCAAAGCAAAAACCAACAGTTAGACTACCGATGGGCCCGATCAGGCACCAACCAATATTATATAAAATTAAATTCTAATTCTCATTAAGCCTTTACGCTTGAACCGTAATAGAATCTGAGGCCTGACCCACCGGCGTGCAATTAAAGAGTAAAGTAAAGTTGTCAGCCGTGATTGATATCATGCATTCAGTCGGTCGAATAACATGTATGTTGCACCCAAAACCATAATACGAAAATATCATCATAACCTTCGTGTTTCTTTTAAATGTTTGTGTTTTGTTGTCTTTTTAAATGCTTAATAATCACAATCATGTTCATATAACAATCGAACATCTGATTTGCAATTAACAGGCACCAAATATCTGGTGCTGTACAAAACATGACTGTTGCTGAAAGGACCGTATTGAGACAGACGGTTATTTCTTCATGACTGATAACTAATGAGTATAGCAAAACATTACGAAAACACGCCAATAAAAGTATTGTACACTTAACTGCCCGAAAAAAAAATGAAAATTTTAAGATGGATTGTGATATTTTTTTATTTCTGCTCAAAATATAGATTGTGGTAACTCGTTAGAACCGCCTCATCGAGGCGGTTCTAACGAGTACCCACAACCTATATTTTAGAGCAGAAAAAAGAAAAATAATTTTTACCCCTGTAAACCCCAGTTTTTCCTATATAAAAGTGGGGCTAGAGGGGGTCAAAACTATATAAGCGTGTTTTCGTGATGTATCAAAATGTGCACGGATATTTACCTCAGGTGCGGGAAGGCCGAAAGTAACCGGTTCATGTCTAGATTGAGGGAGTAAGGTAACTGTATCGACTCCGGACCATTGCCTTCATTTATATTTAGTATACGGAGGAAACCATCCCAAATACCGTAGTATCAATAAAACATATTATATGGAATTATGCACTATTGTCGCTAATTGCATTATTCTAAAGCTTACCATCACGTTGTTTTCTCAGTTCATTGACGCTGTCATAACCGTCTTCGGATTTCAGTGAACCTACAGGGCAACAAAAACATTGGCGAGATTACACTTGCAGAATTAACTGCTTACAGGACTGTTCAAATCATTCTTGATATCCTTGTTAAGTAGGAGTCGTCTGCAATTTGATAAGTTGTTAACTTCTAGTTAATTTACAAATTTGCGATATGTTTCTTATTTAAAATTATTTAAATTTCAGTCAAAGGATTTACAGTCTCACTGAGGCGGTTCTAACGCGTACTAAAACCTTTCTTTGAGTGGAAATGAGGAAACTGATGAATATCCTTGCTTCAGTGAAGTGAGGTTTAAAATCGTGTACTTTTCAGGGGCCTGTTTACGTGGTTTCCCAACAAGATTTGTCGTTTACTAGTGGATTGTATATCTGACTTGTTATACTTGTTGGACACTAAATTGTGCATGGGTTTGTTCGTTGTCGTGTCTTTTTCCTCTGTGGACATAATCTTGCTTTCTCTTGCTTCTTTTGAAATTTTCTGGAAATGATAACCCCTAAGAATATAGAATTTAAACACGGATCTGAAAAGCGTAGAGTGTTCAAGTCCTTTCTGGGCCAGACTAGTCAGTTTCTATCAATGAGATCTCATCTGTGACCCTCAAAATTAATATTTACTAATGATCCCAAAGGACTAGAAAATGTCCGCACTATGAAAAGGGAGAATTTTACGACCACCACACATTCCCTTCAAACTGACTGTCGTGAAGTTAAATGGGTTGTAAAATGGTAATGTTTTTGTTTGTTTGATTTAAGGTTTAGCGTCCCCGTCAACACTGTAATGGTCATTTTGGAGATGTTGCTTCCAATTTTCTGGGCTTTTTACCCGACATTGAGATGAAATGACATCTCAAGCCCTGCCGCCCAATGAAACCATTAGGGTTTATAAGCATGGACGGGTCCGACTCGCACCGCTTTGCATTTTATTTTGGATAGCCTATTGGCCATTTTGTGGGAAAGTAACTGTCCTTTTGGCTTTCCGCTATTGATGTTTCCATTAGGTCTGTTGATTCATGTTTGTGCTTCTTTCCCTTTGGTGTCTCTGATGGAAGCTGTGGATTGATTGTATCGATTCCTGATCATTGCTTTCACTTCTATTTTAGATCCTCAGAGCGGTTTACCAGTACTCGTGTGTGGGTCGGTTTCAGCTCTGCGTGGAAGCCTCATACAGCCCATCTATTTCTTAAAGCCCCGATGGGCGGGGGTCGAAAATGGTCACGCAGTCTTTTATTTTGTAAACTCATACATTCACGCGATAGATATTACACCCTTAACAGTCACAAATGCCTTGCAATATATATACATATATATGAAGTTTAACATCAAAACTTAATAGATGAAACATGGGGTTTACAAAATGTTGCATTATTTTTATATCGTAAAGCCAAAATAGATTTGCTTGGACAGGCTAAGATCCTCTGAGCGGTTTACCAGTACTCGTGTGTGGGTCGGTTTCAGCTCTGCGTGGAAGCAGCGTGCAGCCCATCTATTTCTTCAAGCCCCGATGGGCGGGGGCCGAAAATGGTCACGCAGTCTTTTATTTTGTAAACGGATACAGCGATAAATATTACACCCTTAACTGTCACAAATGCCTTGCAATATATATACATATATATGAAATTTAACATCAAAACTTAATAGATGAAACATGGGGTTTACAAAATGATGCATTAGTTTTCATATCGTAAAGCCAAAATAGAATGTAGGTACACGTTAAAACGTATCAATGTTTGAAGCAGACATAAGAGAAACACCCCACATAAATGTTAGTTTTAAAGACGAAGTATCTTTTCTGAATGGGTTTTCCCGATGCTCACTTTGACTTGATCTTTTAAGGATTCCCTTTGTTGTTCCTTCTTCTTCGCTGTGGCCATCTGAAAAGAACAAAAGCCAAAAAAGGCATAAAAATAGAAGTGAAGGCAATGATCAGGAATCCGCACTTTTGCCTAAAGACTCCGATTCAGGACTACCAAGATAAAGAGACACAGGTATATAACAAATTCACCATAATGAAAACGTCTCAAGCGGAAAGCCATAAGGACAGTTACTTTCCCGCAAAATGGCCAAACGGCTATCTACATGTGAGTTATAGCGCGCAAAGACGAATTATAACAATATTAACCCTTATCTTGCTGAATATTCATTTAAGCCACACCCATTTCTGCCTATCAACCAATCAAATTACTGGATGTAATTTATTGCTACAAATTCATAAACTGAATGCCAAACAGTGTAGATCCTGATCAGATGGCTTCTTCAGAAGCCATCTGATCTGGATCTAAACTGTTTGCAAAGATAGGGGTTGTTGTGAACAGCAAGACAAGGGTTAAATCACAACAGAGGAACCGCGTTCGAGAGAGATTTCAATCGATTACACGTATCCTCACCCATGGTTCAGTTGTGGTTTAAACTGGCCCCGTCCATGCCAATGTCGGGTAAAAATCCCACTTAGTTGAAAACAACATCTCCAAAATGCCCTAACTCATCAGTTTAACATCACAAAAGATTACCGATCCAACTGTTGTTTTTGTTGCGCCAGCATTTCAGTAGCCTAATTCCATGCTATCGAGACCCCATTGTTCTTTCTTTCTATATACATGTATACTGCAACACCTTCTCACGAGGATTACGTGCAGATGTACATTAATACATACACTCCAGGTTTGCAGGATGAAAGCCTACACAGTAATCATGTAATTCTGGTAGGGATCTTTTACTTGCACAGGGGATAGTTCTCCCTGCACAGGGGCCTTCGGTTAATGTCCCGATACGAAGGACGGTGCAGTTTGTGGCATTCATCCCTGCAAATGATGCCAATGGAGCGTGTTCGGACACAGCGATTTTATTACAGCTGCCAGGAATCGAACTGAGGACCTCTAGCATGATAGGCTTGGACACTAACCACTGGGCTACCAAGCTGTTCTTACGTCTCTGTATTCGTTTGATTCAATATGTCAGGGGCGTTTATTGTGGCTACGTAAAATCGATTTAAGTCCCCAGTTAAAACCGTTTTACTGACCGTCCCAATGCGGTCCTTTTGTTGCGTTCATTATTGTAATTGTTTGTATTTGCATGTTTGCATTGCTAGTGTCTTTGTATTTTGGATATCCAATTTTGGCCAGAAAGTGGAGAACTTTCTGTCCTTTTGGCTTTCCGCTTGTGATGTTTTCATTATGGTTAAGTTGTTTTATGTTCGTGTTTCTTTCCCTTTTGTGTCTGGGATATAGGTGTGAGGTTATTGTATCAATTCCTAATCATTGTCTTCACTTCTATTTTACTTGGGTGTTCATTAGATGGACTTGATAGACTAAGAGGCTAGTAGATATCAGAAACCTACAGGAAAACACGCCTCTATAATGTTAACCTCCTTGAAACCCACTGGGGTTATCAGGGGTAAACCTAATTTTCCTTATTTCGGCTCTAAAATATAGATTGTTGGTACTCGTTAGAACCGCCTTGATGAGGTGGTTCTACATGTAACACGTACTCACAATCTATATTTTGAGCATAAATAAGAAAAATATTACAATTTGTTAAAAGAAAAGCCTCATTTCGTCGACGAAAAAATACTATGTATTTGTATAGAAGTGTTTTCGTAATGTGTACGGGGCCCGAAGAAGCATTTTAATGTAGACCAAGGCTTGAGGGTGTAGACCTCCTGCATATCTCACTTGAGAATGGAAATGTGAATGCTTACTGACATAAAATACAGATAAAATGGTATTTGTTTCTGCTTAATTCAGTGGAAAATGAGTTGTTGGGACTCTAATATTTATGAAAAGGACAGAATTTATGCTTAGATGAGCAGAGCATAGCCACATTGTTCAAACATAGCATCGGTGCAAAAACATTGTTAAAACGTTTGCAATACCTCTTTAAGAACCAAGACTCGTGTCTTAGGAAGGAACTGCCGTCTACCTAAATCTACAACAATGCAAAATGACATTTGTACATTTTATCATCAAGAACGATTTCTCACTGTGAGAATCGCACTTAAATTCTTCTCTTATTCTAGAATGAACATCATAAGAAACTGCCTGCTTACATTTCGTGCGTGGTTGTACGGGCGGGGGCGTTTTCTTCTTATTACTTCTGTTTTGTGGTTGTATTGTTCCTGCTGTGCATTCGCCGCTACTTCTGTCGCTGTTCCTGTCTGGATGAGAATAAAATAGTTTCACAGCAAGGCATCCCGAAAAAGGGGTCCATGCATGGTAAAAACTTGCAAATCAGAGCGTATGTAGAATAAAGGATTAAGGATTGTTCTGATTGCTCTAAAACATAGATTGTGGATGCCCTTTCTAACGACAATAACTGTCTGTGATTCAAGAAAAAAATGAACAGTATTAAACATATAAAGTCTTGACAGAAATTACCCTGTCACCCTGATGTGTTATTCTAATTCTATTGGAGATCGAGTGGTTATCAGACAAATTACAGTTCTCAATTAACAAATATTGTTTAAAACGGGTTGTGTGGATATTATTCTCGGCAGTTCGAAGAAGGAAAAAATCAGACAGATTAAGGTCTGATAACTCAAAATCGGAACCGTCAGAGTAGCAGTCCCTGGCAACTTTACGGAAGGTTTTGTGCTTAAGGGGAATGGGAATAACTTCAGGGGAGGCAACTCATGCAAATGTAGTTTTGTCTCCCAGTTAAATAGGGTTCAACTCTTAAAGGAAAGATACAGGAAGTCCCGAAAGATTTCTCCCTTTGAAAAATGGTGGAAAATATGCCAGGCGTTCCCATTCCCATTGATTTATCTGTGCTCTTTCGTTCCATCCATCTATTCAATGCAGAAAAGGAGCAACGGGCCAAACACCATATTTCATATGCAAAAAAGGCAGATAATTCAGGAACAAAATGTTCTGGTTAGCAGCTTTATGTCAAAATATGTTTATTTAATTATTGTTGGTGTAAAATATCGTCATGATAGTCTATGTATCTCTAAAATACACGAGCTATTTCATTATGATAACTCACCCGTGCGACATAGTGATTTTTCATTTCTCCAAAATGGCTACTTTTCTGACAAAAATCCATGCTATTTTTCTTATAAATGCTCAAAACATAGGTTGTGGGTACTCGTTAGAAACGCCTCATCGAGACGGTACTAACCAGTAACCACAACCTATGTCTTGGAGGAGAAATAAGAAAAATAATATATACCCCCGTAAACCATGAAGTGAGGTTTGGAGTGGTCTTCATTTCACGGACGTGCTCACGTGATGTACTTGAAGGCCATATGACATTATATATGGAATGATCAAAACAGTCATGTTCTGCCAAAATGAACTACCTTGAGTGGTGTATACGATCTGTGTCAATGAGGCGGATAAAACGAGCATCAACATGTTTGCGGTATAAATAAGAAAAGAATTGCATTTTTCATCAGAGTGAGTGAGTGAGTTTAAGTTTTACGTCCCACCAACAGCTAAGGTCATACGGAGACGGGACCTCGGTTTAAAGACTCATCCGAAAGTCTGTTTTTCATCAGAAAAATAACCTTTATGAAATAATGCAGTATGTCAAATGGGTGTGTGTCACATGGGTGTGTTATCGTAATGTATACTGCGACAGATGCGTGCGACAAGGTATAACATATACGAAAAAAAAGGAACAGATACTTTCTCAAGGCTGACAACTCTTTCTAAAACCCTTATCCTGATGAATATTTTAATTACCCACACGTATTCTGACTTTTAACCAATCAAAATACCTGATTAAATATTTTCATATTTTCGGTCAAAATCACACTGAATTACAAGCAGTGAAGGCTTCTTCAGAGGACATCTGATCTAGATCAACACTGTTTGCAAAGTTAGGCGTTAAACGAATACATTTGCACATCAAAAGCCCCTTCTTTTCATTAAGAGTAGAACCCTTTCAAAATTGGATATTTACAAACAGTGTCTGCTTTGTAACAGAAAAAAACACAAATAATGACAGGAGTATCTATTCCCTTTGTCTGCTCATTCAAAATAATAAATGGCTCACTAGTCATATCTTCAAAAGTTCTTCTCAAACAGGAATACAGCTCTATGTGGCCTTTCAGTCTTGCCATGTCATGAGGATAATGCTGGTCCATATTCCGCATGACAGCGGCTGCTTTTGTCAATGGATTATTGACAAGCGTCATACATAGCTTGGACAAACCAAAGTAAGCTCCGAAGTGCAGCAGTGTTGGCCAAAGTGACTCTCTCGACTCTAGAAAAAAAATAATACCCAACTACTAGCTAGGATATGAGAGTGAGACATGAGTCCCCTCTGCATCTGCTGATTTAATAATTAACTTTTTTCATCATAGTGTAGTTTATATTTTCTTATTGTTTGGGATAACTGCTTCCATTGTAAAGTTTTGAAAATAACTGAGGGCAACTGACGAGGCCTAATTGGCCGAAACTAGCTAGTCTGGTCTAGAAAACCTTGTACACTTGCTCTTGATTCCAAAGGATAACCCTTTTATAGAATATATTTACGGGGGTATACATTATTTTCCTTAATTTTGCTCTTAAACATAGATTTTCGGAACTCGTTAGAACCGCCTCAATGAGGCAGTTCTAACGAGCAGCAACCATCTATGTTCGGACTTGAAATAATGAAATTATAAAAATCAACTTAAACATGCTAGTTTTAGAGCTACTAGGGGTCATGTCATTTCAGCACATTGCTGCGTTATCAAAAACGCTATACCATTTACCGTTGGTGACATGGAACACACATACACGCACGCATGGAAATCGTCAATAAAGATTCCTTGGCCAGCTTAGCTGGTTTTGGTCAATTAGGCCTCATCGATGACCAAGCTCATGTAATCAATCAATCATTGGGTGATATGATATGTTCAGGGGTATATATGATTTCATTATTCTTTTTCAAAAAGTTGATTTTTCGTCCGAAAGAACGGCCTCCACGACGTGACTTCATCTGAGGTGGTTCTTATATGTACCGGCAATCTGCGTTTGTAGCAGGTATAAGAAAATAATGGATGTTATTTGCGAAAAAAGAATCATTACGCAAACATGCCTATTCAAATACACTGTAAATTTTAACGCCGAAAAACAAAGATTTCAGATGAAAAATTGTGATATTTTTCTTAATTCTGCTCAAAATATAGAGTGATGGTACACGTTAGAACCGCCTCATTGAGGCGGTTCTAACGAGTACCCACAATCTATATTTTAGGTCAGAAATAAGAAAATAAGGTTTACCCCTGTAAATCCCTGTTTTACTATTTAAAAGTGGTGTTCAAGAGGGGTCAGAATTATATAGGCGTGTTTTCGAGATGATTTCAAAAGACCATGAAAAATATCTTTACCAAATATAAATCTTTGACCCGAATGACAAAATGCGCTAACTCTGAAATATGTTTGTCCATAGTTAAATGAAATAGAGGATATTTACTCTTTTGAGGTGAATACCAAAAATATTTTATCCATTTTTAAGCCACCAGAAATTCTATGTTTTCAACACACGAGATGAAATACTTTTGGTATTTATCGAAATTTTTGTGTTTGGTTTTATTTTATACAAAACACAAACCAAAAATACAGAACCAGAAGCTACAGGGAAAATAACATGGTCATGATATTTTTAAAAATGTGAAAATATTATATCTTTTCACAATGTGTAAACATCATTTTTATTTGTTTCAGATATGCAATGACACACTGCTGAGCGCTACTTATGATTAAGGGCAACATGCGTTTATAGGGAAGTGTCAGTTAGCAATACCATGATAATGTGCAATGTAAATATCTTTCTTTTTCTTTTGTTATTGATATTTACCAAGATAAGAGTGGATAAGTGGTGGGGAGTTGAATAATTTCAGTGATTCATTAGATAACAGCATCTCTGCCAAGGCATCGTCTAAGTGTGTGATTCCGTTTGGTATGCCCAGACTCTGACATAATACACCAACAGGGTCCAGAACATCTTTCAATAATGTGTAGATCTGGTCAAGTTTTGTTGAAGAAGCAAATTCAACAGAAGATGACCCTTGTTCATTTGCATACTGAACAGCTGGCGGTCGAAACTGATGTGGTGGCGGTGGTCTGTATGTGGCGCTTCCTGTTGACAATTCTGATATCCTAGACGATACGCCTGAGGACGAAGATATCGAACTAGCTCGAAACAATTCCATGTCACTGAGATGTGACTCTCCCTCAATTTCACCATAACCTATTTCTATATCATCCAGTGTAACCTCGAACGTCTCTGCTTCAGCACCTATAAATATTGACAAACGGTGATACATTCCGTAACTAAATGTTAAATATTACTGATATCAAGTGTTAAATGTTAGCTTTGTCCATGCTACAAGGCAAAACACCTATGCCTCATTTTATTTTATGACACCGCGGCATGCTAGATTTTATTTTGGAAGAGGCTGGTGACAGACGTCTGGCACCAGCCTATTCACGTGGAACTTGCTGCTGACAGACGTCTGTCACCAGCCAATTTACGTGAAATTTGCTACTGACAGACGTCTGTCACCAGCCAATTCACGTTAAATTTGCTGCTGACAGACGTCTGTCACCAGCCAATTCTCGTCACATTTGCTGCTGACAGATGATACGAATTATGAGATCATTTTCATTTAAACTTTGAATATTACATTAGGGAAAATATTTGTATTGCTATTAATCGAAGCTGTGGAAAACGAATCACGAATTCTCGGAAGATTTTTCAATCTCTTAGTCCGCATGTTATCGTACATGCACATCAATACAGGTCAATTCGATAGGCCGGCCCCTAGTAGCCTAGTCGGTTGCGCGTCTAACAGGGATCAAGTGGTCGCTTATTCGATACATGCCGGGTCGGCAATAGTTTTTCTTTTCTACGCTATTTTGAAAGTGATTTTTACGAAAGCATTACGCTAACACACCCGTGCGACATAGTGCATTTTTTTTCACATCTCCAAAATGGCTACTTTTCTCATGAAAATCGATGATATTTTTCTTATTTATAGAGCAAACATAGGCTGTGGGTGCTCGTTAGAACCGCCTCATTGAGGCGGTTCTAACGAGTACCCACAACCTATGTCTTGGAGTAAAAATAAGAAAAATAATGTTTACCCCCGTAAACCCCAGTTTTCTCTATACAAAGTGGGGTGTAAGGGGGTGTTCATTTCACGGACTTGTTCACGTGATGGCGTTTCACTGTACATCACGAAATCACACAGGTATCAAACCTGCGACCTCATGATCAACAGTCAGACGCGTATCAGTCAGAGCCACGGATGCCAGCTAATTTGTCAGGAAAAAAATGATCAAATTATTCTCTTTGCATGGTATCGAACCCGCGACCTCATGATCAACAGTCAGACGCGTATCAGTCAGAGCCACGGATGCCAGCTAATTTGTCAGGAAAAAAATGATCAAATTATTCTCTTTGCATGGTATCGAACCTGCGACCTCATGATCAACAGTCAGACGCGTATCAGTCAGAGCCACCGAAGCTGGCTAATTTGTCACAAAGATCAAAATTGTTCTCTTTGCATGGCAGGTATAATGAATTTGTGAGTAGGCCTTGATGTAACTGACGAAACTTCTTGAAGTACATGCACGCTTTTAAAATGCTTTAACGAGAGCTGTAACATTTTCGGTATTTTTACCCGATTATTACCAGAAATATTTACAGGCCTCCGTAGCCTAGTGGCTCAGAGCGCTGACACTAACCATTGTGTATCTCACTGCTGTGGGTCAAGCCCAACCGCCCACGCGTTTCCTGGACAAGATTATAGCTTCTTAACGGTTTCCTAGTACTAATGCTCGGTCGGTTTTAGCTCTGCGTGAAACATCATGCAGACCAGTCTATTGCTACAAGCCCCGAAATACGGGGATGGTAAGTTTACAGCATACATCTGTCAGCAGCAAATTTTGCGAAAATCGGCTATTTACAGACGTCTGTCACCAGCCAATTAACGTGGAATATGCTGGTGACAGACGTCTGTCAGCCGCAAATTCCACGTGATTTCGCTGGTGACAGACGTCTGTCAGCAGCCAATCCGTTTTATCTTATGCTGACTTAAATTGATGAGAAACACAGCTATTGAGGAGAAGCGAACATGTACATTTAGTCATGAAAAAGCAAGAAAAAAAAAAAAAAAAAAAACAAAGACTAAAACTTTAATGGATGGTTAGAACAGTGATGTTCGTTTACCAGAACTGTTGTTTCAAACTCGTGCTTCAGGCCCTTGTCACGATTTTACATTACAGCAGCTATTGATATTTTCGGAATAATTTAAATAGGTAGAATTCTCATAGTTTATCTTAATAATGTATATTTTGTCTACTCAATAGAATCGCGATTATTTAAATGAGTACACACAACAGACCTTCATTTCAAAAAGAAAAATCGAAATGATATTCCTTTTGGTCAGCCCCATCCCGCCACACACACACACACACACACACACACACACACACACACACTGACCTTGCACAACGATAAATAAACCTTCTTAGCTCGAACAACCTTCTCGAAGTCCTTTTGGCAAATTTTCATTGTTCCACTGGAATCGAAGCCTTTATATTTACATTCTGAGTGCATTTAAAGAGAACTGAGGAAATGGCCAAATGTGACCAACTCAGGATAGATAGATAGATAGATAGATAGATAGATAGATAGATAGATAGATAGATAGATAGATAGATAGATAGATAGATAGATAGATAGATAGATAGATAGATAGATAGATAGATAGAACTCTGTAGTAAACCATTTGGACGCAGTGGGACGTCACATGATCATTCAGTGATGTCAAAAATAAACTGGGGTTGGCACAAATATGATTGGACAATGGCTACTTTAGTACGTCAACGGCACTCTTCCGTTGTTAATAGGAAAACGGTATGCTTTTGTTTCCTTCGTTTGGCAACATAATGGCTGGAAAATAATGCAAATACAAGTAATAAAGGTAATTTAGTTAACTTTCATTGACATTACGATAACACCCGTGTGACACACTGCAATCTTTCATATCTTCCCATCACGTAAACAAGTCCGCGATATGAACACCCCCTACAAAAAACCTTACTGTATATAGAGAAAACTGGGGTTTACGGAGGTATACATTATTTTCTCATTTCTGTTTCAAAACATACGTTAAGGGTACCCGTAAGAACCGCCTCATTTTTCTAAAGAGCACCAAAAACCTATGTTTGCAGTATTAATTAAAATAATATCACTGATTTGCAAGAAGATGTGAAACAAATGCACCATGTCGCATGTGTGTGTTATCTTAATGCAAACAATTATTTTATTAGGAAATTTTTTCATATTTTTTCTTATTTATACTCCAAACATAGGTTGAGGGTGCTGGTTAGAACCGCCTCATTGAGTCGGTTCTAATGATAACCCACAACCTATGTATTGGAGCAGAAATAAAACAAGAGCATCGGTGAAACCGAGGGATGCTCCCCGAAGATGGGCAGTAGTAGGAGGGTTATTTTAGTGAAATGATCCTATACACTTTGAAGTTTGATAAGATTTGTTTGAAGACAAAGGTTATGGGTACTCGCTAGAACCGTCTGAATGAGGAGGTTCTAATGAGTACCCTCAGCTGATGTTTGGAGTACAAATAAAGTGGGTAGTGATTTTCAACCAAGAATGCAAAAAAAATGAGAAATGTAAGGCCCCTTCCCTGCAAGGACCTGTCAATCTTAAACCATAAGGCTAAGAAACTCAATTTTGTGTTCCCTAGTAAGTGATTTTCAATGGAAAATGTCACAAGGAATACACATGTGAAAAATGAAAGCCCTATCACCCATGGTTATGAAATAACAGGAGATATATTTTTTTGAAAAAGGGGAGATGATTAGTGAAAATAAGCAATATAGTAATGGCCCTTTGTCAGAATGTAGCCTGACAAACACACACCCAAATGCAATCTGTCAGGATGTAGGTCTTGTGATGGTAATTATGTGTGTCATGTTTCATGAGAGTAGACAAAATACTTTTGAAGTTATCACCGAGGTTAAGGTTTTTGGTTTAAGTGTGACAAACACACAAGTTATTCTCCTTTGTCAGAATGTAGGTCTTGTGATGGTAAGTATGTGTGTGAAGTTTCATAAGAGTAGGGCCAGGTTAAGGCGTGACAAACACAAGTTTCGTGGCGTCTGATCTGGGCCTGTACTGTTTGCCACTTACCCCTTTTGGGGTTTCCGGTACCAAATGGGTTTAACCTAAAGTCTAAGAATTCCCTAGTTAGTGATTTTCAAAAAAGACTGCAAAAATAAGGAGAAATGTAAGGACCCTTCCGTGCAAGGGCATGTAAATCTTAAACCATAAGACAAAGAAACTCAGTTTTGTGTTCCCTAGTAAGTGATTTTCAATGAAGAATGTCACAAGGAATATATGTGTGAAATATGAAAGCCCTGTTACCGATGGTTATGAAACAACAGGAGATATTTTTTGGAAAAGGGGGGATAATTCAGTGAAAATAAGCAACATAATTATGGCCCTTTGTCAGAATGTAGGTTTTGTGATGGTAAGTATGTGTGTGAAGTTTAATGAGAGTAGGATAAATACTTCTGAAATTTTGACCCGAGTTTAAGTTGTTTGGTTATTGCCTGACAAACACACACCGAAAAGCAATATAGTTATGGCCCTTTGTCAGAATGTATGTCTTGTGATAGTAAGTAAGTGTGTGCAGTTTCATGAGAGTAGGGCAAATACTTTTGAAGTTATGACCGAGGTTAAATTTTTTGGTTAAGGCGTGACAAACACACGGACAAAAGCAATATGGTTTGTCAGAATGTAGGTCTTGTGGCTGTTAGTTAGAGTGTGAAGTTTCATGGGAGTAGGGATAATACTTTTGAAGTTATAACCGGTTAAATGTTTTGGTTTACATTTGAAACTGACTGTCAAGATTACTATAGTGTTGTATTATGTACTTTAAGCTACATGTACTTTACTTTATTTACCTACTACTGACTCACTCTGCTTCCTCACTGCGCATGCTCTATCCTCCGCTCCAGCTCTGGATATTATTCTCCTGCAGCAGTTACTTAATAGATTCTAACTAGAGCATACACGTTTTGTGTCATTGCGTTACCCAGCACAAGTATACCCACGTCCAGTGGCCAGCAAAACAATAGCAATTAAACATGGTGTCAGAATGGACAGCTACGTTTAAAGGACATTTGTGCTGAATTTTGGATCGTGCAAAACTGTAACATAATTGTGATAAAGTGCAAGAATGGATAATCACAATAGACAGGAATCTCCGCGTATGGACTGGGAGTCCAAAGACTTGAAAACAGCATTTAAGCGCTTCAAAGAACATGCTGAATTTATGTTTAAAGGACCTTTGTCAAATAAAACAGAAGCTATCCAGTGTAACTACCTAATGCTGTGGGTAGGGGACAAAGGAAGGCACATTTACAGTACATGGGAAATTCCAGAGGGAGACGAGAAATTACTGAAAACGTACTATGACAAATTCGAAGAATATTGCAAGCCAAAAAGCAATACAATTTACAACAGATACTTGTTTAAGTTCCGAACACAGAAAGAAGGAGAAACGTTCGAGCAGTTCGTCACAGAATTAAAAACTTTAATTAAGGATTGCGAGTATCCAGCGACGATGAATGACGAACAAATAAGAGATCACATAGTGTTTGGTGTACGATCAGCTACGATTCGCAAAAAGCTAATCCTTGAAGGCTCAGGATTAACACTACAAAGGTGCTTGGATATTGCCCATTCATACGAATTAAGCCTTCCACAAGCAGAGGCTATAAGCAATCAGGCGGCCAATGCGGCTGTTGACACTGTCACGCATTACCAGGGTCGTGGCAGAGGACGAGGCAAATCCCGACAGGGCACTCGACAATCGCGGGACCAGAGCAGTAAGCTACAGGGCACTCGACAATCGCGGGATCAGACGAATCAGGGCACCCGACAAACGAGGGACACATGCGACTATTGTGGCAAAAATAAACATAAGACAAAAACAGACTGTCCAGCGTATGGACAAAATTGTCACAAATGTTCAAAGTACAACCACTTTGCAAAACTTTGTAGATCGTCAAAATCAGTGCATGAAGTAAGCGGTGAAGTGTCTTATGACAGTGACTATAGTGATGATACCTTGGATAGATTTTTCGTTCACACGGTAGGCCAAAATTCTTCTTCCTCACCTGATCAAGTATTTGTCAAAGTCTCGGTTGGCACCCAAAATCATTGTCAGGAAATTGATTGCAAAATTGATACAGGTTCACAAATTAACTGCCTCCCGTATTCAATCTTTGAATCACTTGAGTTTGATCTCCCCTTAGAACCGTCTAAAGCAACCTTAACCGCCTACACAGGTGATAATTTATCAGTGCGTGGGAAAGTTACGTTAGATTGCGTGTACAAAAACAAATCTACTAACACAGTATTCTATGTCGTAGAGAGCTCTGCACCGCCGCTGTTAAGCCTTAGAACATCACTAGATCTTGGTCTCATACAGTTGACCCATTCTGTTGACCTTTCGAGTGAAGGTCTAGACAAGTCAGCGATCCTTAAGAGTCATAAGGACCTTTTTGAAGGCATTGGCTTGTTACCTGGAACATGCTCGCTGCATTTGAAAGAAGATGCCGTACCTGTAGTATGCCCCGCGAGAAAAGTACCTTTCGGTCTGCAAGACAAACTCAAAGCCGAGTTAGAGTCTATGGAATCAAAGCAAATAATCTGCAAGGTGACCGAACCTACAAGTTGGGTCAATAGTCTGGTATGCGTTGAGAAGAGCAATGGGAAATTGAGGGTCTGTTTAGACCCAAAGGCGTTAAATGACAATATCAAAAGGCCTTATTACCCTATGCGCTCCATTGATGATATCACATCACAATTGAGTGGTGCTAAGTACTTCAGCGTACTTGATGCAACGAAAGGTTACTGGTCTATTCGACTGGACAAACCGTCGTCAATGTTGACCACGTTCAATACGCCGTTTGGACGTTACCGCTATCTCAGATTGCCTATGGGAATCCGGTCCGCCCAGGACATATTCCAGCGAAAGGTTGATGAAATTTTCGAGGGCTTGCAAGGAGTAACCTCGATTTGCGATGACTGCCTGATTTTTGGACGCACACGTGCGGAACATGACCGAAATTTGTTGAACATGCTTGCAAAATCCCGGGAACACGGATTGCGTTGGAACGCCGAGAAAATTCAGATAGGCTTGTCTGAGGTCAAGTATTTCGGTCACGTGATTTCGGCAGAAGGTCTTCGCCCGGACCCGGAAAAAGTCAGTGCTATTCTGAACATGCCGGATCCGAAAGATCGCTCCGAGTTGGAGACATTGCTAGGCATGATCACATATCTCACAAAGTTTCAGAAGAATCTGTCCGACATTACAAGCCCCATGCGTGAGCTTGTGCATGATGACGTTGACTTTAGATGGACGAGTCGACAGTCTGCAGCATTTGAGCAAGTGAAAACAGCACTTACGCAAACGCCCGTACTGAGCTATTACGATAGTAACAAACCTGTGCGCCTGCAGGTTGATGCATCATCTAAGGGCTTAGGTGCATGTTGCATGCAAGACGGAAAGCCGATTGCATATGCATCTAAAACACTGACGCAAACTGAGGTTAGGTATGCACAAATTGAAAAAGAGATGCTTGCGATCCTATTTGGATGCACACGTTTCAAACATTACATATACGGCCGCAGAACCGTAGTAGAGTCCGACTGCAAACCGATTGAATCAATCATGAAAAAGCCTCTTTGCAGTGCCTCGCCGAGGCTACAGAGACTTATTTTGCAACTGCAACAATTTGACATTCAAGTCATACATTGCAGAGGCAAGAACATACCGCTAGGCGACGCCCTCAGTAGGAATTATGTCAGCGAGACCTTCCCAAGTCTGATTCAAGGACTTGACACGCATGTACATACCGTTATTAGGTCATTGCCCGTAAGCGATATCAAGATAAAACAGATTCAGGACGCGACGCGCGAAGATGAACAAATGCAAGCGCTTATCCGAGTCATAGAAACTGGTTGGCCGGAAAGAAGACAGGACTGTCCGGAAACTGCGCTGCAGTACTGGAACCATCGCGACGAGATTGCATGCGAACATGGCATTGTGTTCAAAGGACAGAAATTAGTCATTCCGTCCTCAATGCGCGACGAAATGATCAAGGCTGTGCATATTGGTCATTTTGGCATCGACAAATCAGTCGGTAGAGCACGCGATATAATGTTTTGGCCAGGCATGGCGAAACAGATCACAGAATTTGTGCAAAGTTGCTTAATTTGCAACAAGTACAAAGACTCCAATCGTAATGAACCGCTACACTCCCATGACGTGCCTCAAAGACCTTGGCAAAACCTGTCATTGGATCTGTTCACGTGGAACAATCAAGAGTACATGGTTTTGGTAGACGCGTACAGTCATTGGTTTGAAATTGACTTACTTCCGAACACGAAAAGTGTTACGATTGTGCGTAAACTTAAAGTGCACTTCAGCAGATATGGGATTTGTGAAAAGTTAAAAACCGATGGAGGTGCCTACTTCACATCTGAACAATTCGAACAGTTCTGTAGCGACTGGGGTATCACGCATGAGATATCAAGCCCTACTCATGCTAGTTCGAATGGCCTCGCCGAAGTATACGTAAAAGTTGCAAAACGCATGCTACAAAAAGCAAAAGATGACAACCGAGATCCGTACTTGCCATTATTGCAATACCGCAATTCACCGTTAAAATCGTGTGGTGGACTGACACCTGCCGAACTGATGTTTTGCCGCCGTCTTAGATCTCTCTTACCGTCAACAAATGAACAACTTGCACCCAAAGCAATTGATTCAAAAAAGGCGAGAAAGTCAATGACGGAACATCAAGTAAAATCAAAAGCGCAATATGACAGAACAGCGCGAAAACTTTCACCTCTCAAAATAGGTGAATCGGTGCACGTGCAGAGAGACAAGCTCTGGGAACCGGCTAAGGTCGTTTCGCAGCACAATGAGCATTCATACAATGTGCGAACACCAGAAGGCGCTGTTTACCGCCGAAACAGAAAGTTCCTAAACAAAACACCTACGCAAAATGTAATGCCACATCCCCAAATTAGGAGTCAGCAATTTGAAAAACGTGTTACTAGGTCACAAGGTTCCATTCCCAACACTCCCTCCAGCACGCAGGATTTAGCTGGAAATTTAAGCTCCCGGCCAGAACCTCAAAATGTTGCAATCAAGATCCAGGACAAGGTTCCGGATGCCAACACAAAGCAGCAACCGCCTACTTGTCTGAAAACCAGATCAGGTCGGGAAGTGAGGCCTAACCAAAAGTACAGTGGTGACGAATGGGTGAAATAAACTTTTATCTTAGAATCTGACACTGATTAACATTACAGCTTTCAAGTACTTGAACAGAAGAAAAACATTTGTGGAATTTCGTAGTAAAACGAAACAGCTGATTTTACTACAGTTCTTTGAACAATTCATTCATAAATTTTAACTTGCAATATTTTATGCACACCTGCATTCTTCTTTTTCAAAACAAAGGGGATGTTGTATTATGTACTTTAAGCTACATGTACTTTACTTTATTTACCTACTACTGACTCACTCTGCTTCCTCACTGCGCATGCTCTATCCTCCGCTCCAGCTCTGGATATTATTCTCCTGCAGCAGTTACTTAATAGATTCTAACTAGAGCATACACGTTTTGTGTCATTGCGTTACCCAGCACAAGTATACCCACGTCCAGTGGCCAGCAAAACAATAGCAATTAAACAATAGGGCACCCAAAATACTGTGTGGGGCCCTAATGAAGAAGGGAAGTAACTCCGTAAATACTGATGGTAGGGTTATGCTTCTTGCATTCTGCGATTTCTCTCATAGCCCCCTATCAGTGTATCAAGTTTCACTAAATTACCTTTAAAACTTTTAGAGATATGCTCCGGACAAGCTTAATATAGCAAAAACTAAAAAGGGAAATAACTCTGTAATTACTTGTGATAGAGTTACAGTTCTTGCACTCTGCACTTCCTCTGATGGCCATCTATCAATGTATCAAGTTTCACTTAAATCCCTTCTATACTTTCAGAGATATGCTCCGGACAATCTTTTCATTGAAATAGTTAAGAAGGGAAGTAACTCCATAAATACTGGTGACAGGGTTATGGTTCTTGTATTTTACGATTCCCCTCATCGCCCTCTATCAGTATATCAAGTTTCACTTAAATACCTTTAATACTTTTAGAGATATAGAGCGTGACGGACGGACGGACAGACGGACGGACGGACGGACGGACGGACGGACAAAGCGGCGACTTTATGGCTCCCCCTTCGGGGAGCATAAAAAAAATGTTAACCCCCGTAAACCCCAGTTTTCCCTACATAAAGTGGGGTTTATGGGTATTCATTCCACGGACTTGTTAGCCTGTGAGTTAACGAATAGCAACGGGTCAAGCCTTGCTGTTATTCATACTTCAGTAAACTTGGAATATAATACTTTCGTTTCTTTTTAGGGTTTTTTTCTCTGCGTACTATTAATGTCTATGGTACATGCAAATGCTGGTGTTATATATGACACTGTGTGCAGGAACCAATTTCAAAATTTAGGGGAGTCAGGTTGTGTTTTCTTCAAAATTTATTTGGAAAATGGCTGATCGTTTTGCAAACAGTGTAGGCCCTGATCAGACGCGATCTGGGCCTGCACTGTTTGCCAAGGTACCCGTTTTGAGTTTGTTTTGTACTAAATGGGTTAAGATTGAAGCGCTTAAAGGCATTTATTCTTGAACAGTACGATACACCGTGTGTCCATAATTGTTTTATTGCCCCATGTAGCAGATCAAAGGCGGTCCTTAATAGGGTGATTAATAACTCTTGTTGTATCCCCTGACTGAGGCACTTAAGGGGAAAATCAATAATGTACACCAGTCAACAGTTAGTACATTATTGATTTTCCCCAAGGAGGCCCCTTACCTGTTGAAGACCTCAGTCAGCTCTGAAGGCTACATAACATTATATAATCAAATGATAGTTCTCAATAATCAAGAATAAATGCCTTTAAGAACTGCTACTTACGAGTATGCTGGAAAGAAAACAATGTCGCCTTTTCTGAAACACAGGCAGCCGTGACCTCGTGTCCTGACTCTTGGAACTTTATCTTAACAATTCCATTGTTAATGCCTTCTAATACGAGATATACGTAGTCATCCTGAAAAAATAAACACTGAAACTGAGGACGAGGGCTGAAATTTCATTAACTCCGGAGTTGAGGCCTCTCCCCCACCACCAGTAGGTTTAGTAATAACCGCCCAAAGGCGGTCAATAACCGCCCAAAGGCGGTCGTTCTTTTCCAGTGTCTCATTTGTTAATTGGCTGTCTATCTATCTTCATATACTGAGTCGGTCATACTTGGCCTTTGGTTCATGTTTCGTCTGTTTTTGTGCATGCCTCCATGCAAATTATTTTTTAGTTGACTTGAGATGGTTACATTCTTTGATAGTGGCCTTTCCTGGAGGACCTTTTCTATGCTTTATTATTTAACATTGATGTCGTTTAGTGTGATAACATCATATCAGGTTACATGTGTACATGTGCAACACATGGGCACTGGCGGGTAACAGCATGAAACTGTCCGTGAACTATTATTTCTACTGAAATTCTTTTAAAAGTCGATCGAAAAACAGTGTATTAGATCCATGCGGCGTCTGTTCGGGTTCTAAACCGTTTGCTTCAAAATACTGGAATTTACGGGTTAAACCAAACAGTGAGTATACTAAGTTCGGAGCCTTTCTTTTCAGCCAACACTCAGAAACACTCGAGCCATCAGTGCTTTGATTGTAAATTTTATTATTTATACTTTCCATTTATTGTTTAAAACAATAAATATGTTTCATTCTTAGTGGTAATTATACATGAAATTTATAGAACTCGCCAGAGCTTGTGTGATAAATTTCGTAAGAAATAACCATGAGTGTAAGATCCCTTAGATATATTTCATGCTGAAAACTACGCCAAATTACGACAAAACACCCGTGCGATATAGTGCATTTTTCTTACAAAATGCATACTTTTCTGAGGAAAGGCCGTGATATTTTTCTTATTTTTACTGCAAACATAGGTTGTGGGTGCTTGTTAGAACCGCCTCATTGAGGCAGTTCTAAAATGAGGCGGTTCTATCGCATACCCACAACCTATGTAATGGAGCAGAAGTAAGGAATATAAGAATCTTATATGGGTGTGAGGGGTGGATGGAAAAAATCCGTCCCGAGGATGACTGTCCGGCATCACGAGGCTTGCCGAGTGATGCCGGACAGTGATCCCGAGGGACGGATTTTTCTATCCACCCCTCACACACATATTGGATTCTTTTTCTTGCATACCTTCCATGTCTACTGCGAATTTTTAATGCTGCTGTCACTTCGGTTACCGACGTCCGCCATTTTGTGATGACACAACAGGAATGTTTAGTGACGTCACGCATGACGACGCCGTGCATGAGGTTGTAATCAACCAGTGCATTTATCAAACACGCGATTATATTCGATTTGGGGTCGGAACACCAGGGTCAGAACATAAATTTCTATCCCAGGGTAAAATCAGGGATTTCCTTGTCTGGTGTGCAAGAAAATAATGTATAGCCCCGTAAACCACAGTTTTCTCTATATAAAGTGGGGTTTAAAGGATTTTCATTTTATGGACTTGTTCACGTCACAGTGATGAGCAAATCCATGGAATGAGTACCCTCTATAGGGAAAGTGGACATACATCATATGCCTTATATTTGCTCAAAACCTAGTCTGTGTGTAGTCAGTAGAATCAACTCAATTTGGCGGTTCTAATGACCACTCACAACCTATGTTTGAAGCGGAAAGAAGAAAAGGTAATGCTTTTATCAGAAAAAATGCAAATTTTAGAGACATTTAATATTGAAGTACGTTACATGGTATATGAAACAACAACAATAGAACAAAACAACACGAAAAATGCGGATCATTTTTATAGCCTTGGACAGCTCCAGATAAGAAGGAATACATAGTAACGAGCCGCAAACAGGGGCTCGTGGGGTCGATATGCTGAGTGTACTTGTTAGAATTGCCTGAAGAAGGTGATTCCAACAAGTCGATACATCACATGTTTCTAACAAGGAATGAGGTCAATTATCTCTTAATTATCCTTGTTAGGTAGCTATGAAGGCGGGAATTTCATGCATCAGTCATAGGAGCCACAACACAAGCCAACATGTGTTTTGTATCTGTTTCTTTGTAGCATGCGAACAAAAAAGGTACAGATCAGCATCCGTATCCAAGCAGGATGATCAGCACCATTCTGTTTGCTGCTTATCTAGTACACAATCTCTAGTTCATTACCAAAACACATCCGTAGTTTATTGCATTCTTCCAAACCTTCAAAACAGTTTTTGCTCTTATGGTCTTATTTATACTACAAACATAGGTTTTGGGTGCTCGTTAGAACCGCCTCGTTGAGGCGGTTCTAACGAGCACCCACAACATATGTCTTGGAATAGAAAGAAGAAAAGAAAAATATTGTATACTCCCGCAAACCCCAGTTTTCTCTATATAAAGTGGGGTTTAAAGGGCTGTTCAACGCTCGCACTTTTTATCGTGATGTTATGTACCCAAAGTTGAATGGGGCTAGTTTGTGTTCTGCATGTACCTGGTGAAAGGTTAACTCGAGACGAGGCATATATAATTGTTATGCAAATATGAAGAAGCTATGTTTTTCATTCATACCTTTCTAAATACATGTGTGACGGTGTGAAGTGGCCTTGTAGCTGGCAGCGGGTCGTAGAAGCTCCCACCCGATACGGATCTTCCTTGGTTTCGGTCTTGAACTTGCCCACTTCCTTGATGGCTGCGTTCCGTTTCAAAATTATTCTTTTGAGGTTCATCATCTGTTCCGGATGGGTTACTTTCGGCTCCAGAAAAAGAGTGCCTGGGCGATTGCCTTCCAATGCTTTCATACAAACTGACAATAAACACGATAAGGTCTCTGACTGAACCTTCATTTGCTTCAAGCTCATAAATAAACCAGTCTAATTCTGATTCGAGATTAAGTACTGCCTTCGCTGTCGCCCAATCTTCATTGTCAACTCCTGCCAGTACGGCAACAGAAGTAGCACCGCCAAACTCATTCCACAAATCCAAATCACAATCTTCAATGAGCTCAGGAGTTATAAGCAATATGTTCATCTTCGCATGTAACTCGCATGCGTTTTCTCTTGTTATTATTCTGTAGTCTTTGAGAACAGAATGAATATCGTATTCGTCGGACATAAATTTGTCCTGAAGATACTCGGCCCATTCCTTCCCATCCGGTAAATGGAATATATGTACGACGTCGACCATCTTATCTTAAATTATAACAACAACCTGAAAGAAAACAGGTCATCATTAATCCATATATGCCTAGTGGCCCTTTTTTGGGACGTTGGCAAACAGTGTAGACCCAGATCAGACGCCGCAGAATGCGGCGTCTGATCTGGGTCTTCACTGTTTGCTCAAAGAATATACATTTTTGTACAACTTACATTAAACAAAACAAATCTGACACCCCTATAATTGAAAATGGACAACTCCAAATTTATAAGATGGAAGATTCCATTGTCATATATGGGTTAAGACAACACACCCGTGCGACAAGGTGCATGATTTCAGAGCCAAAAATGGCTACTTTTCTGATGAAAATCCGTGATATTTTTCTTATTTATACCTTTAACCAAGGTTGATGGTGCTCGTTAGAACGAACTCATTGAGTCGGTTCTAACGAGTACCCTGGCCCCCGCCTATCTGGGCTTGAAGAAATATATGGGCTGCATGATGCTTCCACGCAGAGCTGAAACCGACCCGCACACGAGTACTGGTAAACCGCTTAGAGGATCTAAGCCACCAAGGCCAAGCGGTGCTTATAAACCCTATTAGTTTTATTGGGCGACAGGGCTTGAGATGTCATCTCAGTGTCGGGTTAAAGTCCCACAAAATTGGAAGCAACGTCTCCAAAATGACCTTTATAGTGTTGACGGGGACGTTAAACCTCAAATCAAACAAAAACTAACGCAGAGCCGAATCCGGCCCGCACACTAGTACTGGTAAACCACTAAGAGGATCTAAGCCTGTCCAGGAACCGCGGTGCAAGGCGGACCGTCCATGCTAATAAACCCTATTGGTTTCATTGGGCGACAGGGCTTGAGACATCATTTCATCTCAATGTCGGGTAAAAGTCCCACAAAATTGGAAGCAACGTCTCCAAAATGACCTTTAAAATGTTGACGGGGACGTTAAAATTCAAATCAAACAAACAAACAAATACAAAGTACCCACAACCTATGTCTTTCTGCAGAAAAAAATATGTATACCCCGTACACGCAAGTTTTCTCTATTGGGGAGGTTGCTCATTCCACTGACTTGTTGGTGTGATGATTGAGATTACACACCGTTATCATATAGCGACGCTCATATTTTGTGGATAACCTAAAACAAAACAACGATCTTACACGAGTGGTCATTTCATAGGAAATTTATGAAACTCACCATCGGTGAGTTTCATAAATTTCATATGAAATGAACACTCGTGTAAGATCCTCTATATCTAGAAACGGAGCCTCGGTATCAGAAGTATTAGACTTATTTAACTGTAAATTGTCAGGATAAATTAGACTAATCATTCCTTCAAAAAAAAAGGATTGTCAATATTCAGAAGGTCGTCCAAATATCTAGACGTTGAGTTAAATTTTTCAATGACATCGGCTTGAGTATCGTCAGAAAGAGACATCATGAAATGTCTTTCATAGCAAAATAAAAACGAATCACCTACAAGTGGAGCGCAATAAGTACCCGACGGAATTATGTTTGTGTAACTCAGTGCTAAATATAATGCAAATGCTATCTAAAAGATATATTAAAACGTCACAAACATTTTTGTAAGTTTACACCCTTTTTTTTGATCATCTGAAGTAAAGAAAGCGTTTTTATCATTACAAGCAAGGCACGACCTCCGTAGTCTAGTGGATAAAAGCGCTGACTCTTAATCATTAGGTCTCTCACGCTTGTAGTTTGAGCCTGGCTCAGGTCACATATGAGACGTCAAGTTTTGCATCGGATGGTCAGGTCGATTTTCTATGGGTTCCCAGTGAAATAATATTGAAAGGGCCGTAAAACCAAAACCAAATAATAATAATAATAATAAACAAAACAAGAAGGCCAAATGGCTCTGTATCGCACACATGTATACCAATAATCACTAGTGATGTTTAGAAAATAAAAGTAACTGTGAAGAATGGCAGACATGTTTGTTTACCTGATTGATATAAATATCTTCTAGATCCAGGGTTGTCAAAAAAGCTGTACACCAGTTGAACCCTTGGGCGTGGCTAACTTGGAATACAGGGGCATGATTGGCAGGGTTTATATAGGAGACCACTTGACTTTTCTTTATACTAGGTATCTAAACTCTGGGCAGTACCGTTTCAGAGAAGATTTTTGAATTTTTTTTTCCAATTCTAATTATATTTGGAGGCAATGAGCCTTGGGGCGTGGCCAACATGGATCACAGGGGAATGATTAGCAACATTAGGTGCCCACTTGGCGTTGCTGCATACTATGTATCTAAGCTCTGGTCCCTGTGGTTTCGGAGAAGGTTTTTGAATTGATTATAAGTCTATGGGAGCAAATGAGCCATTGGGCGTGGTCAACTTGGGGGGGTTACATGGCTATAATCAGGAGGATGCCAGAGAAGCTGTGCTGAGAGCTCCACGTGGAGATTTTTTTTTTTTTTTTTGGTTTGGGTTTTACGGCCCTTTCAAGATTATTTCACTCATATCGAGCCGATCGTTAATCAGAGGTGGGCAAAAACCGGAGTACCCGGAGAAAAACCATCTGACCTTCCGTTGCAGAACTTGGCGTCTCACACCCACGTGGAGATAAGCGAATTTGAGGATGTAAGTGAAGACGATACTATCCTTGATTTACTCACTGAACGTGACGCTACGTTGAAGCCAAATAAATTAATGAACACACAAGTTTGTTTATCTGCCGCGGATGATACTAGTTTTGATGATATGTGTGACATTGACACTGAAGTATTATAAGGTGAAAACAATGATTCTTTAAATGGGTATGCTAGTGGTAACACAATGGGCGACGACGATAAAAATGGTGAAAGTCTGATCGAGATGATGACATGGCATATGGAAATGATGATAGCATGGCGCATGGAAATGATTATAAAATGGCACATGGAAATGATTATAACATGTCACATGTAAATGATGATATTATTTACATTGGTAGTGAAGAAGAGTGTAGAGACATTGGAATATCACAACTCAGAGTGAAAAGATAAACATTTACATTTACTTTAACCAGAAGAATGAAATAAATTAATGGAACTCAGGTTGACCGTTCAAGGCGGTTCTAACGAGTCAGCTCACTATGTTTTGACCAGAAATCTGAAAAATGTCAGATCGTTTATATAATTATGTCATTTTTTTCAGTTGTAGAAGTTTTAATATAATATATCAATAGTCGTGTTTTCGTATTAAATTATTGTTAATTGTTAGAATAGTTGTAACGCGTAGCCATAATACATGTTTTGGAGCATAAATAACAAAGATAATTAAATAATGAAGTAGAATTTTAACCCTTATAACTCTGGAGAGGGCAACCCATTCCTTTGCAAACAGTGAAGATCCATATCAGATCTGATCAGGATCTACACTGTCATACATTGTGTGAACTGATCATAGTAATTTGATTGGTGGATAGTCAAAACTGGGAGAGGCTAAATCATTTATTCAGCAGGATACTGGTTCAGGTTCATTTACAGATCTGTTAACGTGTTGATGTTTAGTTCAGACTATTTTGCACGGTTTCACATACGTGCAACAGTAAATAATCCTTATCATGGCTTTAACGAAAAGGGCAATAAAATGCAACAAATTTATGTTTAAAGAGCGTACAATAGTTTATGTGCGAGTACCAAAATATGCATTTACTACTTACCGAGGTATTTAAAGGAAAGAATTTGCTCCTTGCGATCTACTCTTAAAGGAAAGAATTCGGTCTTTAGGGAACAGGTATCTACCCTTAGAGGAAAGAATTTACTCCTTAGGGATCTACTTTTAAAGGAAAGACTTTGCTCCTTGGTGACCTACTCTTAAAGGAAAGAAAAGAATTTGCTCCTTAGGGATCTACTATTAAAGGAAAGAATTTGCTCCTTAGGGATCTACTCTTAAATGAAAGAAATTGCTCCTTGGGATCTACTCTTAAAGGAAAGAATTTGCTCCTTAGGGATCTACTCTTAGAGGAAAAATTTGCTCCTTAGGGATCTACTCTTAAAGGAAAAAAATGCTCCTTAGGGATCTACTCTTAAAGGAAAGAATTGGCTCTTTAGGTATCGACTCTTATATGAAAGAATTTGCTCCTTGGGATCTACTCTTAAAGGAAAGAATTTGCCCCTTATGGATCTACTCTTAAAGGAAAGAATTTGCTCTTTAGGTATCATCTCTTAAATGAAAGAAATTGCTCCTTGAGATCTACTCTTAAAGGAAAAACATTGCCCCTTATGGATCTACTCTTAAAGGAAAGAATTTGCTCATTAGGATCTACTCTTAAAGGAAAGAATTTGCTCCTTAGGGATCTCCTCTTAAAGAAAAGAATTTGCTACTTGGGATCTACTCTTAAACAAAAGAATTTTCTCCTTAGGGATCTACTCTTAAAGAAAAGAACTTGCTCCTCGGGATCTACTCTTAAACAAAAGACTTTGCTCCTTAGGGAACAAGGATCTACTCTTAGAGGAAAGAGATTTCTCCTTAAGCATCTACTCTTAAATAAAGAATTTGCTCCTTAGGGATCTACTCCTAAAGGAAAGAATATGCTACTTAGGGCTCTAATCTAAAAGGAAAGAATTTGCTCTTTAGGATCCCGTCTTAAAGGAAAAATTTGCTCCTTAGGGATCCAATCTTAAATAAAACAATTTGCTCCTTGCGATAAACTCTTAAAGGAAAGAAATTGGTCCTTCGGGAACAGGGATGTTCCCTTAGAGGAGAAAAATTGCTCCTTAGGGGGGATCTACTCTTAAAGGAAAGAATTTGCTTCTCATGGATCTCCTTTTAAAGGAATAAATTTGCTCCTTAGGGATCTACTCTTAAAGGAAAGAATTTCTCTTTTGGGATCTCCAATTAAAGGAAAGAATGTGCTCCTTAGGGATCTACTCTTAAACGAAAGAATTTGCTCCTTGGGATCTACTCTTAAAGGAAAGAATTTGCTCCTTCGGGATCTACTCTTAAAGGAAAAATTTGCTCCTCGGGGATCTACTCTTAAATAAAAGAATTTGCTCCTTGGTATCTACTCTTAAAGGAAAGAATTTGCTCCTTAGGGATCTACTCTTAAAGGAAAGAATTGGCTCCTTAGGATCTACTCTTAAAGGAATGAATTTGTCCCTTATGGATCTACTATTAAAGGAAAGAATTTGCTCTTTAGGTATCTACTCTTAAATGAAAGAATTTTCTCCTTGAGATCTACTCTTAAAGGAAAGAATTTGCACCTTATGGGTCTACTCTTAAAGAAAAGAGTTTGCTCATTAGGATCTACTCTTAAAGGAAAGAATTTGCTCCTTAGGGATCTACTCTTAAAGGAAAGTATTTGCACCTTATTGGTCTACTCTTAAAGAAAAGAATTTGCTCATTAGGATCTACTCTTAAAGGAAAGAATTTGCTCCTTAGGGATCTACTCTTAAAGAAAAGAAGTTGCGCCTTGGTGAGCTACTCTTAAACAAAAGAATTTTCTCCTTAGAGAAGAAGGATCTACTCTTAGAGGAAAGAGATTTCCCCTTAGACATCTACTCTTAAATTAAGAATTTGCTCCTTAGGGATCTACTCCTAAAGGAAAGAATTTGCTCCTTAGGGATCTAATCTTAAAGGAAAGAATTTGCTCTTTAGGATCGACTCTTAAAGGAAAAAAAAATGTTCCTTAGGGATCTAATCTTGAATTTGCTCCTTGGGATCTACTCTTAAAAGAAAGAATTTGCTCCTTAGGCATCTACTCTTAGGATCTACTCTTAAACGACACAATTTTCTCCTTAAGATCTACTGTTAAAGGAAAGAATTTGCTCCTTAGGGATCTACTAATTAAGGAAAGAATTTGCTTCTAAGGCATCTATTTTTAAAGGAAACAGTTTGCCCCTTAGGATCTACTCTTAAAGCCATTTATTCTTAGACAGTAGGACACACCGTGTGTTCATAATTGTTTTATTGCCCCTTGTGATATACTGTCTATCGCAGATCAAAGGCAGTCTTGAATAGGGGGATAAGTAGCTCCTGTTGACTCCCCTGACTGAGGCACTAAAAGGGAAAATCAATAAGGTGCACTGTAGTTAACGGTTAGTGAATTATTGATTTTCCCCAAGAAGGCCCCTTACCTGTTGCAGACAGAGGACTTCTCTATAGTCAGCACTTAGGGCTACAGAATATTATGTAATGAAATGATGGTCCTCAATAATCAAGAATAAATGCCTTTAAAGCAAAAAATTGCTCCTAAGGCATCTACTCTTAAATGAAATAATTTGCTCCTTAGGATCTTCTCTTAATGGAAATAATTTGCTCCTTAGGGTTCTACTCTTAAAATTAAAGAATTTGCCCCTTAGGATCTACTCTTAAAGGAAAGACTCTGCTCCTAAGGGATCTACTCTTAAAGGAAAGAATTTGCTCCTTGGCATCTACTCTTAAAGGAAAGAATATGCTCCTTAGGTATCTTATCTTAAAGGAAAGAATTTGCTCCTTATGGATCTACTCTTAAAAGAAAGAATTTGCTCCTTTCAATTTGCTCCTTAGGGATCTATTCTGAAAGGAAAGAATGTGCTCCTGGGGATCTACTCTTAAAAGAAAGAATTTGGTCCTTGGGAACAGGGATCTCCTCTTAGAGGAAAGAATTCTTTCCTTTAAGAGTAGATCCCTAAGGAGCAAATTCTTTCCTTAAAGAGTAATGCTCCTTAGGGATCTACTCTTAATGGGATCTACTCTTAGAGAAAAGCATTTGCTCCAAAGGAGCAAATTATTTGCTTTAAGAGTAGATCCCAAGGAGCAAATTCTTTTCTTTAAGAGTAGATCCCTAAGGAGCAAATTATTTCCTTTAAATTGCTCCTGTCCTCTAATAGTAGATCCCTGTGCCCAAAGGAGAAAAATCTTTTCCTTTAAGAGTAGATCCCTAAGGAGCAAATTCTTTCCTTTAAGAGCAGGTCTATAGGGCAAATTCTTTCCTTTAACAGTAGATCCCTAAGGAGCATATTCTTTCCTTACAGAGTAGATCCCAAAGGAGCAAATTCTTTCCTTCAAAAGCAGATTCCTAAGGTGCAAATTATTTCCTTTTAGAGTATATCCAAGGAGCAAATTCTTTCCTTAAAGAGTAAATCCCCAAGGAGGAAAATTCTTTCCTTTAAGAGTAGACCCCTATGGAGCAAATTCTTTCCTTTAAGAGTAGATCCCTATGGAGCAAATTCTTTCCTTTAAGAGTAGACCCCAAAGGACAATATTCTTTTTTTTAAGAGTAGATACCTAAGGAGCGAATTCTTTCCTTAAAAGGTAGATCCCAAGGAGCAAATTCTTTCCTTTAAGAGTAGAACCCTAAGGAGCAAATTCTTTTTTCTAAGAGTAGATACCGGTTCCCCAAGGAGCAAACACTTTCCTTTAAGAGGATATATCCAAAGGAGCAAATTCTTTCCTTTACGTGTAGATCCCTAAGGAGCAAATTCTTTCCTTTAATAGTAGATCCCTAAGGAGCAAATTCTTTCCTTTAAGAGTAGGTCCCCGAGGAGCAAAATGTTTCCTTTAAGAGCAGATCCCTAAGGAGCAAATTCTTTCCTTTAAGATTAAATCTCTAAAGAGCAAATTCTTTCCGTTATGAGTAAATTCCTAAGGAGCAAATTCTTTCCTTTAAGAGTAGATACCTAAGGAGCAAACTCTTTCCTTTAAGAGTAGACCCCTAAAGAGCAAATTCTTGCATTTAAGAGCAGATCCCTAAGGAGAAAACTCTTTCCTTTAAGAGTAGATTCCCAAGGAGCAAACTCTTCACTCTAGGAGTAGATCCCTAAAGAGCATTTTTTTCCCTTTAAGAGTAGATCCCCAAGGAGCAAATTCTTTCCTTTAAGAGTAGATCCCTGTTCCCAAGGAGCAAATTCTTTCCTTTAAGAGTAGATCCCCAAGGAGCAAACTCTTTCCTTTAAGAGTAGATCCCCAAGACGCAAACTCTTTCCTTTAAAAGTAGATCCCTAAGGAGCAAACTCTTTCCTTTAAGAGTTGATCCAAAGGAGCAAATTCTTTCCTTTAAGAGTAGATCCCTAAGGAGAAAACTCTTTCCTTTAAGAGTAGATCCCCAAGGAGCAAACTCTTTCCTTTAAGAGTAGACCCCCAAGGAGCAAATTCTATCCTTTAAGAGAAGATCCCAAGGAGCAAATTCTTTCCTTTAAGAGTAGATCCCTACGGAGCAAACTCTTTCCTTTAAGAATAGATCCCCAAGGAGCAAACTCTTTCCTTTAAGAGTAGACCCCCAAGGAGCAATTTCATTCCTTTAAGAGTAGATCCCAAGGAGCAAATTCTTTCCTTTAAGAGTAGAACCCTACGGAACAAACTCTTTCCTTTAAGCGTAGATCCCTAAGGAGCAAACTCTTTCCTTTAGGAGTAAATCCCTAAGGAGAAAACTTTTTCCTTTAAGAGTAGATCCCCAAGGAGCAATTAACTTCCTTTAGGAGTAGATCCCCAAGGAGCAAACTCTTTCTTTTAAGAGTAGATCACCAAGGAGCAAATTCTTTTCTTTAAGAGTAGATCCCTTAGGAGCAAACTCTTTCCTTTAGGAGTAGATCCCTAAGGAGAAAATTCTTTCCTTTAAGAGTAGATCCCCAAGAAGTAAACTCTTTCCTTTAAGAGTAGATCCCCAAGGAGCCAATTCATTCCTTTAAGAGAAGATACCAAGGAGCAAATTCGTTCCTTTATGAGTAGATCCGTATTGATAAGGGAGACAAACTATTTCTGAAAGAGTTTTCTCCCTTTCAGGTAGATCCACTCTTTTCAATTTAAGATATCTTATTTCAAGGCTATGGTATAAGTGTTATATGGGTCTTTACATCAGTATTCTTCTGTTAACAAAAGCGTCTTATGAAAGAAACTTTAAATCTTGACAGTTTATTGATATGAAAACACATCATTCATAATACAGGAAGTTTAGATATACGCACTTCTTAAATCTAAACTTATTTCTGTTGTAAAAAGAATCAGCATAGGTTATCGCGAGTTGACCAATTTCAAGTTTTGTGGGTATAGTTTTAACAAGTTGCACAGGTCCGGGGAAAGTGGCGAGGCCTCATCAGAAGGGTTGCTAGTGAGAATCAGCAAAGCCGAACAGAAACGTGCAGTACAAAGCCAGAGCTACGGCATCACCAACAGAGCTGTCTTCCTCTAACCTCTGTTCCTCTATCTGCAACAGTCAGTTCAGAGCCGATTAGTCTCATAAGCCATTTTAGAACACTCAAAACATTAGCATTTCTCGTAAGTAATGACAGACGAACTATTATCAATAAGCACACACAATCTATTCATTTTCATCTCCAGAGATGCGAAAGATATCATTTTAGCACAGTGGTGTACATTAGGAAAACATGTCCCTTGGGAATAATGGTATCCAACATGGTGTCAGAAATGACAAGTATAAGGTAAACTGGAAACATCTTTCTTATTTCTGCTTTCAAGGTAGAGTGTTGGTGCTCTATAGAACAGTCTCAATGAGGCGGTTTTAACGAGTACAACAATCTATGTTAGATTGTTAGTGCTCGTTAGAACCCGCCTCAGAGAGGCGGTTCTAACGAGTACACACAATCTATGTTTTGAGCAAAAATAAGGCAGTTAATGAATACCACAGTCAAAGCCAGTTTTCATCTCTATATAATGTTGGGTTTAATGGGGTCTTCATTTCACGGACATGGTATTCTGATGACGTGTATTATCGTAATGCGAATTCCTGCAGTTTAGCGAAAACAGGTTCTCTCGAATAGATTTGAAGGAAACTTCATTCTTAGGTAACTTGATGTTGTAATAACACAATTTTATTCCACAAAGCGCAGCGAAAGCACGTGAACTGGCACTCTCTCAGGCAGACGTCCTCGAAGTTGCATGGCCTGCACCGAAATAGACGAGTGTATACATGTAGCAGTCTCAGCGTAGGTCCTCGCTGTTAGCGTTTTGAATACGTCTTGGCAGTGAACACGTCACGAACATGCCTATATAAATTTTAACCCAATAAACCCAACTGTAAAATAGAAAAACGGGGTTTACAAGGGTACACATTATTTTTCTTATTTCTGCTACTTTATAGTTCCCAGAATGTATGTTATGAGCAGAAATATGAACGTATCTGAAAATTGTCAATTTTTTTTTGGTGGTGAAACTTTCAATATATTTGAATAGGCTTGTTTTCGTAATGAACTGAATACGCCCACACTGACTATCCAGCCTGTGACGAGGGTAGACAAACTGGGGCCTCCCACAGGATACTCAGGTTCTCGTTTTTTCTGTGGTTTTAGTCAGTTCAACGTCATTCTGAGAAATATTTTTATCAATAGTTGCATTAAGCCCCCGCCCACAGGGGCTTGAAGAAATATGGGCTGCATGATGCTTCCACGCAGAGCTGAATCCGGCCCGCACACTAGTACTGGTAAACAGCTCAGAGGATCTAAGCCTGTCCAGGAACCGCGGTGCGAGGCGGACCGTCCATGCTAATATACCCTATTGGTTTCATTGGGCGACAGGGCTTGAGATGTCATTTTATCTCAAGGTCGGGTAAAAGTCCCACAAAATTGAAAGCAACGTCTCCAAAATGACCTTCACAGTGTTGACGGGGACATTAAACCTCAAATCAAACAAACAAAAACAAAATCAATAGTTGCAGTTAATTATGGAAGGCAAGAAATGCGCGTCTCTTACCCCTAAACTTCAGGGCTTGTTTTAGAGGTACTATTTTAGTGGGCCTCGGCGGAGACACATAACCGAATGTGGCATAAAATGCCTGCAATATCACCCAGCATTTTGTACCACTGAGACAACTTTCGGGTTGTCTTTCTGTTTGCGTTTCTTCACTAAGCCATTTCACCAAATGGGTCTACTCTTACAAGAAAAGAATTCCTACAAGAGAAAGCCCATGCTGACAAGGGAGGCAGGATATCCTAAACAGTTGCCTCCCCTGAAGGTGTATTCATTCCCCTTAGATTATTGACTAATGTTTGGCTTCTCGCTGTGTATACAGCATTTGATGTGCAAAACAGGACCATACACAAGAGTGAGTGAGTGTTTGAGTTTTACGTCCCACCAACGGCTAAGGTCATACGAAGGCGGGACCTCGGTTTAAAGACTCATCCGATAGTCTGGAGAAGCCCGAGATCGATCCGGTGACCCCTGGTTTACAAGGCGAGTAGCGTAACCACTACACAACTGATGCTTCTATCCATACACAAGAACTAGACAAATACTGTAGTGGTTGTCAACGAAAATGTAAAATTAGTGGGGGCCTTCATCGTCGCCGTTGTTTAAACCATTATAGTTGTCGTTGTCACAATTACCATTCAAACTTTATAATGTGGGTCGTGGATGCCCCACCGGTAAGTTGACTATTTTCTATTGCCCTTTAATTCGTTACGATAACACACTCGTGCGAATTAGTCCATTTTGCACATCTCCAAAATGGTTATTTTTTCTTATAAATACAGCAAACATAGGCTGTGGGTGCTCGTTAGAGGCGGTTCTGACGAGTACCCGCAACATATGTCTTGGAACAAGAATAAAAATCATGTTTACCCCCGTAAACCCCAGTTTTCTCCATATAAAGTGGGATGGGGGGGGAGGGGGGTCATTTCACGGACTTGTTCGCGTGATGTGATGGTGTTTTCCTGCGTATATATTTTCTTCTGCCAATATCATCTTAGCCTGCAGAACCATCAGCTGCCACATTACACCAGGAAAACATGTCCGTAAGATATAATGGCGTCCAACATGGTGTCAGAAAATGATAAATATTATGTAAAAATGATAACATCTTTATTATTTCTGCTTTCTACATGGATTGTGGGTGCTCGTTAAGACCGCCTCAATGAGGCGGTTCTAACGATTACCCACAATCTATTTTTGAGCAAAAAAAAAGGCATGATGTATATCCTCGTAAACCCCACTTTTCTCTATATAAAGTGGGGTTAGGGGGTCTTCGTTTTACGGACGTGTTATCGTGATGAGGGGGCAGTTGTTCAAAGCCTCGTTTGCTTAACGAGGTCGTTAGTGGTCATATTATTAACTGTTCTAGCAAGTTCAATATCTAAAAGTTTGGTATTTTGCTGAAAAAATATGAGCAAGCAGCAAAAAATATGAAAAACTGCTCACATTTTTCAGCAAAAATATTAGCATATTTGCCTTTATAAATGATCTAAGTTTTAACGATACGTTATCTAACGACGTCGTTAGTTTTGAACAACTGGTCCTATATACAGGCATTCCATATTGCATCCAAAATGGAATTAAAAAGCGAAACGATAAGGAACTGATACAATCAGATCCTAAATGCTTCCCGCAGTATCACTAGGGAAAGAAGTTGAAACATGGAGTGACAACAGTAAACAAAATGGACCACAGGTAAACCAAGTCGGCAGCTCTTTCCCAAACAGGTGAAGACTCAGAATATCCAAAAATAACTAAAAAGGAGCAATATACATAATAGGGAAAATAATCAAAATCACCAACATGACAAACATTAAACGGAAAGGATAAATGTAACTAAAAATGAACAGCCGAAAAGTGGGAAGAATCAGAATCATCAACGTTACAACATATATGGTTAAGGAAAGACTCAGAACTACAAACACAAAACATGAAGGAACCACAGCAAAGCATCGACTTGGAACGGCCAGTAAAAATACTGGTGGGTTTAAGTTAACTTTACGGGCTCCCAACCCACACTCTCACTTTCCCTGTGGTTCAAATAAGTATATTTGTTTGGTCCGCGTGAAGGTTTTTCTAACACATTAGTGAATTAACTCGGCAAACAAAGAAATCACAATTAAAGCCAAGTTGACACAAGTATGAGGAATCGACAGTAAAACGCGCTGATCCATCCAGTGCTGAACACAACGCCACAGGATACTGGAACAAAATAAATCCAACAGTGGAACCGCGTTGGGCCAAGCAACAGGCATAAATGTTCCGGCTCCGACCAACAAATAAAAGCCATCGAGGAACCTGAAGCCCGATCCATCGACGTGCAATTAAAGAGGAAAGCATAATTTCTGACCCTGATTGGGTCAAACACAATGCATGCAGACTGTTGAAAGAGAGGATCTTACACTCGTGGTCGTTTCATATGAAATTTATGAAACGAGCCTTCCGCGAGTTTCATAAATTCCATACGAAATGACCACGAGTGTAAGATTCTGTTTATCATATGACCACTTTAAATTGGATTTTATCCCCTTTAAACTTGACAATTTTACCACAAAAATGCATGGTTGACATGGACGTCGTCATGACGTTACTTAATCCCACCAAAGTGTTATTACACGTGTGGTCATACGATTTTTACTATACGACGTTATCCACTGCTTATCAACGACGTCATATGATAATAGCATTTGTATTATATCCAATGCGTTTGTAACGTTTAATAATTTTCTGAAATTGTCCCGAAAAGTTAGGTTTATCTTTTTCTGAATTTATAAATTATATTACGCGCAAAAAAACTCTGGCTGTGACATCTGCAGCAGAAGTCTATTTAATCCGACCTTAAAATTAGAAATTAATTGACAGTGTCGGCGATTAAACTCAGAAAATGCTTTCCGAAGTTTATGATATCGATATCCCTGATGATGCAGTTTAGCAGTGAAACTTTTAAAGTGTTAAAAACGTTTAAATTGTTAAAATCAGCGACATGTTTTGACATTCTTAGGAAATGTATACGAGGACTGTTGAGTGAGTGAGTGAGTTTTAGTTTTACGTCCCACCAACAGCTAAGGTCATACGGAGACGGGACCTCGGTTTAAAGACACATCCGACAGTCTGCAGAAGCCCGGGATCGATCCTGCGATCCCTGGTTTACAAGGCGAGTAGCGTAACCACTGCACTCTGAAGGCTTCTACGAGGACTGTTCAAATATGAATGCAAGTAGAACGTTTTCTCATGCACTAATGTGAAAATCACCTGGAAATAAATATCACAGCGTAGAAAAACATTTTTCCTATATATTGATACCAACCTGTTAAAATCCGTCCATTTTAGCCATGTATATCGTTCGATAAACACTGTCTACTCTTGTATACTATACTAATACAAAACATGGTTGGAAGAAGGTCAGAGTACGCCATTGAAATACGGTCCTATATTAAGAATCGTTGTACTCTTGGTATACGGTGCAAAGACATTTTTGATGAAGTATGTTCGGTTTATGGGCATAATGAAATGTCTTTTCCGGCAGTTTTTTGTTGATGTAAGAAATTCAGCTGTGGACTAGGCTCAACAGAAGATGCACCACATGATCGTCGGCCGAAACGAGCAACATTTGCCAAGATGGTTGCTAGAGTGAAAGAAATAGTTGCTACCAATGCACGATACACCACCAGGCAAATAGCTAGTATGGTTGGCATCTCATTAGGAGCAGCTCATACAATTCTGAAACGGGATTTGAAAATGAGAAAGATCTGTGCTAGATGGATTCCCCGTCTGTTGACAGATGAGCAGAAAAAGACACGCGTTGAGCGCGCCAAGAAGTTGCTTAAAAAGTTTCCAAATTACAATGCACGGTCTTTCGCTAATGTCGTCACAGGTGACGAGACATGGGTTCACTTTTTTGAGCCAAAACGAAAGATTCAGAACAAAATATGGGTAACAAAGTATTTCAAAAGACCATGCATTGCAAAGCGAACCATGAGCGTCAAGAAGGTAATGTATGCCATGTTCTTTTCAAATCAGGACCCTGCTATTCAGGTTGCTGTGCCTAAAGGCAAATCTGTAAATGCGAAGTTTTACAAGAATAAAGTTTGTACCCCCAACCCCCTCTCAAGCCACTCGACTGGCGCAAAATATCCATTACCGCCTCATTCTTTCACGTCTACTCTTTGGACATTTTTTCGATGCCTCGGTACGTGTGACCTACTCCAAATTTGACTCGAATGGACAATAAAAGGATAAAAACAAAGAACACATAAAAGAACGAAAATCGGAGACTCGGTTTTATGGAGTCTCTTCATTCACGGCAATATACTTTGCAAGGCTGCATACGCCTCCTAGCACCGGCTTAAGCAATATTCGATTTTTAAACTAACCAGATTGGACCACAGGAGCTTGACGTAATAAAATTTAAAGGGCTTGTCCCTACGTTTGTATACCATCGTAATTTCGAACACGTTCTGGATCTCTGGAGAATTCTTCCTGTGGATATATATATATCCTTATATTTCAGAGAAATCGATTTCATCTATAAAAGGAATGTTTTGTGTATATACTCAATGGAATCGCCTCAATGAGGTGATTCTAATGGGTACACGCAACATTCATTGAAGCGATTCTAATGGGTACAAACAACATTAATTGAGGTAATTCTAATGAGTACACACAGTAAAGATCAAAACGATATTTTTAAGCGACCCCCATTATGCCTCATGACCTGTCGCTACGATTAACTCTCAGTAGTACTTACTACTCCTACTCATCACGAAAATACGCTTATATGAGCCCCGCCAAGCGAATTTGTGTCTTCGAGCATTCCGTCATGACAAATTTTAAGTGCGCATGCCCAGCCATTCAGAGGGACCAGGGATATGGCTTTCTGTCTGAAGGTTCCTCTTGATTCACTGCTTGTATGAGCGAGCAGCGAAGGTTCTGGCGAGACTGCGCGGATGCGCAGGCTCGCCTGAACCTTCGCTGCTCGCATAGGCGATAAGTACCAAAATCGCTTGGCGGGGTCCATATAATTTTGACCCCCTTGAACCCCAATTTTATATTGTAAAACTGGGGTTTACAGGGGTAAACCTTATTTTTCTTATTTCTGCTCTAAAATATAGAGTGTGGGTACCCGCAATCTATATTTCGAGCAGAAATAAGAAAAATATCACAATGTTTCAGCTTCAAATTTTCCTTTTTTCGGCATTAAAGTTTGCAATGTATTTGTATAGGCGTGTTTTCGTAATGTCGAACAATTTCCATAATCCCAAACATTTACGAGTTATTGAAGTCTTACTGTACTGTGTTCACTTAACCTTTTTCTTATATAAAGACGGGTGTTCACGGGTATTTACTAAAGGACTGGTACACGTGATGGTGTAAAAGTCAATTTTTGAGTAACGTCAAAAGAAAACTCGATTTTTTTGGTCATTTTCGAAGGACAAAAGTACAGATCAGCCAGTGCATACACGCAGTCTGACCAACACATTTGTGTTCGATTCGATAGCACAATACCTTAGCAGACTGGTTTGTATATAACCGAATACATGATTTCTCATTTCAATAGTTGGCAGAAGCATTGCATTCCAAGGCCTTATTCTTCGAGTTGTGCGGTCAGGTTTCAAGCCTTACACGTGGGATTTAAATCATTAAATTAATATCTTACGGCCTTCAAAAACATCTGATTAAATATTGCCACCAATATTATGAAAGATCAGGGAGAAAATCTGTTTTGTCTAGGTGATGCGAATGCCTCGATGATCCGCGACCTTGCAGCTACAATCATCCATGATGGAAAGGTACAGTCTGACTGGGAACAGAGTTTCATTGTCTGTCTCTACAAGGGCAAGGGCGATGCACTGGAACGGGGCAATTATCTTGGTCTCAAGCTGACAGAACAGGTCATGAAAGTCCTGGAGAGGGTTGTGGATGGTCTCATCAGGCAGTTAGTGTCCATCGACGATTCCAAGTTTGGCTTCGTCCCAGGAAGAGGCACAACAGACGCATTTTTTGTTGTACGGCAGCTGCAAGAGAAGTATCTGGCGGCCAACAGGAGACGCTACATGGCTTTTGTAGACCTGAAGAAGGCATTTGACCGAGTGTCTCGGCAAGTCATCTGGTGGGCACTAAGAAAACTTGGAGTGGACGAGTGGATTGTGCAACTGGTCCAAGGGATGTATGCTAATGCTCGGAGCCGTGTCCGCGTTAGGGATGGTTACAGTGAAGAATTCGAGGTGAAGGTGGGTGTTCATCAAGGCTCTGTTCTCGGCCCACTGCTTTTCATCATTGTGCTTGAAGCCTTGTCACGCGAGTTCCGCTCTGGAGTCCCGTGGGAGGACCTGTATGCTGATGACCTTGTCATCATAGCTGAATCCCTTGAGGAATGTGTCAGAAAGCTCTGAACTTGGAATGGCGCAACGGAGGCGAAAGGGCTGAGAGTGAATGCAGGAAAGACAAAGATCATGATCTGTGGTATAGGTCTGGACCTCTTGCAGAGTACAGGCCAGTTCCCATGCGCTGTATGTCGCACTGGAGTGGGCAGCAACAGTATCTTTTGTAATGGCTGCAAGTTCTTGGTGCACAAGAAATGTAGTGGGCTCAAACGCCTGATAGAGGACCCTGATTACAGGTGTACACGGTCCCAAGGAACTGCACGCCCCTTAGATGGCAGACAACAGAGGGAAGTTCAAGTCGGATCCGACAAGCTGGAAGTTGCAGTTTCCTTTTGCTACCTAGGTGATATGCTCTCTGCAGCGGGTGGTGGCGACCTTTCAACTACATCACGTGTGAAAACAGCTTGGAAGAAAATCAAAGAGTTGCTACCAGTTCTCTCTTCCCGCCACCTCTCGTTCGAACCACGTGGCCGTGTGTATAGCTCTTGGGTGCGGAGCGCAATGCTCCATGCCAGTGAGACAGAGCCATTGACAAAGCCAAACCTCCAACGTCTACAGCGGAATGACAGGGCAATGATCCGACAGATCTGCAATGTCAAGTCACAAGACACTGTGACCATCAGGTCCAGTGAGTTACTTGAGCGTCTTGAAATTGAGGACCTGGACCTCATCCTGAAAGAGAGAAGGCTTCGTTGCCCCTGTACCTGCACGTTATTAAAAAATTCGTTGATGATGATGATGATGAAACGTTCGAATGAGGTTTTAGTTATAAAATAAATTTCAGACGTTTTCATGCATTTAGCCTGTCTTTGTACGATTTGTCCACGCTTTACACACTTCAATACCTCACAATCCTATAAAAGAAAAACTTAATGGTATAAGAGAAGATTCCCACTTTTTTGCATGTAATGTAAGAAATGATTTTTTTTTTTCACTTTCGAGGAGCATAAAAGTTACACATTATGGCAATATCAGGAAAGTGAAAGAGGCTCTCACCTTTCTACTTGACACTATTTATATAAGACTTGTATATTTAATATAAGTTATTTTAAGACTGTGTGATTTACAATTGGTACGAAATACGCACCCCTTGTGGCAGATTTGCTCGTGTTCTGTTATGTAAGAGCCTGTTGAAAACAACCTGAAGTTATTGAAGCTTTCAGCTCGACGTCTAGATATTTGGGGAGACTAATTGAATAATGACAATATCCAATTCGATAGTTTGATCGGTCAGATCAACCCTTTAAAACCTCAGTTGAATAAAATAAACTCTTCTGATACCGAAGCCCCGTTTTGAATTTACATCTATGTATTTTGATGGGATGTTTCATGCAAAATTTATGATAAACCAGTGCTTCAGCTGAAGTGCACGACCCGCCGGATGCTTTTAGCTTTATGAGTGTTACCATATATGGGTATGGCGGCCATTTTGGTCATGTGACCTGGACCTAAAACGGTTCCCCCCAATAAATGCGCCTTATCGTAAGGAGCAAAAATATATCTTATACTTTAGTACTGTATTCTGAATCGTTTGCAGGATAAAATGCATTCTCCCTTTTCCAATACAAAAGCATATGTGTCAAAGTTTGACCTAGGCACAAAGAAGGTCAAGGCCAACCCAGGGTCACTATTTAAGCAATTTATGATAGGCCTATGTCCCAGATATTATTTATCAAGTTTCCTGGAAATCTGCCCAGTGGTTCTGGAGAAGACTATTTTGAAGGGTTTTTACCATATATGGCTTGGCGGCCATTTTGGTCATGTGACCTGGACCGCATGAGCAAATTTTTGTTTCCCTATCCCATAGAGGCTCCATATGAAATTTGACTTCAATCGGCCCAACGGTTTCCGAGAAGAAGCGGTTCGAAAATTTTCACATTTTTCGCCTCGGCGAGGCTATACTAAATGGAATGTAATATTTCGCAAGTTCATTGGTTAGATCTCATTGATATCTATCACTATGCCAAAAAATTTTAAATATTCCAAGCGGTTAAGTCACTATCACCAATTTTCACAAACGGGTTACGGACGGACGGACAGACAGACAGACCATATATGGCTTGGTGGCCATTTTGGTCATGTGACCTGGACCCCATGAGCAAATTTTGGTTTCCCCCATCCCATAGAGGCTCCATATGAAATTTGACTTCAATCGGCCCAACGGTTTCCGAGGAGAAGCAGTTCGAAAATTTTCACATTTTTCGCCTCGGCGAGGCTATACAAAATGGAATGTAAAATTTCGCAAGTTCATTGGTTAGATCTCATTAATATCTATCAGTATGCCAAAAAAATGTTTAAATATTCCAAGCGGTTAGTCACTATCACCAATTTTCACAAATGGGTTACGGACGGACAGACAGACTGACAGAATGACAGAATGACAGACTGACAGTATGACAGAATGACACGGTGATTTTAGGGCACTCTTAGAAATCAACCGACTTCAGTCGGTCGTTTTTTCTGCGGGTCGTGCAATACGATTTTGATTTTGAGATTGTGAGTTTTCCTTTTTTTTTGTAATGGTGATATAACCCGTGCGGCATCCTACGGTGTCTATATATCGCACTTAATTCTGTTTGCCAGAGTGTCTGGTCATGTAACTGACTTCAAACATCACTAATATATCATTAATTGCTTAACTTCTTCACCAGGGTTATCGGTATCATAGACTACGCAAAGCCATATCTAAGTTTTATATAAGTTTCAAAATTAAATGTTGTACTTAAATCTCCTTTGCAACAAGGTCTATCTGATCCTGAACTTTATGGTGACTTAGTATATGAATACAGAACACCATTTGTTTGCAATAATTTCAGTAACCAATTTTATAAAAGCATCAACACGAAAACACGCCTATAAAATTTTGACCCCCTTGAACCCCACTTTAATATAGTAAAACTGGGGTTTCGGGGGTATACCTTATTTTTCTTATTTCTGCTCTAAAATATAGATTGTGGGTACTCGTTAGAACCGCCTTATCTAAAATATAGATTGTGGGTACTCGCTAGAACTGCCTCGATGAGGCGGTTCTAACGAGTGCCCACGATCTATATTTTGAGCAGAAATCAGAAACATATCACAATTTGTCATCTTAAAATTTTATTTTTTTCGGCGATAAAGGTCGCAATGTATTTGTATAGGCGTGTTTGCGTAATGCTTTTATATAAAAAGATTGGATAAAACATTAATGTTATATACACAACATACTATATACATGGTAATTGACAAGTCAAAGTGAGCAACTTTGCTTCGCTGTCGGGTCGGACCTCAGACTCTATGACGGCTCCGGCCTTGAGGCTTACTTCAACTTTGTTAAGTAATGTCACTACGTGCCTGATTGTCTGTCTCTGGTCGGGCCCAGCGGTGTCTAACAGCTGGCTTTCTTTTGCTCCAACATTTCAATCGGTTCCTCGTCGTGGTTTTATCTCGTATTCATTTAATTTTTATGTTCTCGGTGAGTTAGAAATCGACCATGTGGACTGAACACATTATTAATCTAAACCGTGCACGATAAACCAAGGACGAGGATCGTAAAATCTATTTAAGCCTCACTTTTTCAAGGCGGCTGCATGTATGTTTTGCTAATGTATTTTTCTTTTGGACAGCCGTTTGACCATTTTGTGGCAAAGTAACTGTCATTTTCCCTTTCCGCTTGTGGCGTTTGCATTAAATGAATGGGAGGTGCAAGGTACTTACAATGATTCCTGATCATTGCCTTCACTTCTGTTTTACATCATCCCGAAAACACACCTTTTGATCCCCTCGAACCCCACTTTTATATAGAAAAACTGGGGTTTACAGGGGTAAACCTTATTTTTCTTATTTCTGCTCTAAAATCTAGATTGTGGGGCCTCGTTAGAACCGCCTCGATGGGGCGGTTCTAACGAGTACCCGCAATCTAGATTTTGAGCAGAAATAAATAAAATATTACAATTTTTCATCTAAAAATTTTAGGTTTTTCTACGGTAAAGTTTACAATGTATTTGCATAGGCGTGTTTTCGTAATGTGTTAGAGAGTGCCCATTATGGAGCTCGTTAATGTGATGTGTGAGTTAATGTGAATCAACATATAGGGCAATCGCATATCATATTTATTTAATACAGTGAAGTTCCGTTGTTAAGGCCAGATAAAACCAGACATGTTCTGATTTCCGTTATTGTATCTTTATGTTTGCGCACAAAAAGTCTTCTTGCAAGAGATCGCCTTTATGACTGTTAGGTCTTAAAGGCGACTTTTGAACAGTTCCAATGGTGATCTTAACATTGGCAGTTTGTTGTATTGTCATTTTAAATTTCATGAAGGGTGCATTTTATAGGTATGTTAAATCTATGTTTGGCTGTATAGTTGATGTTTGACGTGTTGACGGCTCACTTCTGAGGATATAATACTGTCGGAGAAACTTCTTCAAAATGCAATTTAACAATTTTGAAGAGAAAATGGTGCTTTAGGATTTGTGGAGGGTTTTATTATGAACAAACTTCTACAATTTATGATCAATAACAACGTTGATAAAGAACATAAACAAAACAGATAAATGAATTTAAGTGTCATCTGTCCCAACACTTAAGGGGAATGGGAACACCTTTAAGGGAGGCAATTCCTGCAAAAGTATTTTTGTCTCCCATGTCAATAAGGGTCAGCTCTTAAATATAGGAGCAAATTCTTTCCTTTAAGAGTAGACCCCTTTTTCAGCGGGAATGGGCTTATAGGAAAGCGAACAGGAAGTCCCGAAAGTTATCTCCCTTTGAAAAATGGCGAAATTATCTGCAAGGTGTTCCCATTCCCTTTAATGTGCCAACTACAAATCGGATTATATATCACAGAAAGATCAGACTTGACACTTCATGTGGCTCGTTTGATTGACTTACTGAAAATGATTATTTACAACTTAAAGACAACATAGACAACGAGTCACATAAATTTTATGGCTGTTTTTATTTTTGCTCAGAAAAGACAGCATGTCATTGTTTTATTATTGAAAAAAAAACAAAAAAAAAAACACTTTTTTAAATTGTCACAGTAGTATTGATTACATTTAAGGATAAAAAACTTTTTAACATCTGAATATTTAAAAAAAAATATTTTTTCATCATTTAAACAACGAGGATAACCAACCGCACGTGGGAAAGGACATGTACGTCATGTAAGTTTTTCAAGGAGATGTACATGTGCAGACACCTTTTTAAAGAGCCCCCACCCCCCACCCCCACCCCTCCCCAAAATGTTGTTAGAATTGTCGCCCCTGACAGTATATCCGATTCCATTGACAACAACAAGAACAACAAAAAAATAAATAAATAAATAAATAAATAAATAAATAAATAAATATCGTTTATGGGGAATGGGAACACCCGGCAGTTTTTTTTTTTTTTCATCATTTTTCAAAGGGATACAACTTTCGGGACTCTCTTTTCGCTTTTCTGTAAGCCCTGCCCTACTGAAAAAGGGATCTTCTCTTAAAGGAAAGACTTTACTCCTCAGGAGGAAATAATTTCCTTTAAGAGTTGACCCCTATTAACATGGGAGACAAAACATAATTTTGCAAGAGTTGCCTCCCCTGAAGGTGTTCCGATTCCCCTTAAGTAGCTTTTAGAGGAAATGCATATTTGGACATTTGCTCTCAGCGAATACTCTGATCAGCCTGGGCATTTGCATTTGGGTGTCCTTTGACCCATAGTTTCTTCGCGTAGACGGATAATGCTCTATACCAACTCAGCTGTAAGGCACGGTTATTACACAAATATAAAGCTGTCTTCGAGCATGTACTATCATCGAAGACTAGAATTAAGCCGTCTATCCACCCTGTGAAAACACATTTAGTACAAGTACTAATCTTCCAAGTGGCCCTCTTTTCCTCGGTAGGAACCAGTACTTAGCAATGTGGAAAAAGTCTCTTGCTCAAGGAAACAACACTTGGCGCTTGCGGGGATCGAACCGGCTACCTCTCTATCTCAAATCCGATGCTTTACCACTGCACCACAGCACTCGTCCCAGCAAACACTGAGGGGCTGATCGGACTGCGCCATTGAATTGCGGAGACTGATCTCGTAAACGGCAAAAGAAGGTTTCCTCATCAAGTGGCACATATAATAAGTAATCGCTTAGCGAACACATTTTTATAATCGCTGAGCGGACGCATATAATGAGTAATCTCTGAGCGCACACATATAATAAGTAATCGTTTAAGCCTAGATCACAAATCACTATTCGAGCCCTGCCCGGCTATTTGGCGACGGATTTGTGGTGAAATCGGGCTAGAGTCCGGCCGGTTGGAGCTGGAGTCCGGTCCGAATCCTGTTTCGGCTGTCGCCGCTCGATCGCCGACCGGTTTGTCCCTTTGATTGACACTCGACTAGATAAGGGCCCGATCTCCGATGCGTGCCAGTTTCTAGCAGACCAGTAGGGAGCATTGTAAACGTATGATAACTTTTTGTTTTAAATTGCAACATTATGCCACCAAGTGGTAAAGCCAAGAAGGCTAAGAATCAGATGCAGTTTATATACCCCTGGACAACTGGATAATTCCGGCGGGTGTAAACCCGTCCCTCTTCCGGCGACGGGCCATGCCCGGCCGGGATCTGGGCGGACATCTGCGGAACATCGACCGATGCTCGGCCGGCTAGTAGCAATGGCCAGGTATACGGCCGGCGTACGGTCGGTAACCTGCAGTGTACCGAGCGATTTCCACCCGGCGTATACGCTGATGCTTTCCCTCAAAAATCTGGCAGACAACGCCCGATTCCAGGAGGATGTCCCTCCAGGCCCCGCACGGCATACTTTTTACCAAAACCGAGCCAGACACCCGCTTCCGACCCCTTCTAGGACAGCTCGGCCGGAGTACGCCGAATTTGTGACCCTGGCATTAGCGAACGCATTTTGATAATCGCTGAGCGGACGCATATAATGAGTAATCTTTGAGCGCATACATATAATAAATAATCACTGAGCGCACACATATAATTACCAATGTGCGACCCCTAACGGATGATACATGTCAGTAATAGTCGAGCCGAGCAAATACGTAATTATAATAAGTAATCGCTGAGCGCGCGCATATAATATGTAATCGATGAGCGCGCATATATAATAAGTAATCGCTGAGCGCCCCTCTTATAAAACATATGATAAGTTATTGCTCGGCAAAAACATATACATGTAATTAAGCTATCGCTCGTCGTTTCTCATTTTTCCATTTTACTTTTTGAATACAAATGTTTAAACTGACCTAACATTGCAATCGCGTCAACACACCATGTAATGAACACCCCTGTAAATATCACTTTATGTACACCCCTGTAAACATCACTTTATGTACACCCCTGTAAACACCACTTTATGTACACCCCTGTAAACATCACTTTTTGTACACCCCTGTAAACACCACATTATGTACACCCCTGTAAACATCACTTTTTTTACACCCCTGTAAACATCACTTTATGTACACCCCTGTAAACATCACTTTATGTACACCCTGTAAACATCACCTTATGTGGGTAAATGGGGACTTACACGGCTACGCGTTATTCCTATTACGATAAGATATCCTTGCACTACAATGATAAGAGTGTTTGGTATTTTCTCATTTCTGGTCCGAATATAGTTTTGTTGGTACTCGTTAGAACCGCCTCAATGAGGCGGTTCTAACGGGTACCAACAGTCTGGTTTTCAGCAAAACTTAGAAAAATAGTGAACACCCTCGTAAACCCCCACTTTTGTGTTTAGAGGGGTGTTCATTGCACAGACTTGTTAATATGATGCCATGTCATAGATTATAAGTACTCGTTAGAACCGCCTTAATGAGCACCCACAACCTATGTCTGGACAATTATTAAGAAAAATATCAGAAATTTTCACCAGAAAAAAAAAACACTTTTCGGAAATGATGCACTATGTCAAACGGATACAACGGAAGGTAAGGTGGTTTTTCCCCGGGTACTCCGGTTTTCGCCCACCTCTGATAAACGATCGGCTCGATATGAGTGAAAGAATCTTGAAAGGGCTGTAAAACCAAACCCCCCCCCCCCCCCCCCCAAAAAAAAAAAAAAAATGTCAAACGGATCTGTTGTCGTAATGCATTGCCTTATTATAATGTTATCTCACTTAGTTACAGCTGTTAAAATAAAAATATTGTAAAATAAAGTACTGACCGGCTGAAATGCAGTCAATCACAATGTTGTATAACATCAAGTTAAACTATTCAGCTCACTTCTTTTCGCAGTATCCGTTGTTTTATTATTCATGCAAAAAATTGAGACATGTGTGCCCACTGTGACGGCGGGTAGCATAATGATCTATTGAGCAATGATAAGCAACTTCCTGGTGCAAACAGAAAGAAAATCAAAGTACTTAACGCTCTGATGGATGGCTAATCCAGAGAGAAGGCTGAACTTTAAGTAATTCGTGTTGAAACACTTTTGTGAAGGACTGGCTAATCGGAGCTGAAAAGATAATCGATTATCAGCCATGTTATTGCGATCGATAATCGATTAGTAATCGCTGAAGTTTTTGTCATACTTTTGCATGTCTGGCTTCCGCCCCCGCCCATAGGGGCTTGAAGAAATATATGGGCTGCACAATGCTTCCACGCAGAGCTGAATCCAGCCCGCACACTAGTACTGGTAAACCGCTTAGAGGATCTAAGCTTGTCCAGGAACCGCAGTGCTAATAACCATGCTAATAAACCCTATTGGCTTCATTGGGCGACAGGGCTTGAGATGTCATTTCATCTCAATGTCGGGTAAAAGTCCCACAAAATTGGAAGCAACGTCTCCAAAATGACCTTTACAGTGTTGACGGGGACGTTAAACCTCAAATCAAACAAACAAAAACATGTCTGGCTTTCTGTCTGAACATGACTCTTGCCATATGTTGCACTTTACCATATGCATATTTGAACAGACAGGCATGAGCAAACTGTGTAGACCCAGATGAGACGCCACAGAACGCCTTGATGAGGCGGTTCTAACGAGTCAGTACCCACAATCTATATTTTGAGCAGAAATAAGAAAAATATTACAATATTTCATCCTAAAATTTACATCTTTTCGGCGATAAAGATTGCATTGTATTTGTATAGGCGTGTTTTCGTAATGTAAAGCAAGAAATAAAAAAGCAATGAATTAGATTTAGATCAAATGTACAAAAAATGATTTTTTTTATCTATTTTGCCGCGTTTTACGGTAACAACTTTTTGATTTTTTGACCAACACGCCCAGCGGGAAAGTTGCAAAGGAGGAGCTCCGTCAACTTCTCATAAACGTTATGTGACCCTAATTGGTGTGAGCTGAAATTTCAAGATTGCGTGAAATTTTCTATTTCCATTGGTCCCTCCTTGACGGCGTGGTTTGGGGTTTTCTCGTCTGTTCAGTGCTTGACTGATAATCATGTGGGTCATTCCAACATCCTGCATGTTTACAGAGTGAAACAGAAAATCGCAATTACTGGTGTAGTATGATCTGTATTGCCTTTGTAAATGAGCCCCGCCAAGCGAATTTGTGTCTTCGAGCATTCCGTCATGACAAATTTTAACTGCGCATGCCCAGCCATTCACAGGGGCCAGGGATATGGCTTTCTGTCTGAAGGTTCCTCTTGATTCATTGCTTGTATGAGCGAGCAAAGAAGGATCTGGCGAGACTGCGCGGATGCGCAGGCTGGCCTGAACCTTCGCTGCTCGCATAGGCGATAAGTACCAAAATCGCTTGACGGGGCCCAAATGGTTTGCCGAATAAAACAACGCATATTTAATGTTTTTGACCGTCTACACTCTAATGATTTATACAACGAACACTTCGATAGCTGCACGGGATATATCCATATATACTGGTAAACAAACTAGGGCTGGCAGTGACGTCAAATCAATGACAAAGCTAAAAAAAGAAAGGATTTTCCAGTATAAATTTGCACTTGGGTTAATCGTATGAACATGACACGCCCCCTGATTATACAGCAGTCACAACGGCCCAGGGGATGTCAACGCTGCCTCACACTGACGGTCCGAGTTCGAATCTCACTGATTGGGTGTTCTTAATATATATATTTTTATCCTTTCATAGTAAATTAAATGTTTATTGTTTCATATTTTTATATTTAACTGGTTTAAAATCTATAGTAAATTTTGTATATAATTTTTTTTTCTATTTCACTTTTTTCATCTTTATTTCTCATAAACAAGTTTTATGCAGTCAAGTGTTATGTGCTTGAAAATGAACAAGAAATATGTTCTGTACAAGTCGTAATGATCCAGTTTAACATGCCACATGAGTTAAGCAAATTTCACATGTCCTGTGTGTCTGTATTAGGAGGTAAAAAAAAAAAAAATAAATAAATAAATAAATAAAAAATCATTCGACAGGTGGGTTTCGAAAGAGCCACCTCTAAGTCTTTAGAATAACCCCTCTACTCTCTCGGCCACGAAATCCACAAAGCTTTGGCGGTATGTAAATAACCTTAGTCCTAGGTTTCAAGTAAAGGCCATATCATATGAATATTCGAGTAAACCAATTATGACGTAACTGCCAGGAATTCCTTGTCGGACTAGATATTAGTCAGTCATTTGTTTACAATTCGATAGTGTGGGTGACAGAATTGGACTCAGTTTTCATTGATAAAAAAATCAGAAGTTGTCAAAAGTCCATCTCACAAGAGCATCTGTCGGATGTCTCCTTTACGAGAAGTTGGCGGAGCTTCGTCTCGACAACTTTCTCGCTTTGTTCTCGCTAAAGACGCGACAAAAAAATCCACTTTTTTAGTCCGTGTAATTAACACCCCTTTATAAAACCACTTAATGGCGTTTAAGTGTGTAAATGTATTCATTATTCACCTTATTTTTGCTCAAAAATATAAACTGTGGGTACTTGTTAGAACTGCCTCGTTGAGGCGATTCGAATGAGAGGGTTTTAGATTGTGGGTTCTCGTTAGAACCGCCTCATCAAGGCCATTCTTACGAGCACCCGTCATCTATATTTGGACTAGAAACAGGAAAAGTATCAGGCATCAAGTGATTCGTGTTAAACACTATTCCAGACTGTCCACGCAAATACCGTGACTTAGGTCAGTTTCCATATAGACCATGTCTCGGTAGTCTTTCGTTACCAGTCATTGGTAAGCAGACATGGACCAGACTCGTTCCTACTCTGATCAGTATGTGCACATACATGTTCACGGACTGGTCGTAGTCTTCGCTGCTTGCATTCGTCATTTTGTAAGTTTTGTTCTGGCCTGGCCCATAAAGTAAGGAAGTAATATTTAGGGAGTGGTGGAATTTTGTTTTCTTTAACTTCCTGCTCGCCTACAGTGCTGCGAGTTGGAAAGTCCATGTACATTAACCTATTGCTTTCATTTGGTATTTCTGGCGAAAGAATGTGCATTGTACTGGTTAACACCTTAAGTATAAGCCTGCCCAGAAAAAGTGTGGAGGCTCAAAAATGACCTAAACTAGTGCTGACTTGGCCGTTAAGCGCCAATACAAAAACCAACAACAACAAACAATTGCTTTCATTTGACAGCAGGGATTGAGATGTCATTTCATCTCAATGTCGGCTAAATATCCAACACAATTGGAAGCAACGTCTCCAAAATGACCTAAGTAGTGTTGACGGGGACGTTTTACTTCAACAAATCAACAAACGCCTTTCTTTATTTATTAACCGGGGGAGTAAGATTTCCAGACACTTCGGCCCCACTACCACGTCGGCCCCTAGGGTCCGACCCGTCTAGGGTTTCAGATTTATGTGGGGCCGAGGTGGTTTTGGGGCCAAGTTTCTAGGGGCCGAGGTGGTAGTGGGGCCGAAGTGTCCTGTTACCGGACATTGACCATATTCGTCTCCGCCCGTCGGGGCTTGGAGAAACAGATTGGGCTGCATGGCGCAGAGCTGGTACTGACCACACATAAGTACTGGTAAGCTGGTTAGAAGGACTTAGCCTGCCAAGCTAAAGTAGTGATAGTAAGACCGTCCAGTGCATATAAGCCTATTGGTTTCATTGGGCGGCGGGGCTTGAAATGTCATTTCATCTCAATGTCGGGTAAAAGTCCCACAAAATTGGAAGTAGCGTCTCAAAAATGATCTAAATAGTCTTCACGGGGACGTCAAACCTCGTTTCTTACATGCTTTTCAATGAATGATAGAGATTTATCAGTGAAATATAAATCGATATTTTCACTGTTTCAAACAGTGAAAATACGATTTTTTATTTTTCACTGTTTGGGACTACTTTTTTCTTCAAATCTAACTCTAATTTCAATTTTATCTTTGTCAGATAACTGAACAATACTGAAATGTGTTCTAATTGACGCATAGCCCGTTCATGTGTGACGGGGACGTTACTGACGTCATTTATAACGCTGACGTAACGTCTTTTGTCGCGCGAAGTTAGACTTGCCAGCAACTTCTTTGGAAAACTACTCTCTCAATTATTTCATTAATCATTCATAATAATACCATCCCAGGCCATTTCTCAGGTGCAAACTTTCAGTTTACACCCAATAGTATACCCACTAAACACGATGGACACCACTAAATTGACGCGGAACGAAGAGGAACAAAGATAATTTTCTCCGAATGTGAGCGACACCATTAAAGACGCCAAATATTGCCTTTTGAAGCATGTAAGAAACAGAAAATTTGATTTTTTCAGTGCAAGATCAAATTTTATTTCACTCATGAACACCAAAACTGTTATTTTCACGAGTGGCGTAGCCACTCGTGAAAATAACAGTTTTGGTGTTCATTCGATGAAATAAAATTCGATCTTACACTGAAAAAATCAAATATCCTCTATATATTCATAACTATGATAACTGTTCACGAAAGATGACTGATATTGCACAAAGGTTCGAGATGTACAATGAAATTCTGCTATTCCCTTAAATTAAGACTAATTCCGCTTTAAAAAGCTTATGTAGTAGGTTGCAGATATTCTTTCTTTGTGTTTTCTGCAGTTAGTGCCTTCTAGTCAGAGACCACATTTGGGACTGTTCAAAAGTGCCCCAAAGGTGGTCATAAAAAAGGAATTTTACTGTATTTAAGGATTGCGAATTTCGCGGTCAGCGATATTCCGTGAACATTGATGTGACAAAATCATAAATCACGTTTACAAGTCCGTGAAATGAACACCCCTCTAAATCCCATTTTATAAAGAGAAAACTGGGGTTCAAAGGCGTATACATTATTTCTCTTAGCTATGCTCTAAGACATATGTTGTGGGTACTCGTTGGAATCGTTTCACTATATGTTTGGAGTCAAAATAAAAAAAAAAAAAAAAATGTAACAAATTTTCATCAGAAAAAATGCCTTTTTTTGAGAACGAAAGACTGCACTATGTCGCACAGGTGCGTTATCGTAATGAAAATTTGTTAATTATATCACGTTTAATAGTTCGGGCAATTACACTTCTCTTAACCGGCTCGCCAGCCCCCGCCTACCGGGGTTTGGAGAAATATATTGGGCTGCATGTTGCTTCCACGCATAACTGAAACTGACTAAACATGAGTCAACCGCTTAGAAGGACTAAAATAGAAGTCATAACGTTAACAAGTCCGTGAAATGAACACCCACCTAAACCCCACTTTATATAGAGAAAACTGGGGTTTAGTGGGGTATACATTATCCGCCTTATCTATGCTCAAAACATAGAATTGTGGGTACTCGTTAGAACCGCCTCATTGAGGCGGTTCTAACGAGCACCCACAATCTTTGTTGAAAGCAGAAATAAGAAAGATGTAATCATTTTTTACCTAAAAATTATCACTTCTGACACCATGTTGGACGCCATTATTTCACACGGACATGTTTTCCTAATGTGAAGGCAATGATCAGGAATCAATACAATCAACCCACAGCTCCCATCAGAGACACCAAAGGGAAAGAAACACAAACATGAAACAACAGACCTAATGGAAACATCAATTGCGGAAAGCCAAAAGGACAGTTACTTTCCTACAAAATGGCTAATAGGCTATACAAAATAAAATAATAAAAGCGACACAAACACCCAAAGACAAACCATAACCAAAATAAACCGCGACAGAAAATCCGCCTTGGAAGGGTCTGGCCTGCCAAGGCAAAGCGGTGCGAGTCAGACAGTCCAGTGCATATAAGCCATTTGGTTTCATTGAGCGGCAGGGCTTGCGATGTCATTTCATCTCAATGTCGGGTAAAGTATCCTTTCTCTCGTCGTTTAAAAAAGACATTTTATTATCTGATCAAAAATTGTTTTTTTCTTATTTCTGCTTCAAACACAGACTGTTGGTTCTCTTTTCATTACCAGAACACGCCTATATAATTTTGACCCCCTCATACCCCGCTTTTATATACTAAAACTGGGGTTTAAGGGGGTATACATTTTTCATCTTATTTCTGCTCAAAAATAGATTGTTGGTACTCGATAGAACCGCCTCGTCGAGGCGGTTCTATCGAATCCCCGCAATCTATGTTTTGAGCAGAAATAAGAAAACTATCACAATTTTTCATCTTAAAATTTCTAACTGTTTGCCAAAAAATTGGCAATATATATGTACAGGCGTGTTTACGTAATGGTCTTAATGAGGCGGTTCAAACATGTACCGTAAAAAATCCGAAGAAAAAAAATCGGACAACTTTAGGACTTGCTAAACTTCTAAAGTTTTGAAAAATTTGTTTCACGATCCATACTTTTTGGTATGTGAGTGTGTTTGTTTTGTTTAGTTTTTGGCTTTTTTCCTCTGTTTATTTCTCTTCTTCTCGTGGAAACCAGGGACCATTTAGCAACAGAGTATTAAAAGCAATTAAGCTATTAACAGTTCTGACACACACCAGAGGGAATCAATCATGTTTCTATAATTACCTATCCAAACTTTATACATCCCTTTGTGTTTTAAGATCTATTATTTGAAAATTTCAATAAATTAATTAATCAGCCACTTGCATAAGCAGCTTGTTTGTCAGCTATGTTTACAAATCAATTTAGGATCTTTTGTCCAACCAAACATATTAACCATCTGTCTACAGAACAGAACAGAACAGAACAGAAATTTATTTAGACTTGAGCATATCAAGCTCATCGTCAAACAACATGAATACAATACATGAGACAAAATGGTGTGAGTGTAATGATGAAAATAAATGAGAGTGATGCATGCAATATTTCATTGAAATATACATATTTTATGTTTTAAGTATTCCCTTATGCATTAAGGCTATTTTGCCTTAATTTAAAGGCCTTTGTAATGAAAAGAGCTAGATTTGTTAAAACATTAGATCTTGATGAATCTAGTAATTTTATGAATTTGAACATACTCGGCTTAACATAAAAATACTTCTGTAGATATGCCTTTCTTAAATCAGAATATACTGGGCAAATGAGAATAAAATGATACTCGTCCTCCAAATCATCTAAATTACACAGAGTACATTTTCTTTGTGACCTGTCTATATTTCTATGTCTTCCTGTCTCTATATTAAGTGGATGTGAAGAAAGGCGTATCTTAGCAATTGCATTTCTATGCTTTCTATTTTTCATTTTTAAAAGATATGGTGATATTTCGAAAACGTGTTTCAGTTCCTTATATAGTGTTAGTGACGTAGATAATCCTATACCCTGAGACCATTCTGTAATAAACAAGTCTTTTAATCTGGCATGGAAAACTTGTAAAAAGACATTAGTTTTAACTGATTCGGGAAAAAGCCATACATCGAAAAATCCAGTACGTTCTAATAATGATTTTACTTTTGCGGTCCAGCTATTTGATGTAAACCCTGCTTCTACTTCATTCCGTTCTAGGTTATTCAGTGTCCAAAGTATGCAGTTTTCTGCTTTTGAGTTGTATAAATTTAACCAGTACTGGATAATTCGCATTTGTCGTCCTATGTATAAAGGAAACCTACCAAATTCTGCTGCCAAAGACAAATTGTTTGTCGACATTTTAACATTAATTAAATATTTACAAAACTTCCTGTGTATACGTTCTATGTTTTCAGCTGTGGAAAACCCCCATACCTCGCAGCCATAATTTAATATCGATAAAACAAAAGAGTCAAAAAGATTGATGATATTAATAACAATTGGTATAATCAGCCTAACGTCTTACAAGTCTGATTACAAAAACAAAAAATCTTCAAAGGATCAACAGTTTTCACATCAAGTGTTACAGCTGACAAAAGACAACACCTTTATACATGAGTAATGATATTGTTTGCTAGTTTGTTTGATAAGAATTTGGTCCCTGGTTCCAAAATTACATCAAACTATTTTTGCCACATGTTTGGTCTTTTGTTTTTAAGTATCTATTGAATTAACAAATGTTTACCCTCAGCAATGTCCACAAAAAAAAAAAAAAAAAAAAAAAAAAAAAATCTTTGAAAAAAAAAAAACACGTCAAAGCTGGATTCGAAGAAGAAGAAGATAGCAAATTAAGGGTCTCTTCTTTCCCTTTCCATATAATCTTCTCTTCAGATCTCCCCTCTGACACTGTACATAAAACCTGTCTTGTCTTTGTATAATCTCAAGTAAAACTGTTAACTTCCATGAAAAACTATGTTCTCGTACGGTTTTCATTCTGATTATAGTAATCATATTTTAAGCCTGTCTTTTCTTAGTATAATCTTCACCATCCTTTTCAGCATGTAAATAGTATGTCTTTATCATTATTATTATTATTGTCATCTTTTACTATTACTATTATCATTATCATAACCACTATTATCTTATATCATATGTTGTCTCAGTGTTGAAAGCAAGACTTGCGACCAGTCTTCTTCCTCTGAACTTTAAGCCGTGTGTGTTCCTGCATGGAAACCGGCATAGGCATGCTCCATTTGCAGCCTTAGTCAAATGGCCAATATCAAGCGGCAAAAAGAAAGAGCACTATTGAATCACTTATCGCTCATGAGCAAAGTATAGAAATCACGATTTGCAGTCGTATTGGCACTGATTTCTACACAGTTTCGGCTCATTTTTCGATCAGCCTTTTAAATTCCAAAAAAACAGGCAGTGCTTCATGTTTCTATGGTCGGGCACCGGCAGCTCAATGCTATTATTAACTCTTGTTGGACAAACTGCCACGATTTGCAGCCCAGAAGCACTTAACATATGTCTTGTTGTGGAGCTATGGAGTTCTGTCCGCTTGACCATGGCAGACATAAAAAGCCTTAACCTAAACGAACGAACGAACGATGCGTGCCAGTTTCTAGCAGACCAGTAGGGAGCATTGTAAACGTATGATAACTTTTTGTTTTAAATTGAAGCATTATGCCACCAAGTGGTAAAGCCAAGAAGGCTAAGAATCAGATGCAGTTTATATACCCAGGACAACAGGATAATTCCCGGCAGGTGCAAAGCCGTCCCTCTTCCGGCGACGGGCTTAGAAGCCTTGTAAACCAGGGATCGCAGGATCGATCCCGGGCTTCTCCAGACTTTCGGATGAGTCTTTAAACCGAGGTCCCGTCTCCGTATGACCTTAGCTGTTGGTGGGACGTAAACCTAAAACTCACTCACTCCGGCGACGGGCAATGCCGGTCGGGATCTGAGCGGACATCTGCGGAAAATCGACCGATGTTTGGCCGGCTAGTAGCAATCGCGAGGTATTCTGCAGTGTACCTGCAGTGTACCGAGCGATTTCCACCCGGCGTATACGCCGATGCTTCCCCACAGAAATCTGGCAGACAACGCCAGATTCCCGGAGAATGTCCCTCCAGGCCCCGCACGGCATACTTTTTACCAAAACCGAGCCAGACACCCGCTTCCGACCCCTTCTCGACTAGGACAAATCGGCCGAAGTACGCCGGATTTGTGACCGAGGCATTAGATTGATAATCGCTGAGCGGACGCATATAATGAGTAATCGTTGAACGCATACATATAATAAATAATCACTGAGCGCACACATATAATTACCAATGTGCGAGTTCACACGGATGATACATGTCAGTAATAGTCGAGCCGAGCAAATACGTAATTATAATAAGTAATCGCTGAGCGCGCACATATAATATGTAATCGATGAGCGCGCATATATAATAAGTAATCGCTGAGCGTCCCTCTTATAAAACATATGATAAGTAATTGCTCAGCATTGACATATACATGTAATTAAGCTATCGCTCGTCGTTCCTCATTTTTCCATTTTACTTTTTGAATACAACTGTTTAAACTGTCCTAACATTGCCATCGCGTCAACACGCCATGTAATGAACACCCCTGTAAACATCACTTTATATACACCCCTGTAAACATCACTTTTTGTACACCCCTGTAAACACCACATTATGTACACCCCTGTAAACACCACATTATGTACACCCTCTAAACATCACTTTTTGTACACCCCTGTAAACATCACTTTATGTACACCCCTGTAAACATCACTTTATGTACACCCCTGTAAACATCACTTTATGTGGGTAAATGGGGACTTACACGGCTACGCGTTATTCCTATTGCGATAAGATATCCTTGCACTACAATGATAAGAGTGTTTGGTATTTTCTCATTTCTGGTCCGAATATAGTTTTGTTGATACTCGTTAGAACCGCCTCAATGAGGCGGTTCTAACGGGTACCAACAGTCTGGTTTTCAGCAAAACTAAGGAAAATAGTGAACACCCTCGTTAACCCCCACTTTTGTGTTTAGAGGGGTGTTCATTGCACAGACTTGTTAATCTGATGCCATGTCATAGGTTATAAGTACTCGTAAGAACCGCCTTAATGAGCACCCACAACCTATGTCTGGAGAATTATTAAGAAAAATATCAGAAATTTTCACCAGAAAAAAAAAACACTTTCCGGAAATGATGCGCTGTGTCAAACGGATCTGTTGTCGTAATGCATTGCCTTATTATAATGTTATCTCACTTAGTTACAGCTGTTAAAATAAAAATATAGTTAAATAAAGTACTGACCGGCTGAAATGCAGTCAATCACAATGTTGTATAACATCAAGTTAAACTATTCAGCTCACTTCTTTTCGCAGTATCAGTTGTCATATTATTCATGCAAAAATTGAGACATGTGTGCCCACTGTGACGGCGGGTAGCATAATGATCTATTGAGCAATGATAAGCAACTTCCTGGTGCAAACAGAAAGAAAATCAAAGCACTAAACGCTCTGATGGATGGCTAATCCAGCGAGGAGGCTGAACTTTAAGTAATTCGTGTTGAAACACTTTTGTGTAGGACTGGCTAATCGGAGCTGAAAAGATAATCGATTATCAGTCATGTTTTTGCGATCGGTAATCGATTAGTAATCGCTGATGTTTTTGTCCTACTTTTACATGTCTGGCTTTCTGTCTGAACATGACTCTTACCATATGTTGCACTTTACCATATGTATATTTGAACAGACAGGCATGAGCAAACAGTGTAGACCCAGATGAGACAGAACGCGGCGTCTCATCAGGGTCTACACTGTTTGCCACGCATCCAGGTATTTTAGACATAAGTTTGGGTAGTAAATTGTACCTATCAAGTAATCGATTAAAGGCAAATCAGAAATGATAATCGTTTTGTTGAATTTATCGATCGATTAATCGATGATACGATTAATCGTATCAGCCTTACTTTTGTGTAAATACTACCAGACTATCCATGCAAGCTACCGTGACTCAGAGATGTATTAAAGATTGCGAAATTCTGGATCAGCAAAAACAAAACGGTAAACATTAAAGCAAGAAATAAAAAAACAACAATGAATTAGATTTAGATCAAATGTACTAAAAATGATTTTTTTTTTCATCTTTTTTGCCGCGTTTTACGGTGACAACTTTTTGATTTTTGACCAACACGCCCAGCGGGAAAGTTGCAAAAGAGGAGCTCCGTCAACTTCTCATAAAAGTCCTGTGACCCTAATTGGTATGAGCTGAAATTTCAAGATTGCGTGAAATTTTCTATTTTCACGGGTCCCTCCTTGACGGCGTGGTTTGGCGATTCCTCGTCTGTTCAGTGCTTGACTGACGGATAATCATGTGGGTCATTCCAACACCCCGCATGTTTACAGAGTGAAACAGAAAATTGCAATTTACTGGTGAAGTGTGATCTGTATTCCCTTTGCAAATGAGCCCCGCCAAGCGAATTTGTGTCTTTGAGCATTCCGTCATGGCAAATTTTAACTGCGCATGCCCAGCAATTCAGAGGGGCCAGGCATATGGCTTTCTGTCTGAAGGTTCCTAATGATTCATTGCTTGTATGAGCGAGCAGCGAAGGTTTGGGCGAGACTGCGCGGAAGCGCAGGCTCGCCTGAACCTTCGCTGCTCGCAAAGCGATAAGTATCAAAATCGTTTGACGGGGCCCAAATGGTTTGCCGAATAAAACAACGTATATTTAATGTTTTGACCGTCTACACTCAAATGATTTGTACAACGAACACTTCGATAGCTGCACGGGATTTATCCATATATACTGGTAAACAAACTAGGTCTGGCAGTGACGTCAAATCAATAACAAAGCTAAAAAAAGAAAGGATTTTCCTGTATAAATTTGCGCTTGGGTTAATCGTATGAACATGACACGCCCCCCTGATTATACAGCAGTCACAACGGCCCAGGGGATGTTAATGCTGCCTCACACTGACGGTCCGAGTTCGAATCTCACTGATTGCGTGTTTTTAATATATATAGGTGGTGTTAGCTCATTTACTGCTTAAAACCGTTGACGATGGACAAACATTGGAACCGCCTCGGTTTGTTTATTTGATTGTGGGTTTACGTCGTCGTCAACACTATTGCGGTAATTTTGGAGACGTTGCTTCCAGTTTTATAGGACTTTACCCGAAAATGAGATGAAATGACATCTGAAGCCCTACCACCCAATGAAACCAATAGGGGTTATATGCAGTGGACGGTCTAACTCGCACCACTTTGCCTGGGCAGGCTTAGTCTGTCTAAGCGGTTTACCAGTACTTATGTGCGGTTAGTTTCAGATCTGCTAGGAAGCATTGTGGAGCGCCCCAATCTATTTCTCAAGGCCCCGATAGGCGCGGATGTATATAGCAGGAAATAAGAACATATCCGACAGAAACACCATTTTACGGCTTTGATAGCAATATCACAAACAAATGAGTATCCTAATGTTAGAAAATTGTGTCTGCCCAGGATCAAAGTATATGATATATATGTTGTTGTTTTTTTTTTTGGGGGGGGGGGGAGGGGTCGATTTTACGGCCCTTTCAGGATTATTTCACTCATAGAGCCGATCGTGAATCAGAGGTGGGCGAAAACCGGAATAACCCGGAGAAAAACCACCTGACATTCCGTTGCAGAACTTGGCGTCTCACATGTGACCCGAGCGGGGCTCGAACCACAGCGGTGAGAGGCCTAATGATCAAGAGTCAGCGCTGTTAACCACTAGGCCATGGAGGCCCGTTATATGAAATATGACCTGCTCGTAAAAATAATAACAATCGTATGATATAAATAATAACAATTAAAAAAAAAGAAGAAGCAACTGGCAATATCCAAAATACGTTAAAATGGCTAGTGCCAGTCGATTGGCAATAGCCAAAATACGTTGAAATGGCTAGTGCCAGTCGACTGGCAATAACCAAAATACGTTAAAATGGCTAGTGCCAGTCGACTGGCAATAGCCAAAATACGTTAAAATGGCTAGTGCCAGTCGACTGGCAATAGCCAAAATACGTTGAAATGGCTAGTGCCAGTCGACTGTCAATAGCCATTTTAACGTGTTTTGGCTATTGCCAGTCAACTGGCAATAGACCTTTCCATATATTTTTTTATCCTTTTATATTAAATTAAATGTTTATTGTTTCATATTTTTATATTTTACTGGTTTAAAATCTATAGTCAATTTTGTATATATATATTTTTTTTTCTATTTCACTTTTTTCAGCTTTATTTCTCATAAACAAGTTTTATGCAGTCAAGTGTTATGTGCTTGAAAATAAACAAGAAATATGATCTGTACAAGCCGTAATGATCCACGTTTAACATGCCACACGGGTTCAGCAAATTTCACATGTCGTGTGTGTGAGTTTATTACGAGGTAAAAAAAAAATAAATAAAAAAAAAATAAAATATAAATTAAAAAAAAAAAATAAAAAATCATTCAACAGGTTGGTTTCGACACAGCCACTTCTAAGTCTTTAGAATAACCCATCTACTCTCTCGGCCACGAAATCCACAAAGCTTTGGCGGTATGTAAATATCTTACTCTTAGGTGTCAAGTAAAGGCCATATCATATGAATATTCGAGTAAACCAATTATGACGTAACTACCAGGAATTCCTTGTCGGACTATAGATATTAGTCGGTCATTTGTTTACAATTCGATAGTGTGAGTGACAGAATGGGACTCAGTTTTCATTGAAAAAAAATCAGAAGTTGTTAAAAATCCATCTCACAAGAGCATCTGTCGGATGTCTCCTTTACGAGAAGTTGGCGGAGCTTCGTCTCGACAACTTCCTCGCTTTGTTCTCGCTCAAGACGCGGCAAAAAAGATAAAAAGTACACTTTTTAGTCCGTGTAATTAACACCCCTATATAAACCCACTTAATGGCGTTTAAGGGTGTAAATGTATTCATTATTCACATTATTTTAGGTACTTGTTAGAACTGCCGCGTTGAGGCGATTCTAACGAGAGGGTTATAGATTGTGTGTACTCGTTAGAACCGCCTCATCAAGGCCATTCTTACGAGCACCCGTAATCTATATTTGGACTAGAAATAAGAAAATAAAAATCATAAACGAGTTCCTTTAAGAGCAATGAAAACATTCATAAGAAAGAAGATGGGTCATACTACGTAGTTTCGGCTAATAAAGCCTCATCAGTGACCCTGCAATGATCCGGCAAAGAAAGCCAGAGGAAACATACTACAATCTTTCGAATTTCGAATAGGCAGTCGATTCAAGACTGATATAAATCAAAATAGGGTCCAAATAATTAAAAACCTGTCTAGAATATGAGTCTAAACCAATAATTTATTTCTGATTTCTCAGAATATTCACGCTGATCTCAAAGGACCAAAAGTAAAATATAAAGTGATTCAAGTGATCAAGTGATTAGACATCAAGTGATTCGTGTTAACACTATTGTGCAAACCCTGCCAGACTGTCCACGCAAATACCGTGACTTAGGTCAGTTTCCATATCGACCATGTCTCGGTAGTCTTTGGTTACCAGTCATTGGTAAGCAGACATGGTCCAGAATCGGTCATACTCTGATCAGTATGTGCACATACATGTTCACCGACTGGTCGAAGTCTTCGCTGCTTGCATTCGTCCTTTGTTAGTTTTGTTCTGGCCTGGCCCATAAAGTAAGGAAGTTATATTTAGGGAGTGGTGGAATTTTGTTTTCTTAAACTTCCTGCTCGCCTACAGTGCTGTGAGTTGGAGAGTCCATGTACATAAACCTATTGCTTCCATTGGGTATTTTTGGCGAAAGAATGTGCATTGTACTGGTTAACACCTTACGTATAAGCCTGCCCAGCAAAAGTGTGGAGGCTAAAAAATGACCTAAAATAGTGCTGACTTGGCCGTTAAGTGCCAATACAAAAACCAACAACAACAAACAATTGCTTTCATTTGGCAGTAGGGATTCAGATGTCATTTCATCTCAATGTCGGCTAAAAATCCAACACAATTGGGAGCAACGTCTCCAAAATTACCTAAGTAGTGTTGACGGGGACGTTTTAAATCAACAAATCAACAAACGCCTTTCCTTATTTATTAACCGGGGGGACATTGACCATATTCGTCTCCGCCCGTCGGGGCTTGGAGACACAGACCGGGCTGCATGGCGCAGAGCTGGTACTGACCACACATAAGTACTGGTAAGCTGGTTAGAAGGACTAAGCCTGTTAAGCTAAAGTGGTGTTAGTAAGACCGTCCAATGCATATAAGCCTATTGGTTTCATCGGGCGGCGGGGCTTGAAATGTCATTTCATCTCAATGTCGGATAAAAGTCCCACAAAATTGGAAGCAGCGTCTCAAAACTGATCTAAATAGTCGTCACGGGGACGTCAAACCTCGTATATTCATAATTGAGCCCCGCCAAGCGAATTTGTGTCTTCGAGCATTCCGTCATGACAAATTTTAACTGCGCATGCCCAGCCATTCTGAGGGGCCAGGGATATGGCGTTCTGTCTGAAGGTTCCTCTTGATTCACTGCTTGTATGAGCGAGTAGCGAAGGTTCTGGCGAGACTGCGCGGATGCGCAGGCTCGCCTGAACCTTCGCTGCTCGCATAGGCGATAAGTACCAAAATCGCTTGACGGGGCCCAACTATGATAACTGTTCACGAAAGATGACTGTTATTGCACAAAGGTTCGAGATGTACAATGAAATTCTGCTATTCCCTTAAATTAAGACTAATTCCGCTTTAAAAAGCTTATGTAGTAGGTTGCAGATATTCTTTCTTTGTGTTTTCTGCAGTTAGTGCCTTCTAGTCAGAGACCACATTTGGGACTGTTCAAAAGTGCCCCAAAGGTGGTCATAAAAAAGGAATTTTACTGTATTTAAGGATTGCGAATTTCGCGGTCAGCGATATTCCGTGAACATTGATGTGACAAAATCATAAATCACGTTTACAAGTCCGTGAAATGAACACCCCTCTAAATCCCATTTTATAAAGAGAAAACTGGGGTTCAAAGGCGTATACATTATTTCTCTTAGCTATGCTCTAAGACATATGTTGTGGGTACTCGTTGGAATCGTTTCACTATATGTTTGGAGTCAAAATAAAAAAAAAAAAAATGTAACAAATTTTCATCAGAAAAAATGCCTTTTTTTGAGAACGAAAGACTGCACTATGTCGCACAGGTGCGTTATCGTAATGAAAATTTGTTAATTATATCACGTTTAATAGTTCGGGCAATTACACTTCTCTTAACCGGCTCGCCAGCCCCCGCCTACCGGGGTTTGGAGAAATATATTGGGCTGCATGTTGCTTCCACGCATAACTGAAACTGACTAAACATGAGTCAACCGCTTAGAAGGACTAAAATAGAAGTCATAACGTTAACAAGTCCGTGAAATGAACACCCACCTAAACCCCACTTTATATAGAGAAAACTGGGGTTTAGTGGGGTATACATTATCCGCCTTATCTATGCTCAAAACATAGAATTGTGGGTACTCGTTAGAACCGCCTCATTGAGGCGGTTCTAACGAGCACCCACAATCTTTGTTGAAAGCAGAAATAAGAAAGATGTAATCATTTTTTACCTAAAAATTATCACTTCTGACACCATGTTGGACGCCATTATTTCACACGGACATGTTTTCCTAATGTGAAGGCAATGATCAGGAATCAATACAATCAACCCACAGCTCCCATCAGAGACACCAAAGGGAAAGAAACACAAACATGAAACAACAGACCTAATGGAAACATCAATTGCGGAAAGCCAAAAGGACAGTTACTTTCCTACAAAATGGCTAATAGGCTATACAAAATAAAATAATAAAAGCGACACAAACACCCAAAGACAAACCATAACCAAAATAAACCGCGACAGAAAATCCGCCTTGGAAGGGTCTGGCCTGCCAAGGCAAAGCGGTGCGAGTCAGACAGTCCAGTGCATATAAGCCATTTGGTTTCATTGAGCGGCAGGGCTTGCGATGTCATTTCATCTCAATGTCGGGTAAAGTATCCTTTCTCTCGTCGTTTAAAAAAGACATTTTAGTATCTGATCAAAAATTGTTTTTTTCTTATTTCTGCTTCAAACACAGACTGTTGGTTCTCTTTTCATTACCAGAACACGCCTATATAATTTTGACCCCCTCATACCCCGCTTTTATATACTAAAACTGGGGTTTAAGGGGGTATACATTTTTCATCTTATTTCTGCTCAAAAATAGATTGTTGGTACTCGATAGAACCGCCTCGTCGAGGCGGTTCTATCGAATCCCCGCAATCTATGTTTTGAGCAGAAATAAGAAAACTATCACAATTTTTCATCTTAAAATTTCTAACTGTTTGCCAAAAAATTGGCAATATATATGTACAGGCGTGTTTACGTAATGGTCTTAATGAGGCGGTTCAAACATGTACCGTAAAAAATCCGAAGAAAAAAAATCGGACAACTTTAGGACTTGCTAAACTTCTAAAGTTTTGAAAAATTTGTTTCACGATCCAGCAAGTAGTCCAAAGGGTAAAGACAGAATGACAAACAGTGTAGACCATGATCAGTCTGATCTAGGTCGGCACTATTTGCTTATGTCTATCTGTCCCAATACTTGGATCGTAGGGGTATATAACGCATTTTAGCAAGAATAAAGGCTAATATGTATACCCATGCAAACCCATTTTCTTCTTCAAACATATGGGATGGGGTCTTTATTCCATGGGTTTGTAAACGTGATGAAAACATTTGAAACAGCTTTCGAAATACGATTTTACATGAGCGTTCATTTATTACTGAATGTATTAAACGAGTTGAGGAAAAGTGGTAAAATTCGGGGCTTTGCCGAGCATTGTATCCCCCTTATCATTGTATCTACTTCTATATTTTAATTTTAATACTACATGAGCACGAATGCAACATTCTATTTATTATATAACATTATATACACTATTTGTTTCCAAAAATGTCACTATTCTGTCATCAGCGAACGCAACGTCGTTAAGGGCGTCGTACTTGTAACGTTACGGGGCGTATTTGATTAACTTATTTGCAAATTTAATCCACTAGTGGATTACGGAATGTATTACATAGAGTTTATTTGGTTGTTTTGATCGATTACGGTGATATAATTCACAAGTGTTCTAAGGCTTCCGAGTAAAAAAAAAAAGAGTGAACGATAGCGAACAAGTTTTTTTTTTTATAGGAAAGCCTTAGAACACGAGTGAATTATTTCTCCGTTATCGATCAAAACAACAAAATTAACTATTTATTACATTTCCTTTCGTGTTTTACTTTTGCAGTTTCAAATTCAACCGTTCTGATTTCCAACCTAAATAGTTTCAGTCAGGGTATGGATTTCAGGGGGCGTGGTTTAGTTTGAAAATCAGTCGCCATCTTGTTTTCATTTCAATGCAAAAATGTTCCTGTGCTTGAAATACAGATACAACAATGTCATGAAAGTAGAACTGTATTATCAAGAAAATCATACTTTATCTTCGTGTTGCAGGTCTTTCCTCAACAGCGTCAAATTGACGCGAAAATTGATGCCTGATTACTATGATTTTATCAGATTTTCCACCGAACGTCAACTATTGTTATTGTCGTTACAAACGACGTCAGCAACGTCGCCTAGCCTATGACGTCAAAAAATTCGAAATGAAATAATTCACACTGTGATTTATAGATTTATAATTCACTGAGAAATCTCAGTAAATCACTACTGAAAATGTAATAAATAGCATTATAACACGCTCAGACTTGACGTCATATGACGGATTACGTCGCAAAATTCGTGTAATGAACATCCCTGTAAACCCACATTTATATAGTGAAAATCTGGGTTCATAGGGATATACAATATTTTTATCTTCCAGAAAATAAATGTTTTGGAGATATGCAAAAAGGACTACGTGACATGAATGTGCCCGTAATGATAAAGCAAATTGTAAATACAATAAATAAAGTGAACCATAAACAAGTAGCAAATCCAGTAAATGCTGGAGTCTGTCGTCTTCTTGGTTTATAGTATATACATATATCTAAGATAAAAATCAAGTTATGATGGTCTCGTCTAGGTGGTCCATACTCAACACGTTCCAGTCAGTGACTACCATTTGGTGGGTAACTGGTCAACTCGTACCTGAGTCAACTCGTACCTGTTTTTGGTCAACTCGTACCCGTTCTTTGGTCAACTCGTACCCCCTAGTCAACTCGTACCTATTTTGGTCAACTCGTACCCCAGGGGTAGGTGAGGTACTCTATTTTTTGCCGAACAATAGATGGGTTATAACTTGCCCCGAGACATGTCTTGAGTTCACCGGAGGCCAGAAAGAAGTACTTTGGGTCCTTTTATTGTAACATGGTTTTCACAGTGTGGGGATATGCGATCGCGCGCCATCACCTGCTCTATTTATTATTATTTTCTTCTTCTTATTATTATTATTATTATTATTATTATTTTATTAGTATTATTCACTTTTAACCCATTCCGTCCCTGAAACCCACAAAGGGGTACCTTGTCAAACACTGCAGGCCCAGATCCGACGCCGCAAAACGCGGGGATATGCGATGGCACGCCATCAACCTGCTCTAGTTATTATTATTTTTATTATTGTTATTATTATCATTATTATTATTATTTTATTATTATTCACTTTTAACCCATTCAGTACCAGAAACCCACAAAGGGATGCCTTGTCAAACACTGCAGGCCCAGATCAGACGATGCAGAACACGGCGTCGTATGATCAGGGCCTACGCTGTATGAAAAAGTTTAGCCACTTCCCGAATAAAGTTTAAAGAAAACACAACCTGACACCCCTAAATTTCGAAATATATAAGATGGAAGATTCCATTTGGGTTGTCAAACACTGCATGCCCAGATCAGACGCCGCAGAACGCGACGTCGGCGTCGACTGATCAGGGCGGACGCTGTTTGAAAAAGTTAAGCCACTTCCCGAATAAATTTTGAAGAAAACACAACCTGAAACCCCTAAATTTCGAAATATATAAGATGGAAGATTCCATTTGGGGTAATTTAATTAACACTTTAGTTAATCGTGTACCGATTCATGTGGGTGTAAAAAACGATTATCGGTACTAGTTTAATCTAATCGTCCTTCATTAAAGACTGTTTAATTGCTTTAATTTTACCGGCGAGCGGCTGTTTTTTGTTCTGACAAAACTTAAAACTAAATCCCAGTTTTACTATTTATATATAAAAGTGGGTTTTAAGAGGGACAAATTCATATAGGCTTGCATTCGTGATGATTGTTTTTATTTAAGAGTTTGTTAGTTAAACGGTATAACAAATGTTTATAATTTAAGCAATAAAATTATATAAATAACAGAAATTATTTTTATTGTGCTACCTGTACATCCCGCTGTGTTAATACTCGCCGACATGTAACCGGTTTTGTTCGTGCAATGGGCACACCCCTTTATATAGAGAAACTCGGGTTTACGGGGGTATACATTATCTTTCTTTATTTATGCTCCAATACATAGGTTGAGGGTACTCGTTAGAGTCGTTCCAACTAAAGATCACAGCCTATGTTTGAAGTATAAATAAGAAAAAACAACAAAAACAAAAACAAAAAAAAAAACACGGATTTTCGTAAGAAAAATTGTCATTTTGGAGATGTGAAAAAAACACTATATTGCACGGGTGTGTTATCGTAAAGTAACAGTAATAAGGAATATGCAACATTTATGTTAGCCAACATTTAATGTTTTGAGCATATATGAGAACAAATTATAATTGTGTATAACTACATCTTATTTGCAACTGAGCATGAAATGTAAGTTCTACAATTATATTTTTCTCGTTATTTTCATTTATATATTTACATATGAAGTTCGTCTTATCTTGAGCATGGTGTTATGTACCAATCAAATCCCTCTGGAGCAGAGATTGTTGGCACTCGTTAGAGCTGCCCCATAGGGATAGTTCTAACGAGCACCCATAAATTATGTCTGGCTAAAGGGATATCGGGGTCATACACATGAAAGGCGCCATTTTGGCGCACGTGCGTAATGGCGTCATGCACACACTATGTATCGTCTTCATCGTCGGGAAAAGGATCAGGAGTCTGCATAGACCATAAAGTTGACCAGTATATATGTGTACTTAAGCCAAACTTACCCCAAATCAAATTTTATTTTTACTAAGGTACGAGTTGACTTAGGTACGAGTTGACTAAGGTACGAGTTGACCAAATTCGGGTACGAGTTGACTAAGGTACGAGTTGGCTTAGGTACGAGTTGACCAGATACCATTTGGTGTGTGACCACCTTAATTGCAACATGATAACAAGGAAGTCAGCCTTGTCGAAAATTAGACGCAAAATTATAATATTTGGGGAAAGTTTTCTATCAAAAACGTTCTACTGGTCACAAGTTACATGTATCTTTCATAGACACGATGGGGATTAATAACATTGAGACTGCCCATATCAAATATTGATAAGCGGACTATGAGGTCCTGTGGCCGAGTGTAGAAAGCATACATAAGCTTACATTGTCGCAGAAATTTACGCGGAGTGTATAACCGAGGCGTGTCGCAAACATAAGTCACGTCTACTAGTTATAAAAGATTCAAAGATTATTTAGAACCGTTGTAAACATAATCAAGTTTATATGTAATTCTGCTATTCTGTCAGATTTTGAACATAGTTATTTAGTAACAAAGGTACAGACCAGCTGACAAGTAACCACGGCATTTGTCTTTCGGTGCTTGGTTACTAGCATTACTAAATAGTAACAGAGTCTGCAACAACCAACAATTAATGCATCCGAAAAGCGTCTGACACTGAGCAGGTAGGTGTATAGACTATTGTGGTTCCATATACCCGAAGACAGCTTTCTCAAGACAAGGCTAATATATGAGCCCCGCCAAGCGAATTTGGGTCTTCGAGCATTCCGTCATGACAAATTTTAACTGCGCATGCCCAGCCATTCAGAGGGGCCAGGAGTATGGCTTTCTGTCTGAAGGTTCCTCTTGATTCACTGCTTATATTAGCGAGCAGCAAAGGTTCTGGCGAGACTGCGCGGATGCGCAGGCTCGCCTGAACCTTCGCTGCTCGCATAGGCGATAAGTACCAAAATCGCTTGACGGGGCCCATATATCGTCAGTGTTGCCATGAATACAGGGAGTACAATCTCGGACTACATTCCGGATCAAACATACATCCAGCACGTCAAACAAACTAGCATAGCGCTATTCATTATATTTTTTGCTTTTTACCATGAAAAATGCTATCCCCTATTTACCATTCATTTTTGTAGCAGATTTTTGTGATTATTTTGCATTATCCTGTGTAAAACGGGTGGAATCGTACACTGGTTTGACGATTTACAGTAAAGGAGAAGTTTAAGGACAGAACGGGTATTTAGAGACAGATCAAATCCTTATGACATTGAGCTCTATGAGCGATATAGATTAGCTAGCTCCGCCCTGATATGGTACATCCTACGCGTCGACAGAGTGCATATTACGCAAACATGCCTGTACAAATACATTGCCACCTTTATCGCCGAAAACAAAATGAAAATTTTATGATGAAAAATTGTAATATTTTTCTTATTTCTGCTCCAAATATAGATGGTGGGCACTCGTTAGAACCGCCTCATCGAGATTTAGACTCTTGTTGAGTTAGATATTTGGCGAGCGGCTGTTTCCTGTATGCAGTTGGGGACTTAGTAAATATTAATATCAAAATGCATTGTTTTGGCTCTTAAATGGCTTATGCAGCGCTATGTGAAATTTCCCAATAGATATAATCAAACAAGGCTTTCACGGCAAAGCGGGGTTTCTGAATGTAATTGCTTGTGTTGATGGAAGGCTAATACCAATTCAAGCTCCTACTCAAAACATGTCATCACGAAAACACGCCTATATAATTTTGACCCCCTTGAACCCCATTTTATAAAGTAAAACTGGGGTTTCAGGGGGTAAACCTTATTTTTCTTATTTCTGCTCTAAAATATAGATTGTGGGTACTCGATAGAACGGCGGTTCTAACGAGTGCCCAGAATCTATATTTTGAGCAGAAATAAGAAAAATATCACAATTTTTTCATCTTAAAATCTTCATTTTTACGCCGATAAAAGTGGCAATGTATTTGTATATGTCGTAGGAAGCGCCCTACCCAGCTCAAGCCAACCCCAGAGATTTGGGCTCAATTCACGTCAACTGGTCAACAGGACACCCCACGGGTTCTAATATAGAACACTGCAAGAAATATATGTAATATATATTTATTTTGACGAATATCAATTTACATGAAATGATGGTTTGTTTACAACAAACAAGTACAAGGCAAGAATGATCACGTCAAGTACATTGGCTTAGTTAATAAACTACTACACCCAACAGTGAATGAACATACAGAGTTGTCTACCTTGCAGCTGTCATTATACAGTATACATTTGAACACTAAATATTCAAATATAAACAAAGCTACACATTCCAAATACTTAATAATGTGATGAGCTTATGAATGAATGATGAAGAAATAAGATGCTATAGCATACCTGCAAGAAATATATGTATAATATATTTATTTTGATGAATAACAATGTCATGTATAGTTTATCAACGACCTTTGAGAGTTCAACGTTCAAGCGTGCCAAGACTATTCCAAGTTTTAGGGGAAACAGGTTTCGGATTTCTTTTTTAACAGGATTTTAAAATTACAAATGAGTTTTTTGATAATGCCATTATGTAGAAGCCGTGGCCAAGTTGTTAATATGATGCAGTACGAATCTCAGTAAAACATATCGCCCAATGCAAAATCCCAACTGAAGGCTACTTAAAGGTGCATTATTGAGCTATCTGGAAAAAATGCTTCCGAAAATAAAATACATATAGCCGATATTTTTCTTTAAAACAATACAAATGAATGCATTTTATGCAAAAATGCGAACTATTATGATGACAGGTAAACGAGTTTGAGATGGATTCCCTAACTAGGTTTCGCACACTAGTTAGATCTATTTTTAGTTCGTGGCAAAAATAGAATCCCCATATACGACGTTATGCGACGTTCATTTTTGGCCTTGTTTGCTTAGGCCATGCCTGAATCGGAAGAAATATGACGCTGAATACCATGCCATAAGTAACGACACTCAGAGACGATACTGTCGCCATGTATGTGTAAAGTGACAGATTTATTTTTAGAACAGAAATTCCGAACACATGTTCAGAGCGAAGGGTAAATACGAATGAAAACGACCATTTTCACAAACTTCTGAAGCTGTATTTTATGGAACAGTATTAAGGTAAAAACTCAATTATGCAATGTGCAATTACAAAATGAATTGTTGAAACCGCACTTTGCATTATGAACCTTTCCATATCTTACTACTTTATTCGAATATGCAACATGCACATTCTATTTTGAGACCTTTGTATTTAAATATGGCATTTGGACGTCCTATTTTGCAATATTCAGTTTCGATTCTGCTGTGGTTAGACGGGGTACCAGTCATTGAGGTGACGGTAACGTTCGGTAATGTCCGTGGATTTGCCGTATTTTTTCCGATGACAAGCGTCCGTTTGAGAAGATCGCATTAGCTTTTCCAGGGGCCAAATTCAAGCCAGCAGCGATAAATTTTATCCAGCTATATAATAATTCGGATATTTACAATAATGTGTGCGTTTGCATCTTTAAAATAAATTTTACAGCGGGGTTCCTTATTTATATATTTATGAGAAACAGAATTTTTATTTAAAAGTTAATACTTGTTTGACGAAGGGGAAAATACTCTATCGTTGAATATTTACTAAAATAAATTACCATGAGGGATTAGTTTGTGCCGAATCCATGGATTTGAAATGAGCATAGATTGTTAAAATTGATGAATTCATACAATTATCATAAATCTGATCCTTCTCAGGTGTTACTTATAAAGATATTAGTTACTAATTCCAACCTCACTCAAAACTCAAATGTTTGGATATTATAGAAGTATGTATATGTCCGCTCAGGAAGTAACCGAGCGATGGTCTCCCAGTTCGCGGGCATGGATTCGTTCCCTGGGACCTTACCAGCTGACTATACGGGGAAACTGGTAAACAACAACCAGTGCCTCAATTCCCGTTATTACTCTGATTTAAACACTCATCGTCACTATTATGTTCATAACTTACTCATTCTCAGTCCCGACCCACAACCATAGAAACGCACCTGTGGTCACAATGACAGCTGTCGTATTCATATGTCCGTCTGTCGTCATAAGTTAGACTTGGGCATGATGGCTTTCATCCAACAGAATCACAGCGCAAAAATATTAGCTGGTCGTCTGTCAGTTCGTCCGTCCGTCTGTCTTCAGCCAGCAAAATCTTGCTGAGTTAGTGTCGCGACTGTCTTAACCAGCCTATTACATATTTCTTCAAGTTCTACATGTAACGATTTGGCAAATGGAGGGGCTGAATCCAAACCATTTTGTACTTACATGTATTTCCATGTATTAGGTCTACACCAAAGTTTTTTCTTCTTCTTGTTTTATTACAGTTAGACCGCGTACAGCGTACCCAGGTTTACCTGGCGGAACTTAACGACATTATTTATTTATTTATTCACTTATTATTAAAGTGTACAGAATCTAGAAAAAAAATGTTTTGAATGCATTAGATTTGTACATTTTACCGCCGAAAAATACAACAACAAAAATTGTAAGATGAAAAGTCGTGATGATATTTTTCTGACTGTTGCTTAAAATATACATTTTGGGTACACGTTAAAAGCGCCCCTTCGATGCGGTTCTAACGAGTACCCACAATCTATATTTTGGAGTAGAAATGAGAAAAATAAGGTTTACTCCTGTAAATCCCAGTTGTACTCTATAAAAGTGGGGATCAAGTGTGTGTGTGTGTGGGGGGGGGGGGGGGGTTGGGGTGGGGGGTGGGGGGGGGGTAGGAAGGGGGTCAGAATTATAAAGATGTGTTTAATGGTGGGGTGCGCTTGGTATGTGAGTGCGTTTTTAGTTTTACGTCTCACCAACAGCTAAGGTCATACGGAGAGTGGACCTGGGTTTAAAGACTCATCCGAAATTCTGGAGAAGCCCGGGGTCGATCCTGCGATCCCTGGTTAATGAGGCGAGTAGCATAACCACAACACCACAGAGGCTTCCAGCGCTTGATATGTTACATTGTAGCAGGTGCGGGTTTTGCACCTGCACTCCGGTATGAAAGAATTTGCTTCGCGTTGTGTTTTGTCAAAAAAAGTGGAAACCTTTGCGTTTTGTCACTTGAAGCCAAAAATCTAGTATAAAAAGTCAGATAGTTTTCTATTTTCTTATAAATTAATGAATGCATTTAACACAAAAAGTTACGAACATCTACATAAACATGTGACAAAATAAACAGGGAATCAGACCCCCGGCCTTCGTGGCTTGAAGAAATAGATGGGCTGCATGAACTGAAACCGACCCGCGCACCAGTACTGGTAAACCGCTTAGAGGATCTAAGTCTACCGAGCCAAAGCGGTGCTTACAAACCCTATTGGTTTCATTGGGCGACAGGACTTTGATATGTCATTTCATCTCAGTGTCGGGTAAAAGTCCCACAAAAGTGGAAGCAACGTCTCCAAAATTATCTATATTGTGTTGACGGTAACGTTAAAACATCAAATCAAACAACAGAACCAAAATGCCTAGTTTTAGAAATTCCGTTGGAATCAGAAATAAATGTTAGAGGGAACGTAAGTCGTAGTTCATCTGAAAGCATTTTCACGAAAGAAAGTTGTAACTATGTTTGCTTTCAAGTGATCATAAAGGAGCAGTCTCACAAAGGTCTATACGATTTGGACAGTTGCCTTTCTGTGCCATACAAAATTAGTATAAGTATTTACAACAAATTTATATTTTAGAGGTGCAATGGCCTGAACACATTTGCGATATATTTAGATAAAACTTGGGCACAAAACAAACCAAGCAAAGCTGATTCCTGGTCTGACATATAAAATAAAAATTATGTGTAAATGATTTTATCGGGAAGGGTGAAGTGTCCCCAATTCGTCCGTTTTATGCCAAAAATATTGTTGTCTCATTTCTTTCACTCCTCCGTGTCACCAATACGCTTGCAGATTTTTTGGGGTATCTGCCGAATACAGGCGGACGTTTACGGGAACGGTACGAAAGAACGATCACAGCGCCACTGAACGAGAATAATGGGAACTAGAAGAAGCAGAAGCGGAATTTCAAGTTGCAAAATAGGACGAGAAACAGAAAGAAAACTACACAAATTCCAAAAGCAGACTACAAAAATGAATATCATAATGCAGTGTTGCACAATTTTAACTGAATAAAGCATAACAGAATATCAAAATTGCATATTGCAATCTCAATGTTGCATAATTGAGTTTTTACCTAAATACTGTTCCATAGTATTTGGCTCCAAAAGTGTACACATGACAAAGGAGTATGCATTGAAGATAAAAACCAGAAAAAAAAATTTTGAGACCCGGTAGCTCAACAATGCACTTTTAACCTAAAACACAGACTAGTCCAAAATTAAAAGTGCAGTCACGTCTCACTTCGTTTTGAAAGACTTATAATGATTGTTTGTTTACAAACAAGTACAAGAATGATCACGTGCCACGTTAGTATTAACTGTAAACATGTGTAAAACTACAGAGGAGTTCTATGCAACTAACTTTGTCTAGTCTATCATTCCACCTACACCAAACCTACTGTGGACAAGCCAAGGAGCGGACTATGGGGATAAGGGACCAGGACCTTATAAATGTGTATTTAGCCTATGACATATTTACCCCCTTTGTGGAATGGCGTCCCGACATTCATCAAATATAGGTATGCACATGTTGAAGGTAAAAAGAATGATGTTTTGATAATTAAAACAATATAGACATGAATTGCTTTGACCAGCATACATCAAAGTTTTAAATCATGTCCTAAAATAAAATATGAATGATATCACGTGAAATGTTTGTATTAACTGTAAACATTTGTAAAACTACAGAGGAGTTCTATGCAACTAACCTTGTCTAGTCTATCATTCTACCTACACTAAACATACTGTGGACAAGCCAAGGAGCAGACTTTGGGGATAAGGGACCAGGGGCCTATAAATGTGTATTTAGCCTATGACATATAGGCGTGTTTGCGTAATGTAAACTATTGTTTTAGCGCGGGAAAGCAGATCCTTCCATTTGTGTGTAAGTTCATTTTCTGGCTTTTCCTTGTATTGCCTCCCACCTTTGCTTTTTCTGTCGATCGACTCATTACGGAACTATTAGTTTAATACCAAAACACTGTCCTTATGAAGTGGCAAAAGTCTCAAATGTCATTTCCTTCCATTTGTTTATTTTTTTCTGGCAAACATTTTCCCAGAACATGCACAACACATGTGGTGTACATAAATTTCTTTTATAGAAGGCATGAAGCGTGTGTATCATGTGCATTAAGCAAACAATAATCATTTATGATACATCGCAGTATTAATACTATTATGACTATACCCCAGCCTCACTCCAGTCGCAGCTTAGGCAGACGTGCGCCCGCTGTATGCACTCCAATTTTAATACATTGTACATGTCAGTCGCACGCTGGACTTAGTTACGTCTACGGTCGTAGCTTATGCCTGCGCAAACTACGCCTCCTCTATACACTCGGCCCCTGAGCGCTCACCTGAGTCCCGAGTACTGAAAATTTACTATTCGATCAATTGTTTTATAGGTAAACTATATGGATTAAAAAGGAACTCACCAATTAATCGGCCTTTGCGGTTATCTTGGCCATGTGACCTGGACCACTTGAATGAATTTACATTTGCTCATTGTCAGGGGGACTGAATATGACATTTAAGGGGAATGGGAACACCTTCAGGGGAGGCAACTCCTGCAAAAGTATTTTTACCTCCTATGCCAATAGGTGTCAACTCTTAAAGGAAAGAATTTGCTCCTCAGGAGCAGGAGCAAATTCTTGCCTTTAAGAGTAGACCCCTTTTTCAGTGGTACTGAGCCTGTAGTTAAGCGTACAGGAAGTCCCGAAAGTCATCTCCCTTTGAAAAATGGCGGAAAAATCTGCAAGGTATTCCCATTCCCCTTAACTGATACTGAACCTGAGTTTCAAAGAAATGTCCTTTGAAATGGTGATTGACCTGCAATGAGCAGGTGAGCAGGGGCCAAAATGAACCATATATAGAACCTACTCTCATATGATTGACCACACTAGTTTTCGAAAAATGCCCTGTTTTATCTTTTTTTCCATTCAAACACCTAACGGACCAAATTTTTCCTTTCGAAAATAAGACTTGCTTTACCTTTTTCTAACATCCAAAAGCCAAAAAAACTTAATTTAACATTGCAATAAAATAGCTAAATGGCAATCTGGGGTTATCATTTGAACAGACATGGCAGTACTCAATCCCTTAAAGCTAAGTTATACGTTTCAAGACTAATTCGCCCTCTGGTTCTGGATAAGACGGTTTTAAGAATTTGACCATATTTGACCATATCTTGATCATGTGACATACCCTCATGCCATAGACCACAATAGATTAATAATGCATTGTTTCTCCATTTTCCCATTGGAAAGCCTAAGGAACAAAATTTGAAGTTGGCAAACAATAGGTCAAGGTCAACCTAGTGTCATCATGTTTGCAAACCTGGTATAAAACAGTCGCCCAACATACCAAATTTAAAAAAAATTACTAAGTGATTATGCAGAAGAAGGTATTTTAAAGTTTAACCATATTTGGGCATATCGGCCATCTTGGTTTTGTGACCTTGACCATTCCATCACGGTTCCATTCCCCATTATCAGGAGGTTGCAAATTTTATTTAATTGAAATGGGCCCAACTGTCTTAGAGAATATGTCTTTTAAAATGTCAATGTTCCTGCAATCCAATCGACCTTAAATGACCTTGATCTTAAACATCCCTAGATATTCAAGTTATATCCACTCTCATATCATAGATCACAACAGTTATCACAAATATGCATTGTTTTACCTTTTTCCCATTGAAAAAGCTAACGCACCTAATTTGACCTTTTCCGTAAAATAGCTCAATATCAACCTAGGGGCAACCTAGGCAAACGAGGTAGCATTCAGTTACTCGATCCCACATACCAAGTTTCAAGACAATTGGCTCAGTGGTTTTGGAGAAGTTTGTGGCGGCCTTCTTGGTCATATGACCTGCACCATTCGAACAAACTTTCATTTCCCCGCTAGGTTGCAAATGAATTGATTGAATTGGCCAAATTGTTTCAGTGAAGACGGCATTTAAAATGGTTGACGCACGACGTATGGACGGACGGACGACGGACGGATGACGGATGCCTATCACCCTATTATCTCCCCAGTATATTTGTTACGGGCTTTTGTTATTTTTTGGATCTTATCATAAGTATTTTCTTCCATCCGGACTATCTAGAGCATTATGTTCTTTGTATACGGAGAAGACAATAATACACTGTTCTCCCAAGGGCGTTTCTAGAATGACAGCGACGCATGGCCAGCATTTCTTTTCAGCAAAAGAAAAAAAAAAAAAAAAACGATATCAGTGTACTTAATATGTTCGGCGTGAATGGAACATGCGACAACTGCTTAACATGTTCCACCTGTAATCAAAATTAAAACCGTGTCCTTTTAATTTGTCATTGTAAAGAAGAAATATTCGCAATTGACGAGTAACGCACGCACGCACGCCCCCCCCCCCCCACCCCCTCCACCCCCACCCACCCACACACACACGGGACGTCGCGATAAAATGTCCACTGATGCAGGTTTTGGGAAAAAGGCCTGAGCAAACAGTACATACCCAGATCAGACTGATCAGGGTCTACACTGTTTGCACTTACGTGTGCACCTTTTGGACTTGCTGTATCCTTAAATTAAGTTAAATTTTAGGAGAATTACAGCAAGTCCTAAGGGCGTCCGATTTTTTAGGACTTTTACGGTATCTCGAGTCGTCTGTTGTCATAGCTTCTGAAGCAATCTTAATGGGGGACTCTCATATTCTAGGGTGCCCTACACAAGGTTTATACTCAAATATCCTTACCTACCTATAAACATTAAGTTTAGGCATTGCCAGGTTAACATTGTTGTTTGGCCGGTGTAAAAACCATTTGACTTATATCCGGAGGTCAATTTGAACGTTTCCTGTTATTGGTATTCGTGGGCTGCAGGAAGGTCGCAAATTCAGACTGTCAGTGTACTCAAACCACACATTCTCTTTACAAAAAGCCTCTTCGGAAACAGTTGATCAGAAGCACACCAGGCGCACATTATCCCGTGCTACTTCTAATATTTTTAAACTTTCTTCAGAGATTCGTCACTATGGGTGAAACATGGGTCCACCATTTTACTCCAGAGGCCAAACAACAATCGAAACAATGGAAACACTCTGGCTCTGCTCCCGCCAAAGAAGGCAAAGACTATTCCATCAAGTGGGAAGGTTATGGTCTCGGTTTTCAGGGATGCAGATGGTATTCTGCTGACAGATTTTCTCTAAACGGGACAAACAATAATGACAAATACTATCCTTCACTGCTGACGCAGTTACGGGAAAATATTAAACTTAAGCGCCGCGGGTGTGTTGGTCCATTAGGACACTGCTTCTGTAGTCATGGAGTAGAGTCATACAATGGAGAGATTGAGTGGAAGCTGGAATCAAATTTTGGAGGCGTCGCAGTACATTTATAAACCGATCCTATGCAATAGGCTTCGCCTAATATTTCACCAAAATTTGACTCTTCAATCCATTCCGATATCTTTTTTAAGATTCGGCTCCAAGACTCAAATGCATAAAAATGATTACAGTGCATCTGTGCATTCTCTCTGGTGGAGTCAAAGAGTGAAATGCTGTAGTGTATTGGCGTCTGGCGTCAGATAGAACAGTTTGTGTATAAGCGGATATATTCTGACCTTTATCTAAATTTTTCACGAATTTTTTGCTTTAAACTCCACTCTATAGAATTCATATGACAGACTTGAGAACAGGAGCATTGTCCTAATGGAACAACAGAGCCTTAAAGAGCTTTCCGCGGCCTTTAAGTTTAATATTATAACTGCATCAGAAGTGAAGCGTAGTATGTGCCATTGATCTTTTTGGAGATAATCTATCAGCAGAATACCATCTGCATTCCTCAAAAACGAGGCCATAAGCTTCCCAGCTGATGGTACAGTCTTTGTCTTCTTTGGCGGGGTCAGCCAGGGCGCTTCCATTGTATCGATTGTTGTTTGGGCTTCGCGATAAAATGATGGCCCCATGTTTCATCCATAATGACAAATCTCTAAAGAAGGCTCAAGATGATTAAGATTAGCACGCGATAATGTGCGCCTGGTGTGCTTTTGATCAATTGTTTCTGAAGAGGCTATTTGTTAAGAGAATGTGAAGTTTGAGTACACTGACAGCCTGAATTTGCCGGTCACTCTTTCCAGAAAACGGACCAAATTATTTTATACGAAACATAACCCCAAAACTACATAAAGAACCATATTTCATGATTTTCATTCAAAAATCAGTTTCCATTATAATCTCCATTAGTCAAATTGACCACCCCGATTTCAAATTGAACTCCGATGCAAAAATGGCCTGAACATTGCAGGGAAAACGTGTAGATTTATAAAGTACGTCTTGGGAGCAGATATGGTACCGCCGCATCTGACTGCAACAATAATTGCTAACCGGAAGCTTGTCATTGGAAAATCAGAGCAAACTGACCTGCGTTTGCTGACTTTTTACTTTCGATTTCACCACTGAGCGTGTGGGACAAAAATGATTGCGACGAAACGACTGAAAACATTTCAATAACACTTGGTATGAACATGCAGGTAAAAAAAACTGATAGAATAACATTCTGCGATTTTTAAGATGTCCTTTTGATCAAGAATAATCTTACCTGCGACCTTCTTGCAGCCCACGAATACCAATAACAGGAAACGTTCAAATTGACCTCCGGATATAAGTCAAATGGTTTTCAATTGACCACCGGCGGAGGACAATTTGAATGTTTACTGCCCGTGACCTGGGGCCACCTTTAAACGCTTATAGCTAGGCTCAGTCAAGTTAGCAGAACAAAAAGTTAAGTTAGCAGAACAGCAAACCAAGCAGAAAAATGGTCAATTTATCAGAATAGCAAAACCAGCTGAACAAATGATCAAGTTACATTTATTGCTATTATTATTGTTCTGTTGGTCTGGTAACTTGACCATATGTTCTGCTGTTCTGCTAATTTGATGTTTTTCTTTCTGCTGGTTCTGTTGTTCAGCTAATTTGACCTTAGTTACACTCTCTGTCCATTTACAGTCCATTTACAGAAGGAAAAGTCCTGAAGTCAACCCATATTTGCCTAGCATCCCATTTGTGGGACATTGGCAAATAATGTAGGCGCAGAAAGCGAAGTCCGATCTAGGTTTTCGCTATTTGCATAAAGTACATACATTTTGTACACTGTTAAACAAAGAAAACCATTTCGTCCGTACTTTTTGGAATTCTTGCTGGATCGTGAAACAAATTTGTCGAATTTTAGGAGAATTTCAGCAAGTCCTTTAGTTGTCCGACTTTTCTTTTCTTTTTTTTTTCTTTTTATGGTAATTGCTTGATGATATGTCATTTTATAATTCGCCTTCAAAACAACTGACGTCTAACACAAAAAACATATAATCCAAAAAAAGACCTACAAACTCTTTTCGATTCCTTATCACCTCTCACCCTCCGGTCGCAGTCGCCTATCGGGGCTTGGAGAAGTAGATTGGGCTACACGATGCTTACACGAAGAGCTGATACAGATATGCGCACAGATATGAGCACCGGAGAACCGCTTAGAATGTGTTATAAATGAAAAAAGTTTAACTTTGGAAGCAAAGACTACATATTTGAATGAGAACCGGAAACTCGGTTTTATTGAGTTTCTTCATAAACAACACTGTTGTCTGCAAGGCTGAATACGACCCCTAGCATCGATTTCAGCGGTACTCGATTTTTTTAGCCTGCCAAGGCAAAGTGTTACGAGTCCATGCATATAAACCATTTTGGTGTCATTGGGCGGCGGGGCTTGAGATGCCATTTTATATCATTTCATCTCAATATCGGGTAAAGGTCCCACAAAGTTGGAAGCAACGTCTTCAAAATGGCCTGAATAGTGATGAATGGGACTTTAAACCCCAATCAATCAATCAATCATATAACCCTCCGCCATTTGCTACAACGTTAGAAGCACTTATGGGTAACGCGAAATCGAACTCTTCATTTACTCACACATGGCTCTCGCCCATCGGGGATTGGAGAAATAGATTGGGCTACATGATGCTTCCACGCAGAGCTGAAACCAATCGCAGATGATTACTGTTAAACCGCTTAGGAGGTCTAAGTATGTCCAGGTAAAGTGGTTGGACCGTCCATGCATATAAACCCTATCGGTGCCATTGGGTGGCAGGGCGCGAGGTGTCATTTCATCTGAATGTCGGGTAAAAGTCAACCGAAATTGGAAGCAACGTCTCCAAAATTACCTAAATTATGTTGACGGGGATGTTAAACCTTAAATCAAACAAACAAATATTCACACAAACGCACGCACGCACGCACACACACACAGAGAGAGAGAGAGAGAGAGAGAGAGAGAGAGAGAGAGAGAGTAACGTCAAACTGTCCTGTGTGTTTTCGTTAATCATTGAAAAATGACTTTATTGGAAGGAAAATTGTAATTAATTAACTTATTATTACCTACCGCATGGAATCTACCCATGTTTTGCGTCTCGTGTGATAGCAACCGGGCGTCTTAGGGACAAAAGTAGTGCGGCTGTAAAAGCCGTTACGTGTATTTCGTGAATGCGCAGCGACAGGCACGTGAAACTCATTTCAAAAACACGCCTATACCAATACATTGTAAATTTTACCGCGAAAAAAATAAATTTTATGATGAAATTTCTTGTTTCTGCTCAAAATATCTGCTCAAAATATAGATTATTGGTACCCTCTTCGAGGCGGTTCTAACGAGTACCCAAAATCTTTATTTTAGAGCAGAAATAAGAAGAATAAGGTTTACCTCTGTAAAACCCAGTTTTACAATATAAAAGTGGGTTTCAAGTGGGTCAAAATTATATAGGCGTGTTTTCGTGATGTCTCGATCACATAGTAACTTTGTATCTATTGATAAATAAACTTACCCTACGTCAACGTTCAGATACTGTTTTTCCGTATTGTTTGGAACTGAATGAAATATATGGTACCTACACGACTTAGTTTTATTTTAACAGCTTCCAAATCAGAACTAATCTAACGCAGGATCATAATCGAAAATATGCAACCCCTGTGACAGCGGATACAATAATTGTCTAATTTTGTCATAAAAGTCGGGTATAACTTCCTGGTCAAAACAATGACGTCAGCGATACTGAACATAAAGATAAGACTCACAATTAAAAAAAAAATGGGTTTTTACATGTTTTCCGATGAAATTTTTATGATATGTCTCTTATCATGTGAACAAATCCGTGAACAAATACCTGTTTATATACCATTTTAAATACTAGAGAGATAAGGTAAGTATTTTTGATGATTGGATGATAGTTTTCCTTATTTCTCCATACAAAACCTGTGTTGTTGGTACCCTTCACATCACGATAATAAGTCCGTGAAAGGACGACCCCCAAACCCCAATTTATAAAGAGAAAAGTGGGGTTTACGGTTGTATACATTATCTACATCATTTTTGCTCAAAAACATAGATTGTGGGTGCTCGTTAGAACCGCCTCATTGAGGCGGTTCTAACGAGCACCCACACTCTATGTCGAGAGCAGAAATAATTACGATGTTATCATTTTTACCTAATATTTATCATTTTCTGACACCATGTTGGACGCCATTCTTTCTTAAGGACATGTTTTTTCTAATGAGAAGAGCCTCGGCGAGGCGGTTCTAAGGGGTACCCACAAACAGGTTTTTGTGGAGAATTGACAAAAAAATCCTTCAATTGTCGCAAAATTCTTACCTTATCTGTTGCTATGGAAAAGTGGTATCTAAAGGGCATACATTTTGTTTTATTCTTGCTCCTAAACTTTTACCTTTGAACTTGTTTAGTTCATGTGATGAATAGTCCTGTTTATCCTCTTTATACTAGAATCAAGAAAACTAGCGTTTACAGGGGTAACTAACATATGTCATTATGCATCTGCTCCCAGACAAGGAGCAGAAACGGTTATTTTAAAGTCACACTTCAGGAGAAGTTAGTGATAAACAATCGTTCCTGTCCCTCAGTTGTTAATAAAACAACAACAACGACAACAAAACAACAACGACAAAAAAAAGTAAGAAAAAAACAAACGTTACAGTTCTGAAGAACTTCCACAGACAGTACTTTATCATTCAGCTTACAACATCGGGTCAAAGGGAAGTGTGTACCTGTAATTTGAAAGAATAAAAGTTTTGTTCTGTTTTGTTCTGTTCTGACAGGCCGCAAATCCGGAAAAATAAAACCCCATCCTGACCATGTGAGCAGTTCTTGAATAATACCGGGAAAAGATTGGGAATGAGGAAGCTGGCTTTTGTTTCTTTATGGCTACACAAGGAGGATGTAGATCAAATGAGCCCCGCCAAGCGAATTTGGGTCTTCGAGCATTCCGTCATGACAAATTTCAACTGCGCATGCCCAGACATTGAGAGGGGCCAGGGATATGGATTTCTGTCTGAAGGTTCCACTTGATTCACTGCTTGTATGAGCGAGCAGCGAAGGTTCTGGCGAGACTGCGCGGATGCGCAGGCTCGCCTGAACCTTCGCTGCTCGCATAGGCGATAAGTACCAAAATCGCTTGACGCGGCCCAAATCATGTGGTTTCAGTGCTCAGGATAATTTTCTTATTTCATATTTGATATTATGAGTTTGTACCTCCTTGAAACCTTACATGCCATATCGAACCCCTTCTTTCATACAGACTCACATGGGTGCCTATGCAGACAGTGCCTACACTATTTGCCGGTATGCAAATGGATTCGGCTCTACCACGTTTTGCCAACCACCACGTTAACATGACCGTGTAATGACATCACGTGAACAAGTCCGTGAAATGAAGACCCCACTCCCTAAACCCCACTTTATATATAGAAAACTGGGGTTTACGGGGGTATTCATTATTTTTCTTATTTCTGCTCCAAGACGTAGGTTGTAGGTACTCGTTAGAACCGCCTCAATGAGGCGGTTCTAACGAGCACACACAACCTATGTTATGGGCATTTATAAGAAAAACATCAAGGATTTTCATCAGAAAAGGAGTCATTTGGGAGATGTGAAAAATGCACTATGTCGCACGGGTGAGCTATCGAAATGAACACCTTCCCTACACCATACTTCATTTGGAGAAAAACGGCGGTTTACATGGGTATATATTATTTTTTCTTATTTCTGCTTCTAAACATAGGTTGTAGGTACTCGTTAGAACCGCTTCGATGAAACGGTTCTAACGAGCACTCTCAACCTATGTTTGGAGTATAAATAAGAAAAACATCACACATTTGCATTAGAAAAGAAAACGAATGGAGATATGAAAGATTGCACTATACCACACGGGTCTGATGTTGTAAAGAATGGACTTGTCCTAATTCACAGATGGAAGAGTCCATCTCAGAAACACAGGAGTGCAAGTGTAAAAGTTACGTGTGAAGATCTTGTGTGGGTGAATCAGTGCATGTTATGCCTAGGTCACATAGCCCGGCCGATGAGGTTTCGATGAGCGAGCGATGCGACTTTCGCCAAACACCGGCCGGAATCCCGTGGTCACCGGCCGGCGTTTGGGGTTTAAAACCGCATCGGTGGGCAGCTCGGCGAAATTTAACATCGGAGTTAAAATTCGACGGGCTCTTACCGAGCTCCCTAATCCCAGCCCCATCCTTACCACATCGGAATACGCATCGGCCGGTGAACGGCTGAGTATCGGCCGGTGTCCCGTGCATCTGAGGCCACCAGAGGACAAGCTTTTGTGAACGGACACCGACCGAGTTTCGGCCGAGGTCCGACCGATGTGGGACCGAGCCTTGGAAAATATAGTACCGGTGGGTGACCGATGTAAGCGACAGTAGCCGAAGCTCGGCCGGACATCGGCCGGAACTCGGCCGGATATCGCTGCTTGCATATAAACCTCTCGCTCCAGTCCGTGTACAACATTCAGCTAGTTGAGTTTACACAAGCAACATCTCACACGAGCAACATCAGGATTTCAATGTGTACTCCCTCTTTTGACAGACTTTAAGGATGCCAAATGTTGCCACTCTTGGAACATCTGTGGCTCCATGCGAAGGCAGGCCTGGCAGTCGGCAGCGTGCTCGGCCTCGAGTTCCTTCGTGAGCGTCTCATATTGGCCAAAAAGGGGTCTGCGTAGGATCCACTCTCGCACCCACCAACGTCTTTCTCTTCTGCCGGCCCTCTGTCGCTCCCTTTCGGCGTCTTCGACTATTGCCGCCAGAACCAAGTTGTACTGGTACCTCGCCTGACCTAGCTCGTGTTCTAACAAAGCCAATCGAAGTCTTCTCGGTGCAGCCATAGTGATGAACTGACCATGCCAGGCAGGTTGGACATATATACAGTGATGTAATAGCTGACCATCGCCCCCCGCCATGTCCGAGTAACAACGGCCGAACATCGACCGGGCAGTGTTCAAAGACCGTTTACAACCCGTCTGGTGATCGCACGGTGTCCTGTAACCTGCTCGGGTACCGGCCGTATACCCCCCGATGTCCGATCGACCACCGGCCGGTCGTTGCTACCACATAGGCCGAAAAATCTCCCCTGTTAAGACAGACTCCGTACGGTCATCGACAGGTGTTTGGTCGGTCGCCTGTAGATTTCCGGACGAAGCCCGTTCACGTCACCGAGCTTTGCCTCCGATGAGGGAAACACGGTGACACCCCAAAAATCTACCGAGCTCCACCGATGCCGGACATCGGTCGGGCTATGTGACCTAGGCTTAAGGCAGGTAAAGTGCAATCATAATACTCGTATATGTAAATAGAAAGGAAATTATGGCATTTTTCAATAGATTAAGTGTTATTCATGCAGAATGAAAAATAGTATATGAAAGAATATGTTCATTATCATGATACCAATCCTGCTTGTGAAAAACCCTGTTTTGCATGATTCAGTGTACGAGGACTGTTCAAATATGAATGCAAGTAGAACGTTTTCTCATGCACTAATGCGAAAAACACCTGTAAATAAATATCACAGCGTAGAAAAACATTTTACCTATACGTTGATACCAAACCTGTAAAAATCCGTCCACTTTAGCCATGTATATCGTTCGATAAACACTCTACTCTTGTATACTAATACAAAACATGGTTGGAAGAAGGTCAGAGTACGCCGTTGAAATACGCTCCTATATTAAGAATCGTTGTATTCTTGGTATACGATGCAAAGACATTTTTGATGAAATATGTTCGGTTTATGGGCACAATGAAATGTCTTTTCCGACAGTTTTTCATTGGTGTAAGAAATTCAGCTGTGGGATAGGCTCAACAGAAAATGCACCACATGCTCGTCGGCCGAAAAGAGCAACATCTGCCAAGACGGTTGCTAGAGTGAAAGAAATAGTTGCTACCGATGCACGATGCACCACTAGGCAAATAGTTAGTATGGTTGGCATCTCATTAGGAGCAGCTCATACAATTCTGAAACGGGATTTGAAAATGAGAACGATCTGTGCTAGATGGATTCCCCATCTATTGACAGATGAGCAGAAAAAAACACGCGTTCAGTGCACAAAGAAGTTGCTTAAAAAGTTTCCAAATTACAATGCACGGTCTTTCGCTAATGTCGTCACAGGTTACGAGACATGGGTTCACTTTTTTGAGCCAAAACGAAAGATTCAGAACAAAATATGGGCAACAAAGTATTGCAAAAGACCATGCATTGAAAAGCGGATCACGAGCGTCAAGAAGGTAATGTATGCCATATTCTTTTCAAATCAGGGCCCTGCTAGTCAGGTTGCTGTGCCTAAAGGCAAATCTGTAAATGCGAAGTTTTACAAGAATAAAGCTCTTCGAAAATTGAAGAAACATTTCAAAAAACGAAGATCCGCAACTGGTTTGGCCAATGTCAGATTGCTACATGACAATGCGTCATCGCACAAGGCGTTCGTTGTGCAAGACTATCTGAAGCAGGAAAAGGTTGTTGAACTCCCTCACCCCCCGTATTCCCCTGACCTTGCCCCGTGTGACTTTTTTTTTGTTCCCGCGGCTGAAAATACCTTTCTGATCGAAAATTTGTACAGCGCAAACACCTCGGTTCAGCAATATTCCAGTGCCTTCATAGTATACCTCGAAAAGACTACCAAAATGCATTCAATGATTGGATCAGAAGACTGAAAGTTTGTATATCTGTTAAAGGGGAATACTTTGAGGGGACAAAATAAATTTTTCATCGAAATCTATCACAGAATCATTTTTATGTGCTTAGTTGCATTCATATTTGAACAGTCCTCGTAGTATGAATTACATTTTCAGCTAAACATTCATAAAATCGTTTTGTTTTAATAAGGTGGACCAAGTTTGTTTGAATTGAAGTTTTGCGTCCCCGACAACACCAGTTTGGTCCTTTTGAAAACATTGATTCCAGTTCTGTAGGACTTTTTCCCGACATTGAGATGAAATGACATCCAACATTTCAAACCCTACCAGAAAGACAAACCAATATGATTTATATGCATGGGCGGTCCGACTCGCATCACTTTGCCTGGGCAGTCTTAGACTTAAACGGTTTACCAGTACTCGTGTGCGGGCAGTTTTAGCTCTGTGTGGAAGTACCATCCAACCCCTCCTATTTCTCCAAGCCCCAATGCGCGGGGACCAAAGTTGGACCAAGCAGCACAAAAGAAGAAATAAGCCTTTGGGTGGACATATATCTATAAGCATTCCAAACATGAACTCAATCTATCCGTTAGTTAGGAAAATATGATAGATCTTTAAAACCTTTAACAAAAAACATTCTAATTTCAAAGTACAAGACCTAGATTTAAAATGACACAGGTCTTGACGGCTGAATTAAACGTTAGATGTATAACTATCACCATACGAAATTATCAACCAACTCCCTCCTTTGCTTTGGAAAAAAAAATACCTGAAATCATTGGTTTTTTAAACTTCAACGTGAGCGAGTATGCCGACGTCGACTCCAATGCCGACGACGGGGTAGTATAATTAAGAAATGAAATTTATTTTTCTGCAGTTCATGAAAGTATGAACGCAGTGGATCGCGCGCAAAGTAAATGAACCCTGAAGGGGTTCATGTAAACTTTGCTAGCGACCCACTGTCGTTCATACTTTCATGAAAAGCAGAAAAATTAAGTTTATTTTCTATATTTACATTATTTGCCCCTCATCACTGGGCGAAAAAAGGCTTGTAGGGCAAACTTTCAAAGCTAAAAACATTTACACGCTGTTTTTCTGCAAAGAACGGAGCAGCCTTGACGTCATCAACGCCCGTAGAGAACAATGGTTTCGAATGACGTCACTTAACGTCACTGAAAATCATGTGATTCGATGCGTTCATGGAAGTATGAACGCAATTGTTTTCTATAGGTTTACATTAGACTTTACAATGGAAATGTAAATATTACATGTTGTTCTTCCAGGACTTCATAAAGAGCTTAAAATGTCTGACGTACATCACGAAAACACACCTATATTACTTTGACTCCCTTGGACCCCACTTTTATGCAGTAAAACTGCGGTTAACAGGGGTAAACATTATTTGTCCTATTTCTGCTCTAAAATATAGGTAGTGGTTACTCGATAGAACCGCTTCAAGGAGGCGGTTCCCACGAGTACCCACAATCTATATTTTGAGCAGAAATAAGAAATATCACAATTTGTCATCTGAAAATTTTAATTTCGGCGGTTAAGTTTACAATGCATTTGTATAGGCGTGATCTCGTAATGACTTCCATCAATGACATCATTATCCTAAATGGGCGTGTTTTCCAAAAAGAGAATGTGAACTTAATGTTTTTTTTTTTTTTATTTATTCAAAATTTCATGTCATGAATACATACATCTGTACAACAAATATACATACAAATGTCAAAGGATTGGATGTAGGCTCAGTCTATATTTATCCTCTCCTTTAAGATGTTGTAAGCATAAACATATCTGTTGCCTATGTACATTTACCATCTTTATCAGTTGTCAAATTATGTAGCATATATATAACACTAAGTATTGAAGAAGAAGAAGAGGATGAAGAAGAAAAAGAAGAAGAAGCAGAAGAAGAAAAAGAAGAAGAAGAAGACGAGAATAAATAAATATGTTTGTGTGGTGTACTTTTAGAAAATACAACTATTGGCTTTATCAGATTCAAGTCTTCCTTTTCGAGACTGTCTAGACGTACATCACGAAAACACGCCTATACGATTCTGACCCCCTTGGACCCAACTTTTATGTAGTAAAACTGGGGTTTGCAGGGGTAAACCTTATTTTTCTTATTTCTGCTCTAAAGTATAGACTGTGGGTGCTCGTTAGAACCGACTCGATGAGGCGGTTCTAACGTGCACCCACAATCTATATTTTGAGCAGAAATTAGAAAAAAATATCACAATTTTTCATCATAAATTCTTTAATTTTTCGGTTAAAAAATCTATGTATTTGTATAGGCGTGTTTTCGTAATGATCTAATAAACAGCTGAAACCATGCAATAACAAGTGAATTGTCGAAAATGTTGATTTCATGTGCTATACAGTAAAATTTCTCTATTAAGACCACCTTTGGAACTGTTCAAAAGTGGTCTTAAAGACAACTTTTGAACAGTCCCAAAGGTGTTCCGTCACCAGAGGACACTGTGGCCAGAAAAGATTAAGAAATATTAAGTGCACCCTTCAAAATAAGCTTCTAAAAGCAGATTTAGTCTTAATTTTAGGGGGTCTTAATAGCGGAATTTTACTGTACTTGGGCCAAAAATAAGCGATTCACACTTTCAAGTAAACTTGTGAGATTAAATTTGACACCCTGAAGTTCAAACGAGAGGTTTGTTGACGTTTTATTCCAGGGCAATATTGCACTATGAGCCTGGAATGGATCCGCATAGAAATTGTCATTGCACACGTGCATATGAACATTAAATATTAAGTTGAAAACTATTACATGTAACAATGAAAAAAAAAACAAAACAAAAAAAACAACAACAACAACAACAACAACAACAAAAAAAATAATTTTCGATTTTAGTCTTAACAATAGGGATTTGAATATGTAAAATTATCAAAGTATCTCCCATTGAAAATATCCGAACGATAAACGTCGATATTTTGGTATTTTTTTTTTAAATCCTCGTGTAAAAAGGTATTTTATGTGCTTATTAATACGATGAAAATTCATGCCACATTTTTTTCTGACGATTTCATTTTCTCATCACGATAACAAGTCCGTGAAACGAAGACCCCTCTAAACCCCAATTTATACAGAGAGAAGTGGGGTTTACGTGGGTATACATTTTCTGCCTAATTTTTGCTCAAAACAAGGAATGTGGGTATTCGTTAGAATCGCCTCATCGAGCACCCAGAATATATGTTTTTGAGCCAGAAGTTATCATTTTTACCTAAAATTTGTCACTTCTGACACCATGTTGGACGCCATTATGTCACACGGACATGTTTTCCTAATGATTGGACTCGCAATTCACAGTGGTTTTCAGACGGATTTTACCTGAATTGAGAAGACCTTAGGAAAAAGCTTATTACTTCAACCTGTTTAGGCTGAAACCTGAAAAGATCATTAGTTCATAGAGGATCTTACACGAGTGCTCATGTATTATTGAATTTATTAAACGAGTTGAGGAAAAGGGATAAAATGCGAGGCTTTGCCGAGCATTTTATCCCTTTTCCTCAACGAGTTTAATAAATTCAATAATACATGAGCACGAATGCAAGATTCTACTTATCATATGACATTTAAGACGCATTTTATTCACGATTGTTTACAAAAAAAATGTCAATATTCCGCCGTTAATAAACGCGACGTCGTTAAGGACGTCGTATATGTAACGTTACGGGACGTATCTAGCTAATTTGCATATTTAATCCACTAGTGGATTATCGAAAATAATACATGGCGTTATTACACTCTCAGACGCGACGTCATATGATAAAACCTGTTAAAGCTCAAACCTGAAAACTCATTACTTCAAGCTGTTAAGTCTGATGCTCTTGGTGCCCATATCCATGTGAAGCGTCAAGTAAAAGGCTTAAAGTGCAAACGTTCAGGAATTGTTTTTCTTTTTTTCTATTCCAAAATGACACTATGACACCTCAGTCGTGAACGGCGGTGATGCTCAGAAAATTAGAACATTTGATGATAACCAACAGACAAATAAGTACTATTTCTGAAAGAAATAAAACGTGTTTGTGAAACACTTATGCCCTCGGACAGCGCATGTTAAATTTGAAAACAGTATCACTAAGCAGACGAAAGATATGGCCAATGTTCAAGTCTTAAAAAATAGGTCAAGGTCACAACATCACGATCGTTGGAAAGGTCTTGTGAGATAGAATGCACATGTGAAATATGAAAGCCCTATCACGTACCAATCAAAAGTTATGACCAATGTTAAAGTTTTTAAAAAGTAGGTCAACCATCAAGGTCAAGGTCACGAGGTCAACTGGAAAGGTCTTGTGAAAAAGAATGCACATGTGAAATATGAAAGCCATATCACTTGCCAATCAAAAGTTACGGCCAAAACTATGGTATCACTGGAAAAGACTTGTTACATGGAATAGAAATGTGAAATATGAAAGTCCTATCACTAACCAATCAAAAGTTATGGCCAATGTTAAAGTTTTTAAAAATGAGGTCAAAATTAGGTCAAATGTCAAGTTCAAGGTCACTAGGTAAATATTTATGGTACCGCTTGAAAGGTCTTGTAACAAGGAAGGCACATGTGAAATATGAAAGCCATATCAGTTACCATTCAAACGTTATGCCCAATTTTAAGTTTTTTTGCGGACAGACAAACAGGGAAACAGACGGATAGACAGACAGACCAAAACTCTATGTCCCCTGGTCTTTGATTCCGAGGGCATTTAATGTGTACATTACCTCTTGGGTTAAAAAGGTAACAACGGACCCGCCCGTCAGGGCTTGAAGAAATAGACGGGGCTGCATAATGCTTTCACGCAGAGCTGAAACCGACCGCACTGTTCTGTATATGGTTTCATAGGGTTTTCGTTACACGCATTCATTAATCTGGTGGTTTGGGTCGTCACTGAACGCACCAAATTTAAATTCGTTTTCGGCGCAGCCAGTGTATGAGGTGAATGTGACTCCTTGACTCATATGATAAAACATCTAGAGTATATTCGATTTATAATAAAAATTGATCTTATACTGAAAATCAAAGTACTGAAAGTACTGAGGAAAGTTGATTTATGAGGAATAATTATTATGATAACAATGTCAGTCGTAGATCAAGCAGTTATCTAGATATTTTGTTGACAAGGTCCCAGAGGGTTAAAAAATTCGACGAAGTAAAAAAAAAGATTCGTCGATTGTTTTGAGTTTAAAGACAGGTCAACCGTTGTGGACCATTTTTGTCTTCTCCAAGAGAAAGGGGGAGGGGAAGAGATAGAAGAGATAGTAGAGGAGATGAGAGTGAGGGACAGAGTGAATGAAAGTGTAGAAACAGAAGAAATAATAACACTCCCTATCTACCGTTACTTGCTGCAAGGACAGCAGGCCTTGCCCAAATGTAAGTCGGTATCAGCGAAAATTTAGGTTGAGCCATTTTCCTAATTGATTTTGTAGAAAACACGACCTGACACCCATAAATTTTGAAATGGACTCATGCTATTTATAAGAAGGAAGATTCCATTTGGTACAAAAAGGGTTAAACTGTCATCATTGATGCAGTTCTAAAGCGTCAGTTGTCACCGCAGGGAACATTTTTCCCATGGCGATTTGTTGTCGATTTAGAGGCGTTCAGGAAGTTAACTGGATTACGAATTACGAAAACAGGCCTATACAAATACAGTGTAAATTTAACCGCCAAAAAAAAAAAACACGAAAATTTTAAGATGAAAAACTGTGATATTTTTCTTATTTCTGCTAAAAATATAGGTTGTGGGTACTTGTTAGAACCGCCTCGATGAGACAGTTCTAACGGGTACCCACAATCTATTTTTAAGAGCGATTTGTTGTCGATTTAGAGGCGTTCATTAAGTTAACTGGTGACGAATTACGAAAACAGGTCTAGACAAATACAGTGTAAATTTAACCGCCGAAAAAAACACGAAAAATTTAAGATGAAAAACTGTGATATTTTTTTCTTATTTCTGCTAAAATATAGGTTGTGGGTACTTGTTAGAACCGCCTCGATGAGACAGTTCTAACGAGTACCCACAATCTATTTTTAAGAGCAGAAAGAAGAAAAATAAGGTTTACCCCTGTAAACCCCAGTTTTACTATATACGAGTTGAAATTTGCAAACAATGCTCGCAAAGTCTAAATCCATATAGTCTAACCATAGACTTCTCTTGCTGCATGAAGGAGCATTGGGTACATAGCTATTCTTAGAGCGCACAACGAAGACTCTGATCAGACTGCGCGGATGCGCAGACTGATCTGAGTCTTCGCTGGGCGCACATGTCCTATTTTAGGTTTTGTCGTGCACTGGCTCATATAATATATAATCATGTAAACAACAATCTCTCTGTATAAAATGTGGTGTTTACATGGATATTCATTGAACGGACGGAAAGATTTTTAACAGAAAAACTGTCAGTTTTGGTGCCATCACGATAACACATCCTTGAGACATAGTGTGTTTATCACATCTCCAATTTTTTTTTTTTTTTTTTTGGGGGGGGGGGTTTGGTTTTACGGCCCTTTCTAGATTATTTCACTCATATAGAGCCGATCGTTAATCAGAGGTGGGCGAAAACCGGAGTACCCGGAGAAAAACCACCTGACCTTCCGTTGCAGAAATTGGCGTCTCACACGTGGCCCGAGCGAGGCTCGAACCCACGGCGGTGAGAGACCTAATGGCTAAGAGTCAGCGCACTTATCCACTAGGCCACGGAGGCCCGTACATCTCCAAAATGGCTGCTTTTCGATGAAAATCATTTATATTTTTCTTATTTATTCTGCAAATATAGGTTATGGGTGCTCGTTAGAACCTCCTCATTGAGGCGGTTCTTACGAGTACCCAAAACCTATGTCTTGGAGAAGAAATAAGGAAAATAATGATTACCCCCGTAAACCCCAGTTTTCTCTATATTAAGTGGGGTTTAAAGGGGGTTGTTCATTTCACGAACTTGTTCGCGTGATGGTATATAATGTGGTGTTTACAGGGATACATGTATCCATTATACGGACGAAAAGATTTTCAACAGATAAACTGTCATTTCAACAGAAAAACTGTCACTTTTGGTGCCATGACACAACTGACTACAGTGTATGTCTCACGCGTTTATTATCCTTATGATTATTTGTTATTATTCAACAACAAAAAAAAAAAAAAAAAAAAGAAGCCTCCGTGGTGTAGTGGTTACGCTACTTCGCCTTGTAAACCAGGGATCGCAGGATCGATCCCGGGCTTCTCCAGACTTTCGGATGAGTCTTTAAACCGAGGTCCCGTCTCCGTATGACCTTAGCTGTTGGTGGGACGTAAAGCTCAAACACTCACTCACTCAACTAAAACAAAAAAATATCTGGTTTACTATCTAGAATAAAATAACCTCAAGTTTGTCAGTCATTTTAACTATATATTTGCGTATTTTAAAAACCTTGTGAAGTACGTATTGTGAAGTAAAAAAATAAAAGATAACCTTTACAACTCTTTACAACAAAATGTTCTCAATAAAATCTTTTAACAAACAGGAAGTTTATATAGCGTTTCAGACATATAGATTTTAGTATTGAAAAGTTCAATTGATCGAACCGTCGTATCTTATATGTGAGGAAAAATTAAGAGTCAGTCCAAAAAGTCCTTGTATTGTATGCCTAAGCAAATAAGAAAGGTTCCTACCTGCGCAGATCCACTCACAGATCAGGCTTTTCGCAGACGATACTGTAATTTATTTGGCTGTCAAAAGCGAAAATGACTGTAAAAGATTGCAGACGGACCTCCAGAAACTTTGGAATGGATTTCAACCTAGGCAAATGCCGGGTTCTGCACATTGCCTGTTCCAGACATCCCTACATTCTTCATGGCCATACGTATTAAATATTCACACCAAACATCAAGGCATAGGAGACACAGCATATAATACTTTGGTCAGACCACGAATCGAGTATGCCCCACCTGTGTGGCGCTCATTCACCCAGTCCAAAATTGAAAAGTTCCAAAGAAGAGCACCTAGATGTGTCAAAATGTCTACTCTTCAATCAGTAGTGTGACCCGGATCCTAGATGCTCTTGGCTAGAGATCCTTGGAACAGAGACGTGCTGACGCGCGCCTCATATTGTTTAACAACCTAGATTATGGCCTTGTTGAGATAACACTGCCTCAATATATTCGACACCCAATAAGAACCAGTATAACCTGCATCCTATGCACTTTGTACAAAATCATACTACGGCCAGTTACTACAAATACAGTTGCTTTCCCTTGGCTTTTGTACAGTGGGATTATCTACTTTCCCAGGCTGTTGTGTTTTCCCTCGGCTGTTGGACAGTGGAATCGTCTACCTTCTCAGTCTGTTGTGTTTTCCATGGGCTGTTGCACAGTGGAATTATTTACTTTCCCAGGCTGTTGGACAGTGAAATTATCTACTTTCCCAGGCTGTTGTCTTTTCCCGTGGCTGTTGGACAGTGGAATTATCTACTTTCTCAGGTTGTTGTCTTTTTTCCCGTGGCTGTTGGACAGTGGAAATATCTACCTTCTCAGGCTGTTGTGTTTTCCCTTGGCAGTTGAACAGTGGAATTATCTACTTTCCCAGGCTGTTGTGTTTTCCCGTGGCTGTTGGACAGTGGAATAATCTACCTTCTAATGCTGTTGTGTGTGATAGATAGATAGATAGATAGATAGATAGATAGATAGATAGATAGATAGATAGATAGATAGATAGATAGATAGATAGATAGATAGATAGATAGATAAGATGAAGATACGATGCGATAAGATAGACAGACCGACCGACAGATAGATAGATAGATAGATAGATAGATAGATAGATAGATAGATAGATAGATAGATAGATAGATAGATAGATAGATAGATAGATAGATAGATAGATAGATAGATAGATAGATAGATAAGATTAAGATACGATGCGATAAGACAGACAGACAGACAGACAGACAGACAGACAGACAGACAGATAGATAGATAGATAGATAGATAGATAGATAGATAGATAGATAGATAGATAGATAGATAGATAGATAGATAGATAGATAGATAGATAGATAGATAGATAGATAGATAGATAGATAGATATACCGCCTTAGAACGGTCAGAGCAAAAGAAAACAAACAGTTAGACTCTGATAGGCCCGACCAGAGACAGAGCATCAGACACCAAATTAACAGAAGAATTAATAACAGTGGTTGGCAGGATTTGTCTGCCTGAGCTGAGGCTGGGTAGAGCTGGTTCCCTGGTTACGGCGCACATTTTTTAGATTTGGGTAGGTCGGTTTCTGATGGGGTGGTCTCGTCTGGAATGTGCGACAAACGGGATGATTTTGATTTTGATATTGTAAATATCCCGTTCTTAGACGAAGTTGTCCCCTGTTCTCCATCATATGGAGTGTATATTTCTAAACTTATTCGTTTCCTTAGAGTTTCATCTCGTGTTGGCGGTTTTAATAATCGGAATAAATTTCTTACTGCTTATCTTCTAAAACACGGCTATGGGTATAATATACATAGGAAAACATTTTCTAAATTTTATCGACGACGGTACGGTTGAAAAAAAAAACACTTCTGCAACAGTGCATGTTAGAACCAGATTTTTATGAGTTTTATGGAGATTTGGTTGGTCGATTTTGAGCAATCACGAAGAGATCTGATTTTCCGAAAGTTAGGTGCAGTCTGGATGTTGAATGGCAGACGGCATGACTAAGTTTTGGCCCGATCATGTTTGGTGGTTTTGCTTTTCTCTTTCATTGCACGGCGAGGGGTCATGTCTCTGACTTGATGATGGCCAAAACTTAAAACTTCATTTTTTTGCTATTTTATTAGTGGTTGGTGCCTGATGGTTAGTCTTTGGCTTGACTCTTCCTAGTCTACCTGATAGTATTCTTTAGCTCCATCGTGGAAATAGATTCGAGTCCCCATCTTTAATTCATCACAGTTATTCAATTTGATCTGTATTTCAGTTTGCTCTAATTTGTATGTTATTCTGTATGACCTATTGATTAAGTTAGTTACCTTCAGGTGGGCCACCTATTTTGTGTATTGTAAGTAAAATTAGAAGCTATACTGATGGTTGGTCTAAACGCACTAGTGGTTCTTGCTACTGGCCGTCCTAAGGCGGTGGTTGTAATGTGGTTTATCTTAAATGTAGCTGTGTCGGATTTTCCGACGGGACTCTTCATGTTGTATGTGCTTATGGTTGTGTATTATTATTTATTTAATATTATAATGTTATTAATCAAATAATTTCGTATTGGCCCAGTTACAGGTCCGAGGTCTGCTGTATTGGCACGAGGCCGAAGCCTCGTGCCAATACAGCAGACCTCGGACCTGTAACTGGGCCAATACGAAATTATTTGATTCGGCCTCGTGCCAATACAGCAGACATCGGACCTGTAACTGGGCCAATACGAAATTATTTGATTCGGCCTCGTGCCAATACAGCAGACCTCGGACCTGTAACTGGGCCAATACGAAATTATTTGATTAATGACAATTATATTAATCGATGCAATTAAAAACATGATTTATGATTTTTGAATATTGGTTGACCTTGTGTAATATAGAATAATCAATTAATAATCATTAATTAAGCCCGTTGCACCTTGATCTCCTCTTGTGGTGAAGCGGGAGCTGTTTGCTGTGCTGTTCGTGATTAGTTATGTTTTTGTTTTCCTCAATGTAAGTTAATCTTCCTCTTGATGGCATTGGTAGGCATTTTTCTTTGATTGTGGCTTTTCCTGCATCTATTCCAATTTTTCAACGTCTAAGTAACTCTTTAGGCCGGAACCGTCATAGGGTCTGAGGCTCGTCCCGACCGACGGCGTGCAATTAAAGAGGGAAGCAAAGTTTTCAACCTTGACTGAGTTAACCACCATGCATGCAGTATGTCATGTAAGATTTTTGCTGTTCCCACATCTTTTTATATCGAAGAATGATTTCCGAAATTGGGTACATAAACCATTGAAAGCATATATTTTTTATTCTGAATTTTTATAATAAGTCAGCATGAAATTCAGGTTCCGATAGGCCTTGTTGTGGAATAGATTTAAGTCCAACACTGAAGTTTGAAACTAAATCGAAATGGCGTATATAAAACTTAGAAACATGCTTTGCGAAGTTTAAGATACTAATAAACATGATTAACAAGTTAAGCGGTTACTAATTCATTACGAGTGTTGAAGTCAGTTACATAACTAGACAATCTGGTGAACCTAATGAAATGGGTAGCAGTGGAGTCAATGCCACTACCTCTCTTTCGAGCGCGGGATAACATCGGGAATGAGTTTTCGAGAACGATTAGTACAAGGCTGAAGCTTTCATCACATCACAATGTGCCCACTTTCCTTCTGGCAAAATAGTTCACTTTTGTTATAGGTAAGTTTGGAATGTCCAAGCTTTGTATTTACATAGAAATAAATCATTTTGTATGCGGTGCATTATTTCTGGACTTGAGAATGTATTCTTGTATATTTTCTAAAGACGGATGTGGCGAACAGTGAAGACCAAGTCTAGACTGAGCGTATGCTCCGGCTAGTCTGAGTTTCGCCGTCTTCATAGGATTTTCTGCGTACTTACTTAGGTAACTACAGATAGTTTTCACTGATAAAACGGCTAAATTTATCGATTCTGTCATAGTACTTTTTATGAATATTTATATACAATTAATGATGAGTGTACCGCTTAAGTGCAACTGCGTAGTACTAATTTAGTGTTCAGCATAATTTTGAAAGTTTATTTTTTCTTCCTTGTAAATAGATATCTATTAAAGAAGCAAAGAGCAATTTTAGGGACGTGCATTAAGATGTGAACCATTTTTAACAATACAAAAGTACGAGAGCGACGAGCGTTGCTGCACCAAAGTAGCTTTTCAACGTGTCCCAAAATAAAAGTGAAGGCACGGTTTAGGAATCGATACAATTACCTCCCACCTCCTATCAGAGACATTAAAGGGAACGAAACACGAACATGAAGTAACTAAACCCGGATGAAAACAGCACTAGCGGATAACCGAAAGGACATTCCGCAAATAAGACCAAACGGCTATCCAATATGAAAAAGAGATAAGCAATACTTACAAGAGAAAATAATAAACCACGACAGAATAACCGCCTTTGATCGGTCCGCTAAAAAGTTCAGTCCGCATGAACCATACATGCAGTTAAGTACTGACAACACTGAAAAAGGGCCAAAATGGCCTTGAATCGCATTACGAAAACACGCCTTACAAATACATTGTAAACTGTACCACCGAAAAAAAAACCCGAAAATTTTAAGATGAAAAATTATGATAGTTTTCTTATTTCTGCTCCAAGATATAGATTTTGGGTACTCGTTAGAACCGCCTGGATATATCTACTCAAAATAAAAATTGGGGGGTACTCGTTAGAATCGCCTCATCGAGGCGGTTCTAACAAGTACCCACAATGAATATTTTTGAGCAGAACTAAGAAAAATAAGGTTTACCCCTGTAAACTCCAATTTACTGTATAAAAAAGGGTTCAAGGGGGTCAGAATTATATAGGCGTGTTTTCGTGATGGCTCACATGAACTCAAGGTGTGTTATAGTATATGGACGTGCCACCTAGGTTACCGCTGTTGTGAAGCTTGAACAAAAATAGGCCAATGTTGCTGAAGGAGTCACGAGTGTTACATTTTAACGCTTCTCTTGCTGAATATTCAGTTTAGCCACACCCATTTCTGACTTTGAACCAATCAGATTACTTGATGTAATTTATTCCTACAAATTCATAAATTGAATGTCAAACAGTGTAGATCCTGATCAGATGGCTTCTTTAGAAGCCAACTGATCTGGATCTACACTGTTTCCAAAGATAGGGGTTGTCGTGAACAGCAGGATAAGAGTTAAGACTGGTGGTCAGTGGAACTTTTTAAACTTTTTTTGAAAGACTTACATAGGCAACATTCCTGTGAAGATTAAATGAATCTGGTCATTGGATGAGTTGTCGTTAAATAGAAGTGTTTTCTTCTTCCTCTATTTTAGCTCATACCCGGTAGGACACAGAGGCTCGTTGTGATAGTTGTAACTTGACAATATGTTTTTTATCTTCGCCGGGTGCTGGGTATAACTTCAGGAAAGACAACTTTTCAAAACTATATTGTCTTTCCTATCAATATGCAGATACATCTTTAGGGAAAATATATCCGGCGTATCATTTTCCCCTTTTACTCATATTATTCCGGAAACCCGTTAAAGGAAACGGGTAAACAGGCAGACCCGGATCATGCGGCGTCTGATCAGGGCATACACTGTTTGCTTACAGGATCTTCCACCTGACACCCCTTAAAAGACAAATGGTCTTCTCCAACATATAACAATGGAAGCCTCGATAGGGCAGTGGTTAAAGCGTTCGACTTATGATCGAGAGGTTGTGCGTTCGAATCCGGCCACCGGTATCGAGGTGTGTCTTTGGACAAGACACGTAATGACACTGCCCAATTCCACCCAGGTGTAAATGGGCAGCAGTGGTGTAAAAGCCACTGCCTCTCTCTCTCGCGCGCGCGCATGAAAACACCCGGAGAGCGATTCAATAAGCTTGAAGCTTTCATCGCAATCGAACTAAAATAAATTGGTATAAACTAACAATGGAAGAGTAAACCGGTACTTAATTTGTAAAATTAACTTGTTGTAAACCGATCCACCTAGTATGCAGGACTACAAAATATAAATATAATATAAAACCCAAGGGTTAAACTATTTTGCAGCTGAATAAATTACCTTTAGATGCTAAAAAGTCCTCTTGTGAAATATGTCGTACTTTTGCCGTCTACGGTTTTTGGTATAAACATAGAAAAGAAGGCAATGATCAGGAATCAATACAATAAACCCACAACCCCACCAGACACCAAAGGGAAAAGCACTGTGACAAACAAGAAACAACCAGACCCCAACGGAAACATCAACAGTGGAAAGCCAAAAGGACAGCCACTTTCCCACAAAATGGCCATTTGGCTATCCAAAGCGATACACACACTCAAAGACAAACCATAACAAAAATAAACCTAATTTATACGGTACACCCATACCGAGAGTCAGACGCCAGCAGAAGGAAACACATTGGCTGGGCTTTCGTCGTTTCTAACCATATTTCTCAAAGAAAGTGATCCACACGGACTGGGGGCGGAAGATTCTATTCAGGAATGAAAAAAAAAAAAAAAACAAGCTAGCAGCTATGTGGGATATCATCGAGCTTATAAGTACATGAAATAAAACCCCATTGCGTTGGTTAGAAATGTTATGCAATGTATATGAGTCTTCTTCCGGTTTGTTTAAATTGAAGTTTAACGCCCCGCTAACACTATTTAGGCCATTTTGGAGGCGTTGCTTCTAATTTTGTGGGGCTTTTACCTGACACTGAGATGAAATGACATCTCAAGCCCTGCAGCCCAGTGCGACTAATGTGCGGTTCGACTCGCATCACTTTGCCCGGGCAGGTTCTTTTTCCTATTCTTGGTCAAATTGTTGGTGGGACAGTCTTCAAAAAACTAATAAGGTTTCAGTGACTGGACAATGTTTTTTTCTTGGGCCACGGTAGATAAAACTATATTAGGTTTGACAAGAGTAAATGCGGTTTTAGACATAGGCGTCCAGAGAAAACTCAGATGAGCCTGGTTCTTCACGATATCAAGTCCGTTTAATGAACACCCCTCTAAACCCCACTTTATATGAAAAAATGTAGTTGACAGGTACGTATACGTTATTTTTCTTTTTTTCTGTTCCAAGGTTGTGGGTACCGTTAGAACCGCCTCAGTGTGAAATGTGAAAAATTGCATCATGTCGCAAAACTGAACAAAACTGAGCGCATCTAAATATAGACGGCTGCGCCTAATCCGGTTTTGTACTGTTTGTCTATGTCCCTTCCACAGGTTTCCAGGTAAGACTATCACGAAAACACGCATACCCTTAAACCCTACTTTTAAATAGTAAAACGGGTTTACATGGGTAAACAATTTTTTTCTCATTTCTGCTCAAAAACAAAGATTATTGGTTCTCGTTAGAACCGCCTCGCCGAGGCGGTACTAACGAGTTCCCAAAATCGATGTTTGAGCAGAAATATGAAAAATGTCAGAACTTTTTTATCAGAAAATATTATTTCTTAGATGGTAAAATTTTCAAAATATTTTAATAGTAGAGTTTTCGTAATTCGATCGTGATCTCGGCTTGAGATCAACAGTTTGACGTCAAAACAGAAGGCATTGTGAGAAAGACAGAAAAGATACATTGGTCACAGGGAAAGGGTAAGTCACAGAAAGCATGAATATGTACGGTTTCATTTTTTTTATTTAGCCATCAAAAATCATTTACAAGACTATGAAAAAGTAAACATAAACGAAATACATGTATTATGAACACAATAAAATAACTGTTTGATCATAGATCGCCTTTGATGACGTAACAAAACATAAAATGTAGACGAAAAAAGCTCAAAAGTCCAGTCTTCATAGCTCAAAGATCTAATTGTCCCAAATGGGCAATAATAACTCATTGTGTCAATGACTGGCAGTGGAGTCAAAATAGTCAAGTTAATTAGGTTAAAAACGGGACTTCTTTTAATGAGGATGATTTATAAGAATATGATCCGGTTAGCACGCAACAGCGGACCAACTACTGTATCCGGCATGTCGTATCGCTGTCTGCCCGACGATGGACCGTCATTCTTTGCTCGCTGTGGAGAATGGTTTCCATTCCGAGGGATGCCCGAGTCGATCGTAATAGAGGCAACGCCGAGGTTCCCATCGAGTTATCCGGGCATCATATTGGTTAGACTGTGAAACGCCTATACCGAAGAAACTTTTTCTATGATTTATTTTCGCCCCCGCCCTTTGGGGCTTGTAGAAATAGATTGGGCTGCATGGTGCTTTCACACAGAGCTGAAACTGACCACACATGAGTACTGGTAATGCTTTGGTCACAACCCCTTCCGATTAGGCTTAGGATGTACTCCCGGCATGATTTTTAGCCATTTTGGCCTGGTCCCGGCCGGACACCAGACATGGCCGGCCTGTGGCCGGGGCTCTCAGGCAGCACCGGGGAGGGGCCCGAATAGTTTCAACTCGAAGTTAAAATTTCTCCGGTACATTTTCATAATTGGCCACATATCCTTCACACATCGTTTAAGTATCGTTCGATATCCGGCCGGGAATCGAGCGGTAATCGGCCCGTGCATGTAGCCTCAGAGGAGATATTTTTGGGACCGGACTTGGGCCGATATCCGGCCGATGTCTGTTTACACATTGGAAAGTAACCCACCGATGTCCGATCGGCTTGAACCGGTGTGGACCAGATATGTTACAGACATCAGCCGGTCACCGGCCGGCTAGAACCGGACATCGGCCGGGCATCGGGCGGACTATATATACCCTCGTCAGTCGCCGTGTACAACATTATAGCGCTTTCTACACAAGATACATTACATGTAATGTATATACCTCTTGACAGATGACGTAGCCATCGGTCATCACACCGCCCGACAATCGTCCGACATTCGGCCGGTCCTGGTACAAGCATCGTTCGTTGTCCGTAGGATACTCGGGCGATATTCGTACGATGTCCGGTGAATAGGCCGGTTATCGCCCGGACACCATGGGATAATCGACCGATTAGTATTAGATGTTCGGTCGGTATTCACTGCCTCGCCGGCACCCAAACAGTTTCTCTTTGAAAACAGACGCCGCACGATTACCAGACGGTCGCCGAAGAAAATTTTAAGATGGAAAATATTAAGATTTTTCTTATTTCTGCTCAAAATATAGATTGTGGGTACTTGTTAGAACCGCCTCGAGTTTGAACCGCCTCATCGAGGCGGTTCAAACGAGTACCCACAATCTATATTTTAGAGCAGAAATACGAAAAATAAGGTTTACCCCTGTAAACCCCAGTTTTACTATATAAAAGTGGGGTTCAAGGGGGTCAAAATTATATAGGCGTGATTTCGTGATGTATGACAACTCGTTGGAACCACCTTATCGAGCTGCTAAACTTCACATTTTCCTTTCAAAAGTGGGGTTTTCAAAACTGTCCATTACACAGACATGTAAACGAGAGGATAGACCCAAATCAATAAATGTGCAAAGTTTATAGCATGCGCATGAATCACTGTTCTTCTTTTCGTGAATTTCTTTAAAAACATCTTTCAGAATATAATATATGAGCCAGCGCACGACAAAACCTACAATAAGACATGTGCGCCCAACGTAGACTCAGGTCAGTCGGCGCATCCGCGCAGTCTGATCAGAGTCTATCTTGTGGGCTGTAAGGATAGCTAAGGGCCCAATGCTCCCTTATACAGCAAGAGAAGTCTCTGGTTAGACTATATGGATGCGCAGGCTGTTCTGATTCTTCGCTGGGTACATGTGTAAATTGTAGGAAATGTTGTCCCCCGGCTCATATTCTACTATTTCATACATACATTGAAGCGGTTTTAACAAGTACCGACAATCAATGTTTCAGACACCGAACAAACAATCTATGTTTCATAATAAAGAACCCACACTTTGTATTAGGACAACACGTCTATATAAATACATTGTAACCTTTATCGCCGAAAAAATGAAAATTTTAAGATGAAAAATATTGAGATTTTTCTTATTTCTGCTCAAAATATAGACTGTGGGTACTCATCGAGGCGGTTCTAACGAGTACCCACAATCTATATTTTAGAGCAGAAATAAGAAAAATAAGGTTTACCACTGTAAACCCCAGTTTTACTATATAAAAGTGGGGTTCAAGGGGTCAAACTTATATAGGCATGTTTTCGTGATGGTTTCAGACATAGTACCAATAATATGTGTCTCGATGAAGCCAACAATGTGTTTCCAACAAGCTACTTTCAGACATAGAATATTTAAAGAAATATGACCTATAGACCTAGTTTTTGACCCAGTATGACCCATATTCTAACTTATCCCATCTTCCAACTTTGATTTGAACCTATCAAGTCAAACAGTCTGGTAACGAGATGAGGGAAAATGTAATTTGATCTAGTGACCTAGTTTGTGATCCGACATGACCCATTTTCGGATCGTACCCATATATCATCAAGACAAACATGCTGGTATAGTTACATGAATACTGAACCAAAATTATGACTCTAGAGGGTGAACAAGGTAACTGTTGACGGCACACGGCACAAGATGGACGACGGGGCGTACGCTTGACACAGTGTGATCACACTAGCTTACATTGAGCACTTCGTGCATATCTCAGCTAACAAAAAACTCGTGTATACCGATCTAACCCACTCTTTATAGTTGCATTACGCAAACACGCCTATACAAATACATTGCCACTTTATCGCCGAAAAAATGGAAATTTTAGGAAGAAAAATTGTGATATTTTTCTTATTTATGCTCAAAATATAGATTGTGGGCACTCGTTTGAACCGCCTCATGGAGGCGGTTCTAACGAGTACCCATAACCTATATTTAGAGCGAGTACCCACAATCTATATTTTAGAGCAGAAATAAGAAAAATAAGGTATACCCCCCGAAACCCCAGTTTTACTATATAAAAGTAGGGTTCAAGGGGGTCAAAATTATATAGGCGTGTTTTCGTGATGTTTTTTTTTTCTGAGATGTTCATTACACAGATTTATCAGTGTGACGTTGGCAAAGACATTTTTGTGTGCTTGTGTTTGTCTATGTCAGTCGACTCAACCTAAACAGGTCTTCACTGCTGTTGTTCACATGGTCAGCACTGGCCAATGAAGATAAGCCGTGCACAAATGAACCCTTGTCCTGCTGATACATCAATTTAGTAGCCACACCCATTTCTGACTATCCACCAGTCTAACAACTGATCAGAGGAAGAAGCCATCTGATCCGGATCTACATTGTTATTCAGGTTGTGAATTTGTTACTTTAATTTTAATCTAGCTATCTGATTGGTTGATAATAAGTGGTGGATGTGGCATATTTAAATATTCAGCAGGTCAAGGGTTAATGTCTTGTGAACTGTTTCACCCATATATACCACCGTCTCAGTATTGTGACACTGTTGAACAAACACTGTAGACTCAGAATAATGTCGCGAGCAACATAACGTGTGTCTCGTCAAGGTTTACACTGCCTGCTTTAAAGTACTGGTTCGAGTTGTTCTTAACTAACGATTTCATTAGTAAACATATCGTTAAAAGCTTGATCAGTCATATGGCAAACAGGCTATCATTTTTGTTGATGAAGTGTGAGTAGTTTAGCATTTACACTGCAACAGCTACTCACGTTTTCCGAGCAAAAATTGCATTGTAATGCGTTAATGAATCCATGTCATTACGCAAACACGACTATACCAATACATTGTAACCTTTATCGCCGAAAAAAATGAACATTTCCAAGATGAAAAATTGTGATATTTTTCTTAACTCTTCTCAAAATATAGATTGTGGGTACTCCTTAGAACCGCCTCGTCGAAAGGAATGCTAATATAATCTGCTAACAATATGTCTGAACCGGAAAGACTGGAGTGAAAAACGTCTAGGCGGTTCTAAAGAGTACCCTTACTCAATAGTTTAGAGCAGAAATAAGAAAAATAAGGCTAACCCCTGTAAACCCCAGTTTCACTATATAATGTGGGGTTCGAGGGGGTCAAAATTATATAGGCTTGATATATTATTTTTCTTCTTTCGGTTCCAGGTCATAGATTGTGGATACTCGTTAGAATTGCCTCATTTAGGTTTTGTTTGTTTGTATTGGAGTTTTACGGCCCAGTCAACACTATTTAGGTCATTTTTGAGCCGGTCAGTTTACCTATCAACACTTTCCTGGGCAGGCTTATACGTAAGCGGTTAACCAGTACAGTGCACATTCTTTCGCCAGAAACTGACAACTGCCCTTCTTGAATCAGCGGAAGAGAGTGAATGACCGTAGAAATGATTTCATGATCAATCTCCACGAAAGAATGTTGCCGACCCCGGCGGGAGTCGAACCCGCGTCCTCCTGATCACCAGTCAGACACGCATCCGACTGAGCCACTGTGGATATCGTTAGGGTGAGTGAGTTCCAGTTTTACGTACCACCAACAGCTAATGTCATATGGAGACGGGACCTCGGTTTAAAGACTCATCCGAAAGTCTGGAGAAGCCCGGGATCGATCCTGCAATCCCTGGTTTATCAGGCGAGTAGCATAACCACTACACCACAGAGGCCTCTAGGGTACTCGTTAGAACCGTCTCAATGAGGCAGGTCTAATGAGCACCAACCGTCAACTTATGTTTTAGAGTATAAACCAAAAAAAAAAAAAAAAAAAACACACACACACACTCACACACAAAAACATCAAGAATTTTCATTAGAACGACAACAAATTTGAAAACATAAAAGTCGGCAATTAGCAATCATTATGGCATTTTGATCACTAACGAGCTCGTTAAGCAACGATGCTTCGTTTAACTTGGCCTTGGAATCTAACCCATATATGACAATGGAATAGTCCACCTAATTAGGGGATAACTGTTTTCAAAATTGTGATTTGGGGAGGTAAATCGGAGGTTTTACGGTCGGAAATTTCGTTTTACGGCGACGCGTCAGCGGAGCCGTAAAACGTAATTTGCGACCGTAAAACCGACGATTTACCTCCCCAAATCACAATTTTGCAATACAGTTATCCCCATTCTAATGCACTTCTACGGTTGTTTTGTTAAAAACTGTATTATTTTGCACAAAACGGCTAGCGCTGTGAGCAGCGTAAAACCAAATGCCAGCCAATGAAAAGCGACGTTACGCGATGACGTCGGGTTTCCGACAGTATATCGCAGAATATACTGTCGCAAATTTTTGACGTTATCCAATCAGACGTCGCGTTACATACGTAAGTGCATTAGAATGATTGTTTAGTGGTCCATTCCCAGTTATAGGCGTGCCAGATTTGAATTGTTAGCGGTAGGTATTGCAACAAGAGGGCCATGATGGCCCTGGATCGCTCACCTGATCCATAGAGTAACAAGTGCGCCCTGGGGAGGGCCATTATTGACCCTAGGGTTATAATGTGCATAATGTTAAGGGAGGTCTAAAAAGGTAAAGCTTCATACCAAATATCAACAAAGGCAATAATTTGAACAATCTTGGCAAAGGTCCACTAGATGAAGCTACACACCAAATATCAAAGACCAGAGCCTTGCTGTTTCAGAGAAAAAGATTTTTTTAAAGATATTCCCTATATAAGCCTATGTAAAACCAAATGGCCCCAGGGTGGGGGCATTTTTGGCCTCAGGGCTATAATTTAAACAATCTTGATAAAGGTCCACTAGATGAAGCTTCACACCAACTATCAAAGACCTGGGCCTTGCTGTTTCAGAGAAGAAGATTTCCAAAGATTATCTCTATATAAGTCTATGTAAAACCAAAGGACCCCAAGCGGGGGCATTTGTGGCATGAGGGCTATAATGTGTTCAATCTATATAGAGGTACACTAGATGAAACTCCATACCAAATATCAAAGACATGGCCTTGCAGTTTCAGAGAAGAAGATTTTTAAAGATTTCCCTATGTAAGTCTATGTAAAACCAAAGGTTCTCGTGGGTGGGCATTTTTGGCCCCAGGGCTATAATTTGAACAATCTTGATAGAGGTCCACTAGATGAAGCTTCACACCAAATATCAAAGACCTAGGACTTGTGGTTTCATAGAAGAAGATTTTTAAAGATTTTCCCTATATAAGTCTATGTAAAACCAAACGGCCCCGGGGCGGGGGAATATATGGCCCCAGAACTTTAATTTGAACATTCTTGGTAGGGGTCTACTAGATGAAGCTTCATACCAAATATCAAAGACCTGGGCCTTGCAGTTTCAGAGACGAAGATTTTTAAAGATTTTCCCTATATAAGCCCATGTAAAAGCAAAGGGCCCTAGGGCAGGGGCATTTTTGGCCCCAGCACTATAATTTGATCAATCTTGGTAGGGGTCCACTAGATGAAGCTTCATACCAAATATCAAAAACCTGGGCCTTGCGGTTTCAGAGAAGAAGATTTTAAAGATTTTCCCTATATAAGCCCATGTAAAACCAAAGAAGCCCGGGGTGGGGGCATTTCTGGCCCCAGAGCTATAATTTGAACAATCTTGGTAGGAGTCCACTAGATGAAGCTTCATACCAAATATCAAAGACCTAGGCCTTGCAGTTTCAGAGAAGAAGATTTTCAGTATATAAGGCTATGTAAAACCAAAGGGCCCCTGGGCGAGGGCATTTTTGGCCCCAGCACTATAATTTGAACAATCTTGGTAGGGGTCCACTAGATGAAGCTTCATACCAAATATCAAAGACCTGGGCCTTGCGGTTTCAGAGAAGAAGATTTTTAAAGTTTTCGGTGAAAAAAATCTATTTTTGGCTCCTGTGACCTATATGTGCAATGGACCGGAACCATTTGAACAACTTTGAAAGGGGTCCACCTAAGGATCATGCCTGTGAAGTTTGGTCAATATCTGATCAGTGGTTTAGGAGGAGATGTCGTTTAAAGAAATTGTTTACACACGGATGACAGACAAAAAGTGATCCTAATATAAAACACAAGAGGGCCCAGAGGGCCCTGGTTCGCTCACCTGATCCAAAGCATAACAAGTGGGCCCAGGGCAGGGTCAATTTTGGCCCCAGGGCTAAAATTTGAACAATCTTGGTAGAGGTCCACAAGATGAAGCTTCATATCTAATATGAAAGACCTGGGCTTTCTGGTTTCAGAAAAGAAGATTTCAAAGGTTTACCCTGCATATAGAAGTCTATGTAAAACAAGATTTTCCCTATATAAGTCTATGTAAAACCAAAGGGCCCCGGAGCGGGGGCATTTTTGGCCCCAGGGCTATAATTTGAACAATCTTGGTAGAGGTCCACTAGCTGAAGCTTCATAACAAATATCAAAGACCTAAGCCATGTGTTTCAGAGAAGATGATTTTTAAAGATTTTCCCTATATAAGTCTATGTAAAACCAAAGGGCCACATGGCGGGGGCATTTTTGGTCTCAGGCCTGTAATTTGAACAATCTTTATAGAGGTCCACTAGCTGAAGCGTCATAACAAATATCGAAGACCTAAGCCTTGTGGTTTCAGAGAAGAAGATTTTTAAAGATTTTCCCCATATAAGTCTATGTAAAACCAAAGGGCCCCGGAGGGGGGGGGGGGCATTTTTGGCCCCAGGGCTATAATTTGAACAATCTTGGTAGAGGTCCACAAGATGAAGCTTCATACCAAATATCAAAGACCTGGGCCTTGCAGTTTCAGAGAAGAAGATTTTTAAAGATTTTCCCCATATAAGTCTATGTAAAACCAAAGGGCCCCGGAGGGGGGGCATTTTTGGCCCCAGGGCTATAATTTGAACAATCTTGGTAGAGGTCCACAAGATGAAGCTTCATACCAAATATCAAAGACCTGGGCCTTGCAGTTTCAGAGAAGAAGATTTTTCAAGATTTTCCCTATATAAGCCTATGTAAAACAAAAGGGCCCTGGTGCGGGGGCATTTTTGGCCCCAGCACTATAATTTGAACAATCTTGGTAGGGGTCTACTAGATGAAGCTTCATAACAAATATCAAAGACCTGGGCCTTGCGGTTTCAGAAAAGAAGATTTTTCAAGATTTTCCCGATATAAGCCCATGTAAAACCAAAGGGCCTCCATGCAGGGGGCATTTTTAGCTCCTGCACTATAATCTGAACAATCTTGGTAGGGGGTCCACTAGATGAAGCTTCATACCAAATATCAAAGACCTGGGCCTTGCGGTTTCAGAGAAGAAGATTTTTAAAGATTTTCCCTATATAAGCCTATGTAAAACCAAAGGGCCCCCATGCGGGGGCATTTTTAGCTCCAACACTATAATTTGAACAATCTTGGTAGGGGTCCACTAGATAAAGCTTCATACCAAATATCAAAGACCTGGGCCTTGCGGTTTCAGAGAAGAAGATTTTTCAAGATATTCCCTATATAAGCCCATGTAAAACCAAAGGGCCCCCTTTCGGGGGCATTTTTTTGCTCCAGCGCTATAATTTGAACAATCTTGGTAGGGGTCCACTAGATGAAGCTTCATACCAAATATCAAAGATCTGGGCCTTGCGGTTTCAGAGAAGAAGATTTTTAAAGATTTTCCCCATATAAGTCCATGCAAAACCAAAGGGCCCCCATGCGGGGGCATTTTTGGCCCCAGCACTATAATTTGAACAATCTTGGTAGGGGTCCACTAGATGAAGCTTCATACCAAATATCAAAGACCTGGGCCTTGCGGTTTCAGAGAAGAAGATTTTTCAAGATTTTCCCTATATAAGCCCATGTAAAACCAAAGGGCCCCAATGGGGGGCATTTTTAGCTTCAGCACTATAATTTGAACAATCTTGGTAGGGGTTCACTAGATAAAGCTTCATACCTAATATCAAAGACCTGGGCCTTGCGGTTTCAGAGAAGAAGAGTTTTAAAGATTTTCCCTATATAAGTCCTTGTAAAACCAAAGGGCCCCCGTGCGGGGGCATTTTTGGCCCCAGCACTATAATTTGAACAATCATGGTAGTGGTCCACTAGATGAAGCTTCATACCAAATATCAAAGACCTGGGCCTTGCGGTTTCAGAGAAGAAGATTTTTCAAGATTTTCCCTATATAAGCCCATGTAAAACCAAAGGGCTCCCATGCGGGGGCATTTTTAGCTCCAGCACTATAATTTGAACAATCTTGGTAGGGGTCCACTAGATGAAGCTTCATACCAAATATCAAAGATCTGGGCCTTGCGGTTTCAGAGAAGAAGATTTTTAAAGATTTTCCCTATATAAGCCCATGTAAAACCAAAGGGCCCCCCGTGCGGGGGCATTTTTGGCCCCAGCACTATAATTTGAACAATCTTGGTAGGGGTCCACTAGATGAAGCTTCATACCAAATATCAAAGAGCTGGGCCTTGCGGTTTAAGAGAAGAAGATTTTTCAAGATTTTCCCTATATAAGCTCATGTAAAAACCAGAGGGCCCCCATGCGGGGGCATTTTTAGCTCCAGCACTATAATTTGAACAATCTTGGTAGGGGTCCACTAGATGAAGCTTCATACCAAATATCAAAGATCTGGGCCTTGCGGTTTTAGAGAAGAAGATTTTTAAGATTTTCCCCATATAAGCCCATGCAAAACCAAAGGGCCCCCGTGCGGGGGCATTTTTGGCCCCAGCACTATAATTTGAACAATCTTGGTAGGGGTCCACTAGATGAAGTTTCATACCAAATATCAAAGACCTGGGCCTTGCGGTTTCAGAGAAGAAGATTTTTTCAGTTTTCGGTGAAAAAAATCTATTTTTGGCTCCTGTGACCTATATAAGCAATGGACCGGAACCATTTGAACAACTTTGAAAGGGGACCACCTAAGGATCATTCCTGTGAAGTTTGGTCAAAATCCGATCAGTGGTTTAGGAGGAGATGTCGTTTGAAGAAAAGTTTACGGACGCACGGACGCACGCACGCACGCACGCACGCACGGACGGACGCACGACGGACAAAAAGTGATCCCAAAAGCTCACCTTGTCACTACGTGACAGGTGAGCTAAAAATGAATGTACCTTCAGCAAACAGTGGAGACCCAGATCAGACGCCGCATTTACCGATGCCCCAAAACAGGACCGCTAGGCATACATTGGTTAACCATCACGAAAACACGCCTATATAATTTTTGAACCCCTTGAACCCCACGTTTTTATATTAAAACTAGGGTTTTCAGGGGTAAACCTTATTTTTCTTATTTCTGCTCTAGAATATAGATTGTGGATACTCGTTAGAACCGCCTCGACGAGGCGGTTCTAACTAGTAGACACAGTCTATATTTTGAGCAGAGATGAGAAAAATATAACGAGTTTTCATCTTAAAAGTATCGTATTTTCAGCGGTAAAGTTTACAATGCATTTGTATAAATGTGTTTTCGTAATGAACTACAGGCATGCTAATATAATCGCTAACAATATGTCTGAACCAGAACGACCGTGTGGATCATATGAGCACTAGTTTAAAGCTTTTAAAAAGCCCCGAGTGGTTTCATTTTTGTCTTTGGTCTTGGTGGTAACTCAGGAGCCGACGAGACGGAGTCATGACGAGCATGGTGTAAGCGCATAGATGTACGTTTCTGAAATGAAAGGAAAATGTTATATCACTAGATTTACATAAATATCACACATATGAGGAAGCATGTCAAAACCTTTCTCTGATATCCATCATGTGAACTAGTCCGTGAAATGAAGACCCCTCTGAATCCCACTTCATACAGAGAAAACTGTGGATTATGGGGGTATACATTATCTTTCTTATTTCTACTCGTCGACATAGGTTGTCTATACTCGTTAGAACGGCCTCATTGACGCGATTCTGACGATTGTTTGTTTGTTTGATTTGAGGTTTAACGTCCCCGTCAACACTGTAAAGGTCATTTTGGAGACGTTGCTTCCAATTTTGTGGGACTTTTACCCGACATTGAGATGAAATGACATCTCGAGCCCTGCCGCCAAATGAAACCAATAGGGTTTATTGGCATGGACGGTCCGCCTCGCACCGCGATTCCTGGACAGGCTTAGATCCACTAAACGGTTTACCAATAATAGTGTGCAGGCCGGATTCAGCTCTGCGTAGAAGCATCATGCAGCCCGTATATTTCTTCAAGGCCCTATGGGCGGGGGCCTACGATTCTGACGAGCATCTACAACCTATATCTCGAACATTTATGAGAAAAATATCCCGGATTTTCATCAGAAAAAATAGCCATTTTGCAGATGTGAAAAATGCACTATGTCGCACGGGTGAGTTATCATAATGTTGACGTATTCAGTGTTTGTATGAAAGTCTTTTATAGATGAAAATTTGTGATAATTTTCTTATTTCTGCTCAAAATATAAATTGTGGGTACTTGTTACCCACACCGAGGCGTTTCTAACGAGTACCCACAATCTATATTTTAGAACAGAAATAAGTAAATAAGGTATACCCCTGTAAACCCTAGTTTTACTATATAATAGCGGGTTCAAGGGGAATCAAAATTATATAGGCGTGTTTTCGTGATGGGCATATCTACCGAAACTCCCTTTTATTTTTCTGAATAACCACCTTGAAATTAAAGGGCATCAGAACCAACAACAATGAGGAGAAAAAAATAAGAGCACTGGGCCACGATAGCTAAAAGTGTAGTATATGTTCAGTTACTTAAAACAAGAGGGCCAGGATGGCCCTGAATCGCTCACCTGATTTCAAAGTGGTCAAATAGCTTCTGAAAATTCTGGCAGTCATCTTGTTTGCCACATCAGAATAATTTGAGCTAATTCGGTAGAGGACGACCTAAGAAATATTCCTGTGAAGTTTAAATCAAATCAGTCGAAGGGTTTAGGAGTTGGCATTTAGATCAAATTGGTGACCTTTTTCTATATTTAGCTATAATGGCCATTTTTGTTGATCCGAGCTAAAGGATTTTAGCTGTTTATGGCAGAGAGTCACCTACGCAACAGTCGTATGATGTTTGATTGAAATTGGCTTAAGGGTTTAGGAGTTGGCATCTAAAGCAAATTGTTGATGATTTTCTATTTTAAGTTCCGGTGGCCATTTTATTCATCCAAGCCAACACTTTTAGCTAATTTGGTAGAGGGTCATCTAAGCAACATTCCTATGGAGATTGGATGTAATTTGCCCAAGGGTATAGGAGGAGTTGCTATTTAACGCTTTTTCAATTTTTAGCGCTCTGATGGCCATCTTGTTCATCCGTGCGGAACGATGTTTGCTATTTTGGTACTGGTTCATCTAAGCAACATTCCTATGAAGATAGATTAAAATTGGCCCAAGATTTGAGGAGAAGTTGGCAAATAAAGCAAACTGTTGACATTTTCTATCTTTAGCTCTGGCGGCCATTTTAGTCACTCGAGCTTAACTGTTTCAGCTATTTTGCTAGAGGATCACCTAAGCAACATTCCTACGAAGCTTGAATGAAATTTGCCAAATGGTTTAGCAAATGCTATCATTTAAAGATTTTTCTACTTTTTCCTCTAGCGGCCATATTCCTCCCCGGAGTGGAACCATTTTAGCTATTTTGGTAGAGGGTTACCTGAACAACATTCCTATGAAGTATGACTGCAATTGGCGGTTGTTATTCTATTTTTAGCTCCGGTGGCCTTTTTGTTCACCCTAGTAGGATCACTTTAGCTAATTTTAGAGGGTAATCTCAGTAACATTCCTATGAAACTTGAATGAAATTGGCCAAAGGGAATAGGAGGAGCTGTCGCTTTTTACTATTTTAGCCCCGGTGACCTTCTTGCTCATTGGATGGGAACGAGAGTAGCCATTGTGGAAGAGGGGAGGGTCAGCTCAGCAACATTTCTATGAAGTTTGATTGAAATTGGCACAAGGGTTTAGGAGGAGTTAGCATTTAAAGCAAACTGTTGACGCCGCTCGATACACTACGAATGACGATTTTGTTTGTTTGATTTGAGGTTTAACGTCACCGTCAACACTGTAAAGGTCATTTTGGAGACGTTGCTTGCAATTTTGTGGGACTTTTACCCGACATTGAGATGAAATGACATCTCAAGTCCTGTCGCCCAATGAAACCAATAGGGTTTATTAGCATGGACGGTCCGCCTCACACCGCAGTTCCATGACAGGCTTAGATCCTCTAAGCGGTTTACCAGTACTAGTGTGCGGGCCGGATTCAGCTCTGCGTGGAAGCATCATGCAGCCCATATATTTCTTCAAGCCCCTATGTCTACGAATGACGAACGAGGCACGATGGACATTGACCGATCACAATAGCTCACCATGAGCACTTCGTGTTCAGGTGAGCTAAAAGGGGGAAACATACCTGTGCATTACTTATCACTAGCTGAATCTTCTTCTTGTTATTATCTGTTTTGTCAGCCTTTTTCTTTCCTCTTTTCATAACCTGAAACATATTTGATACAATCACTCACACAGCCGTAGTGCATTCATTTATATCTCCAAAACCATTTTAATATTCGCCAAAATATGTTGTGGGGGCTCGGTAGAACCACCGAGTAGCCGCAACCTATAACTTTGAGCAGAAACACGGATAAAGAATGTTTACCCCCTTAAACCCCAGGTTTTGCTATATAACGTGCGGTTTAGGGGGGTGTTCATTACACGGACTTGTTAACGTAATGTACAGAGAGGACATTAGGAGCACACATGATAGGACAGTCAATGGTCTTTAGGACCCGGACCGCTAGTTGAGACGATTCTTATGAACACAGGGCCCCAATCTCTGTAGCAAGCAAAGATAACAAAAATGTATACGCTTTGAAATGCAGCTTTTCTTCATATAAAGCAGGGGTTACGACGGTATCGTGTTTGTTCACGTGATCAGGCAACTTATTAGGGTAATGTCTACAAAGAGGATCTTACATGAGTGTTCGTGTATTATTGAGTTTATTGAACGGGTTGAGGAAAAAGGATAAAATGCGAGGCTCTGTCGAGCATTTAATCCCTTTTCATCAACGAGTTAAATAAATTCAATAATACATGAGCACGAAGGCAAGATTCTATTTATCATATGACATTTAAAACTAATTTTATTCACGATTATTTTGCAAAAACGTCAATATTCTGCAATAAGTTAACGCAAAGTCGTTAAGAACGTCGTATATGTAACGTTAGAGGGCGTATCTAACTTATTTGCATACTTAACCTACGAGTAGATTAGTGATTGCACTCTCAGACTTAACGTCATATGATAAAGTAAAAAAACTACTGCTAGAATTGCATAACTGAGTGAATTCATATCAGGGGGAACATGCGTCAGAAAATGAATTTGTTGGTAAGTAAGCTTCAAGCTGGTTGTAGAGCAGAGAGCGGGTACAATGGTCTCATAGGAAATGGAGTAAGATGGCATGCCTATATAAAATTATAAGAATCTTTCGATATTTGATTTTGCAACCCGAAGGATGACGAGGTCGATCAGAACCGAGGCTGAGTACAGGTTCCAACTGATCCGAGCATCCCGAGTTTGAAATGTCTGTATCGAAACCCAAGGAATGAAAGATAACAAACCTTTTCGATTTAATAATCATTATTTTACCCAAAAGTCATGGGGTTTGAAAGCCATTTAGTAATTCTAGTTGTCCATAGTAACATGCATCTAAAATTACGCAGCTTACAAAAAAGTTCTGTTTTTATGAGTGTGATTAACTAAATGCATGTTTTTAGACTATGCATGATTTTGTGCTCAAGTTAATATGTACCATTACGAGTATATTTCTATGCGCTGCAAACTGGACATCGCGCCAACAAGATCGTGTACTGAACATCCCTCTAAACCCAAATTTATATACAGAAAACTTGGCTTTACAGGCGTATACATTATTTTTCTTATTTCGGTTTCTAGACATAGGTTGTTGATACTCGTTAGATCCGCCTCAATAATGCGGTTCTAAAGAGCACCAACAACCAATGTTTTGAGTACAAATAAGAAAAAAAATCGTAAAGTTTCATCAGAAAAGTCCCTATTCTGGAGATATGAAAGAAGGTATCATGTCACACGGATGTGTTATCCTAGTGGGAATATGAGTTATGACTGAAGTTGACGACCAGGGGAAACAGAACTCGTGCGAACGAAAAACAGTCAGGCAAGCTATTTTATTGCAAGATATTTCATGAAGATATAATTAAAACTTATTTCTTTATTGGTACAGGGAAATATAAGAAAGAGGGTAATACATGTAGCACCTCATCCGGGAAAACGATAGAATTTTTACTTACTTTCTAAATATTTTCTTGTAATGTTACAAGCCAAACTTATGGTACACGTGTACAGGTATTTATTAGATGGCATTTTATCATGTATCAATAATCGCTTTTATAGCATGCGTTGCAAGTCGTCCACAGACGGATCGAAATATAGAATGTTCTTTAATATATAAGAATGTCACATGGTTGTGAGGGGTGGGGTGCGGATAAAAAATCTCTCCTGGAATCACGAGGCTTCCAGGGACGGATTTTTTTATGTACCCCTCACATCGATGTAAGGTTCTTTTTCTTGCTAACCTTCCATTTCTATGATTGATTTTTCATATTGCTATCTCTTCTGTTGTCTACGTCCGCCATATTATGATGACAACTTGATAATGTCGCGTTTTTTTACTTACTGTACGCACAATGACGACAAACTCAACGAAGGCGTGCGCGATGTCCTATTTAACCAGCATACATCAAACACATGAAAACTCTCGATTTTATCCTATCCCTTGGTATGATAACTTGGAAGCATAAGAATTTTTAACCCAGGGTTGAGATAAGAATTTCCTCAACTGTGCAAGAAAATGTTTTCTTTCATGCCTCTGAAATAGATTTTTCCTGATGCGACTTATGCAAGTTCTCAATTTTCCAAACACAGAGATTGCGGGTGCTCGTTAGAACCGCATCAGAGACTAATGCATGTCCTGGCAAATATATTCTGAAAAATTATCCTTCGGAAGCAAGACTGAAACTTGTGGAGTGTGCACGTTTTTATGTGTCAGATAGATCGTCTGGGTGAATTAGGCCTCATAAGTGATCCTCAGAACTCTTGTTACTCCTATAAAAAGTTGGATTACAATTTCGTAAAATCATTCTTCGGTATAAAAATATAGGGTAGAACATAATTGTTATACGACTGACTGCATGCCCAATCAAGGTCGACAACTTTGCTTCCCTCTTTAATTGCACGCCGGTGGGTCAGGCCTCAGATTCTATGACGGTTCCAGCGTAAAGGCTTACTGAGAATTAGAGTTTCTAATTTTATGTAATGTTGGTCCCGATGCTCTGTCTCTGGTCGGGTCCATCAGAGACTAACTGTTGGCCTTGTTTTGCTCCAGCATTTCAGTGGTTTCATGCCGTCGAGTCCTCACCGTTGTTTCATCTCTGTGGGTGTTTGATTTTTGTGTTCACGGAGATGTTAAACTGACGAGTTAGTTGGAGGCCTTCATGCGGACTGAATAAATTGTCTAAATTGTGACGGCAGTAAGGGCGGGGATTGTGGTCACGTACAATCGATTTAGGCACCCCCCTCCCCCCCCCCACCCCCAGTGGAATTCGTATCGCTGACCGTTCCAAGGCGGTTCTTCTGTCGCGGTTTGATTTTGCTATGATTTGTCTCTGAGTGTGTGTATATTATTTTGTTATTGATAGCCAATCGGCCATTTTGTGGGAAAGTAACTGTCTTTTTGGTTTTCCGCTATTGATGTTTCCATTAGGGTCTAGTTGTTACATGTTTATGGTACTTTGCCTTTGGTGTCTCTGAATGGGAGCTGTGGGTTTATTGTATCGATGCCTGATCATTGCATTCTGTTTTATTTCTTCAGTAAACGGACGTTTTTATGTGTTGTAACTTAGTCATTGATATCAGCAGATTGACATATCGATCCTGGTGAGACGACGCAGATATACATTGCCTGCATAGGGGACTGTCTCGGGCCGCAGTGCTGTATAGGTTAATAACACATGCATTCTATACGTTTGTTCATTTTAATTTTTTCATAATATTAATTTTGTTTATCGCGATGAAACCATTTTTTGTAAGATTGTCGAGCCGATAAAAACATGTATAAATTAATGAGTTTTTGGAAGAAAACAATTTGCATACCTCTTCCTGGGAAGTATGAGGTACCACATTTGATGAAGTATCGCATGCACCTAAAGATGTAAAACATTACTTATCACAAAGATACAATCATTATGAAGCAGAACCTAACCCTTACATCCACGAGGAAGTATATTTATCAGTTACCCCCTATATATATATTGCATTTTAACGCATTGACCTGATAAAGACATGCTACCTCAGGACAAGTGAGCTTTATCACGTGAACGTGACATTGCACTTTACGAATGAAGCCGACTACCGGAAAAATGGCTAAAATGTTAGTATTACTGGAAAATTGAAAAAAAAAATACATTAAAACCATTAAAGAAAAATAACGGTATGCTGACAGTAAATATACTGACCGATCACTGAGGACAATCGATAACTGATCGTAAACTACCAATTTAAAGAGTTTACATGGGGATTAACTGACAAATAGAATACCAGATTCGTGTCTTTTGTTATCAAGTTTATCAGGCTCAACTTCGAGAACGCATGTAGAATCGCTCGACAAGCCTCGCGATTCTACAAGCGTTCTCGAAGCCTTGCCTGATAAACTTGATATCAAAAGACACAAGCCTGGTATGCTCTATATATCAAACTTTTAACCCATTCTTAAAGAAACATCAAAGAGACGCTACGCTTAATGTCAGATCCTAAACCATATCATATTGTACTTTATATAAGTATCAAATAAGATCTTTTTTAAACCAAAAGGAACATAGACAAACAGTGCAGCCTCAGATCAGACGCCGCATAATCTGGGTTTAGGCTGTTTACTAAACAGTCTAGCCTCAGTTCAGATGTCGCATTCACGCCGCACAATGCAGCGACTGATCACGGTCTACTATGCTAGCTAATCTACACCGTTTGTTTATCAGATTTTCTGTCCCGCCCATCAGGGCTTGAAGAAATATATGTGCTGCATGATGCGTCCACGCAGAGCTGAAACTGACCCGCACACGAGTACTGGTAAATCGCTTAGAGGATCTTGCCTGCCCAGGTAAAGCGGTTCGAGTCGGCCCGTCCATGCCTATACACCTTTTTGGTTTCATTGGGCGATAGGGCTTGATGTGTCATTTCATCTCAATGTCGGGTAAAAGTCCCACAAAATTGGAAACAATGTCTCCAAAATGACCTTTACAGTGTTGACGGGGACGTTAAACCTCAAATCAATCAAACAAACTGTCAAAAGTGAATAAAAACAATCAAAAATAGACCCTTCACCTTTAAACTGACAAATGGACTTATCCAACATATAACAATGGAAGATTCCACCAGTATACAACGGTTTAAAGGGTCGGATAATCGTGTCTGTGTCTACATTGATTGTACAGGTATAATTAGTATGACCTACATGGCTGAAAGGGTTAGGTGTTACACGATATACATTTTGTAATTCAAAAGCACAGGTGTGCACTCATCAGTTGCATATGCTCTCGACAGACTGTGCGCATGCGGTCGTCAAAATCTTAACTGCTGTATATTAAACTAGTTTTAATGAACAAGGTTAAATTAAAATAATTTTTGAATTAAGTCTTGCTTGAAAAGCAGGTATCTTGCCCTGCACTATTTTCGTGTAAGGTAAGTCGAAATAAAGAAAACATATCCAATATCAGTTTTACAATATGCCATAATTCATTCGTCACGAAAACAAGCCCATTCAATTTTGACCCCCACTTTTATATAGTGAAACTGGGGTTTACAGGAGTAAACCTTATTTTTTTTATTTCTGCTCTAAAATAAAGATTGTGGGTATTCGTTAGGCGGTTCTAACGAGTACCCACAATCTATATTTTGAGCAGAAAAAGAAAAATATCACAATTTTTCATATTAAAATTTTCGTGTTTTCCGCGGCAAAGTTTACATTGTATTAGTATCTTTCGTAATGACGTTAACAAATCCGTGCAAAGAATACCCCTGTACCCCCGAGGTACACAGAGAAAAGCGGGGCTTAAGGGACATACACTGTTGTCCTAATTTATACTCAAAAATATATACAAGTATCATGTTGCTAGTGGTTCGAACCGCATGAATTAGACAGTTCTAACGAACACTACGATCTACACGCATATATCTTTGTATTCCAAATAAGCAAAAATTACAAATCTAAATCCGAAAAATCTAAAATTTGGAGCCATAACAGGATTGACAATTTCACACAAGAGTGTTTCCGAATGTGTAAGTAAAGTCGAAATACACATACTGTATTTTTTAGTATTAAGGCTTATATGACCTATCGTATATTGGCCTACTGTAAAACCGGTTAAACTCCGTTCAGAAAATCTGAATCATCGATTTTTTCGTTTCTTCCTTTTAAAACTCATTTCAGCTCATACATCACAATGGGAAAGTTTTAGACCTGACCCTCCGCCGACTTATCCAGCAAGGCGTATGCCTCTGCGACAGTCAGGAAAGACTGTGATTATTTGGAGAAAATTGCAAAACAAAGAAATGAGACCATAGACTATGTCAATTTGACGATGATTGTCAGGTAAAATAATAAATATTCAAAACCATGTGAGGCACTTTATAAATATATATGCAATTACGACACACCTTATATTCGAATGGCTAGATAGAGGCTAACTAGGAACGGAGAGCCACTAGCACGATATGCTGTCAACAGTGATCAAAAATAATTATACCGATATCAGATGTGGTGTCACAGCTAATGATTTTCCATGAAGTGATCGTGCAAATAAAACATAGACGCCTTTGTAATTTACAAGAGCAGTAACCACTTCTATATATGGTTTAAAAGGGTGTGGCGAACCTGTCAGAATGTCTTAGTCTGTGAAAGAAAATTTAGATTTTGCAATTTTCTCCAATTAATCACAGCCTTTCCAGGCTGTCGCAGAGGCATACGACTTGCTGGAGAAATCGGCGGAGGGTGAGGTCTAAAACTTTTCCATAGTGATGTATGGGCTAAAATGAGTATTAAAAGCGAGAAACGAAAAAAACGATGATTCAGATTTTCTGAACGGACCTTTCTTCATGCATTACATCTGTATGTAATTTTTATTGCAATAGTTAAACGTACATATGTAAGTCTCTAGAAATTCCTGTCTAAAGTGCTCAAATGAAACTCTTAAAATATTAGTATCATTGTTATTGTTATTATAACTGTTAGTATCATTAGCTATGGCGGTCACTTCAACAGCAAGTTACATACAGCACACAGCAAAATAGTTACATCTAATTATCACGAAACACGCCTATATAACTTGGACTCATGAAACCCACTTTTATATGGTGAAATTTCGGTTTAAGGGGATATATTTTTCTGCTTAAAAATAGATTGTGGGTACTTGTTAGAATCGCCCCGTCGAGGCTGTTCTAACGAGTGCCCACAATCTGTGTCATCACGAAAAAATGCCTATATATTCTGACCCTCTTGAATCCCACTTTATATAGTAAAAACTGGGGTTTACAGGGGTAAACCATATTTTTCTTATTTCTGCTCTAAAATATAGATTGTGGGTACTCGTTAGAACCGCCTCGATGAGGCGGTTCTAACGAGTACCAGAATCTATATATTGTGCAGCAATAAGATATTTTGAGCAGAAATAAGCAAAATGTCACAATTTGTTATCTTAAAATTGTCGATTTTCGGCGGTAAAATTTAAAATGTATTTGTATAGGCGTGTTGTCGTAATGTGTGAACAGGAAGACGAAAACTATTAAGACTTTTTCATCTGCAAGTTTTCATATTTCGGTGGTAAAATGTTCAATATATTTGATAAGGCATGTGCTCGTAATGTCCATATAGCTCCGTTTTGTTAATAAAACAAACCACTCAAAAACAAGCTGTGCCCAGCTGTTTAAAGATTTCGTTTGTTTGATTTGATGTTTAACCTCCCCGTCAACACTATTTAGGTCATTTTGGAGACGTTGCTTCCAATTTTGTCGGACCTTTACCCGACAATGAGATGAAATGACATCTCAATCTGTGCCGCCAAATGAAACCAATAGGGTTTATAAGCATGGATGGGCTGACTCGCAGCAATTGTTCTGGGTAGGCTTAGACGTTCTAAGCGGATTACCAGTACTCATGTGCGGTCGGTATCAGCTCTGCGCGGAAGCATATTGCAGCCCAATCTATTTCTCCAAGCCCAGATGGGCGGGGATGGACTGTTTAAAGGTTTTGTTTTTGTTTGATTTGAGGTTTAACGTCCCCGTCAACACTGTAAAGGTCATTTTGGAGACACTGCTTCCAATTTTGTGGGACTTTTACCCGACATTGAGATGAAATGACATCTCAAGCCCTGTCGCCCGATGAAACAAATAGGGTTTATTAGCATGGACGGTCCACCTCGCACCGCGGTTCCTGGACAGGCTTAGATCCTCTTAGCTGTTTACCAGTACTAGTGTGCGGGCCGGATTCAGCTCTGCGTGGAAGCATCATGCAGCCCATATATTTCTTCAAGCCCCTACGGTGTTTTATGCTGGCAGGGTTTATAATTAATTAAAACTTACACTATCGTTAAGCTAACAATTCTTTGAACAACTGGGCAATGAAGACAGAGCGAAAAGATCAAGTAAGGTCTAAAAATGACAGAAAATATCAGGCTCCAAACATTTCAGAACGATAAACTCATAAACATGTATGCCTAACGTCGCAATCATGAGACATTGCAGTGCAAATCTATATCAGGGGCCGCAAAATGCGGCGTCTGATCGGATGCAATACTGTCTGTATAATATACAGGAATTCAGTGTTTAAAAATTACGTCTGACAATCCCACAGCCGAACTGCATTTGCCCAGTTTTAAGCTTTTAAGTGGACGATATTATAAATCATATATGAATTAAGGTTGACCCCTTTGTTTTTCAGTCATAAGTCCGACCAACAGTAGTTTAATACAGATACATGCCCAAAGAGTGGATGTTTTGCATTACTCAAAGAGGGGATGTTTTGCATTACTCAAAGAGGGGATGTTTTGCATAACATGAATGTTCAGGATTCGTATATTAATGCTTTTCATCTGGTTTGGAGCCTGATAACGGTTAGATGACCGCATCATGAAAATACGCCTATATAATTTTGACCCCCTTGAACCCCACGTTTATACAGTAAAATTCCTTATTTTCCTTATTTTTGCTCTAAAATATAGATTGTCGGTACTCGTTAGAACCGCCTCGATTAGGCGGTACTAACGAGTGCCCACAATCTATATTTCGAGCAGAAATAAGAAAAAATATCAATTTTTCGTCTTAAAATTCGCATTTTTTTCGGTGGTAAAATTTACTATGTATTTGTATAGGCGAGTTTTCGTAATAGACATTAAACGCACTGATATCACTGGTGGGTCGATTATATGAGGTTAGGCTGGGGAAATTATCCAGAACTGAGACTTAAACTGTTTCGTTTAACGCTTTTACCAGTTTTTTAAGCAAGCAGTGTTGGCCCCCGATCAGACACCGCCTTATGCGCCGTCTTATTTGGGTCTACAATGTTTGTCAAGCCCAACACATGATCCCAGTCAAGCTTCTTTAGATAACCCTCTTACGCAACATGCTGACCTCACCATCAATTATCCCAACCTGTATTTCCTACAAATCGGTGACAGCCACGTGGACACCAGCCCTGATTGGCTTCTGCGCTTAAAACTCTGGGTCGACTGATAATTAATCGACTTGATAGCTAAATTAACTGACGTTATCCGGTGTTTCTTAACCGATACTATGGCTGACATTTACTTTCACTTATCAGAATACTATGTAACTAAGTCTTATAGCTAGCTACATGTGCTGTGGAGAAGTGTATAGTTATTCTTTCGTCACATTTACAATATAAAATACGGATACATATGTTTGTTTTTGTATTGGCGTTTAACGGCCCAGTCAACACTATTTAGGCCATTTTTGAGCCGGTCAGTTTACCTATCCACAATTTTCCTGGACGGGCTTTTACGTAAGCGGTTAACCAGTACAGTGCACATTCTTTCGCCAGAATTCTTGAATCATCGGAAGGGAGAGAATGACACGGATAAATAAGCCGTCTGTAGATCAGTCCATGATAGGCTACATGAACAACGACAGGTTGGACACTGACTGGACAGTTAATTTTGAGCTACACTTACATGTACATCGCCCCCGCCTATAGGGGCTTGAAGAAATATATGGACTGCATGATGCTTCCACGCAGAGCTGAATCCGGCCCGCACACTAGTACTGGTAAACCACTTAGAGGATCTAAGCCTGTCCAGGAACCCCGGTGCGAGGCGGACCGTCCATGCTAATAAACCCTATTGGTTTCATTGGGCGACAGGGCTTGAGATGTCATTTCATCTCAATGTCGGGTAAAAGTCCCACAAAATTGGAAGCAACGTCTCCAAAATGACCTTTACAGTGTTGACAGGGACGTTAAACCTCAATTCAAACAAACAAACTTACATGTACACGATAATTCATCCTTGCGGCAGAAACAAGGAAAATAATCTATTTTCTTAAAACCCCAGTTTTCTTGATATAAATTGGGATTTATAATGTCGTTTATTACACAGACCTGTTAATGTGATGTCATTCGTGTTAATACATCACTTTACAGTTTCTTTGGTATTCTTCAGAGCCATGTGCACAGATAACTATTAGCTTTAATATGTGAATACACAATTAACTCTTTGTACGAACAGAGCAAAATTGTTCAAAAGTGTAAGTTGTTAAACAGAAATAATAATAAAAATGTATAATTCTATAAGATAAATATTAGTTAAAGTTCAAAGTGTAGGTATAGTTTTATTAAGTTTGAAGATATTAAGCGAAAACACCAGTTTTTATAACGAGCATATGGCCTATTAAATGCTTATAGAAATACAGACTCAGTGAGGCATTTCATTAAAGAAGTAACGTTCACTTGTCGAGCCCCCTGTCCATCGGGTCTAAGAGAAACAGATTTGGCTGCACGATGCTTCCGCGTAGGCCTGGGTCTGACCGAACTTGAGTACTGATAAACTGCTTAGGTCTAAGCCTGCTCTATAAAAGTGGTGCAAGTTGGACCGCTCCTTCCACCCTAGCGGGCTGTTTTGGCGGTCAGGTATGAGATGTCATTTCATCTCAATGTCGGGTAAAAGTCCCACAAATGCGGAAGCAAGGTCTCCAAAATGAACTAAATAGCGTTGAGAGGACGTTAAACCTCAACACAAACAAACAAAACCTTCCCTTGTCAAAAGGAATCTTGAAGGAAGTAGTGTTTCTTACATGACTAGATATCTATCAGAAAGGTTTCTCTCACAGTAATGAACGGCGTCTCGGTTGTAAAACATGATAGCAATGTATGTTGTTTGCATTGAAAGTCTTCAAAGCCCCGCGGGGTCTATGTTACCATGCTGACAATTTGCATACCGGTCATATTCATTCCTTTGGAAAAAAATGCCCTGAGGTAAATGTACAGCAAAAATGCTGAATGGCAGGGGCGCGTTGTCGCTTTTCATAATCAAAGCACTGACAGGACTGGTGGGTCGATTGTTTTTATTGAAGGCTTTACAAATGGCTCTGAACTAAGACTTCGACTGTTTATTTTAACCCTTAAATTTCTGTATTGTAAGTGAAGAACCTGATCAGACGCCCCTTTCTGAGGCATCTGCTCTGGGTCTACAATGTTTGCCAATGCTCCAGTATACGAGGCCAGTCCTATATTTTACTTTATACACAGCGCTCTGAAGTCATAGGAAGAAGCTAGCGCTGCTATAAAAATGGTACCTCAGCGATTGTCACATGCATAAGATCAATCCAAAAATCAAAGAGTGTTTTTGGATGACTTTATATTGTTGAACGAACAATACAAATTCATGTTCAGTAATGAATTTTCCGAATATCAAATGCAATATAAAGATAATAGAAAAGCGCATGTTAACTAGAATAAAGCATGAGAAAGCAAAAAAGGATAAACTACGAAAAAGTCTATGGTATCTACACAACTAAAGCAAGCTCAACATAAACTTGCCAAGCTCTGGGCGTTGTGTGCGTTTGACATAATAGTGCTGTCTAGAGCGCTCGAACGGCGAGTTTGTAGATTGTTCTTGCCCTGAAGATGAACTACAAGGCGCCGGAGGGTTTGTGGCTGGAATTGGCATACCGCCCTCTCCTGTTACTGTAAGGTCCGTTACTGAAGAAAAGTCTTTCTCAGACTTCAGAAGTTTCTTCAGATGTTTGAGGTTTGGTCGAGACATTGTTTGTCCTGGGCCAGGATATGTTGAAAGCCGACTTCGAAACTGTTCAGATGCTTTAAAAGCAAAATATGAACCACGTTAGAAATAATAATCTTTGATGGGGACTGTCCTCATTGCAATATTCAATTAATGCATTGACTCACGCGACATCACATGATCAAAATGGCGTCAAAATAACCCACGCTTCTCTTCAATATCATACGGCGATGGTGACGGTATGATGTCCATATTGTGGCCCGCTGGTAATAGGCATATTGAGTACAATACATTAGGTTTTCAATTTTAACCCTCAAGCACACGTAAGTAATTTGGTTTTACATGCAATGTTCATTGAAGTATGAACAACGCTGAGTTTAAGCGAAGTTTAGGCGAACACATGACCCAAAGTTGTTGATACTTCAATGAACGTAAATTGCATATCATTACGAAAACACGTCTATACAAATACATTGTAAACTTTGCCGCTGAAAAAAAAAACAACACAACATTTTAAGTTGAAAAATGTGATATGTTTCTTATTTCTGCTCAAATTTTGTGAGCAGAAATAAGAAATATAAGGTTTACCCCAATAAATTCCAGTTTTACTATATAAAAATGGGGTTCAAGGGGGTCAAAATTATATAGGCGTGTTTTCGTATTGATCGGTTCGTTTAATAAGTGGGTTAATAAGTGGGTTAACAATTCACTGAAATGAATACCCTCTAAATAGAAGTGGAGGTACATGTAATGATCACGTTATAAAGAAAAGTGTGATTTGTGGGGGTATTCATTATTGTTCGTATTTTTGCTCGAAAACCTGGATTGTCGGTACACGTTAGAACCCACTCATTGAGGCGGTTCTAACGAGCATCAATAATCTACATCACGACTTAAAATAAGAAAAAAATATCAGGTATTTTCATGTGAAAAGGGCTAGTTCTTGAGATAGGAGAGACGCCATTTTAACTCATGGGCATGCTATCATTATAATGCACCAAGGATCTTCATTGTAATGTCAAATGTCAGGACCCGGTTCTTCAAAGTACCGTTAGCATAAAACAAAAATCTTAAGTGAAAATGTTAAATACTCACGACATTTTAAGGTTTTCATCTCTATTTTCCTTTTGCCTTTCTTATAAGTTTGTGTGCGAATATGAATGAAATCACAGATATATGGACAATATTAAATACTACATGTACATACCCGCAAATTGGCAATCGGAGAGGAATATATAAATTAACAGGAAAATGTTATGTCATATTATCCTGATAATGTACATTTGTGTCTGGGACATGATACTTCAGTGGGGCAGCACTATGAAAGTGAGCTTTTGAGCTCCCTATCGCAACCAGACACCGTCGTGATATGACTGAAAAATTGTTGAAAGCGACGTTAAACTCGAATTCACACACACACACACACACACACACACACACACACACACACACACACACACACACACACACACACACACACACACACACACACACACACACACACACACACTGTACATTTGTACAATCGTCAATATTGCCATGAGCTTACAAGATGGATATGATACACGGGTGTTTGAAGCATTTAGCAAGCATTGGTGGGACAAGCAAAAAGGTGAAAGGCCTGCAGGTGGAGCTGCTGTGGTGGCTCGATAATCATAACCCCTAAGATGCCAAGAAAAAAACTGTATCTGAAAATGTCGTCTATTTATGTCGTTTGCGCCATCGTTTGGCAAATATTTGAAACATAGAGGAGCAGTGCGATCTGGGTACACACTGTTTGAATTGATGACTTTGAAGTAACCGCTAAACAACAAAGCAGACGACAATTGTTGTGATTGATATCTTAAGGGTTAAAATGACAAACTTTCTCGTGGCATCGTGTTAACCATTTTGTACTGCATAACAACAATACGCCTATTCCAATACACTGTAAACTTTACTGCCGAAACAAGGAATATTTGAAGCTGAAAAATTGTGATAGTTGTCTTATTTCTGCTGAAAATATATATTGAGGGTACTCGTTAGAATCGCCTCGATGAGGTGGTTCTAACGAGTACCAACAATTTATAGTTTTCAGCAGAAATAAGAAAACTAATGTTTACCCCTGTAAACCCCACTTTTACCATATAAAAGTGGGGTTCAAGGAAGTCAAAATTATATAGCGTGTTTTCGTGAAGTAAAAAGCACAAGTCCATTTCAAAAGTAAGTGTGTCAGGTTGTGTTGTCTTCAAATTTTATTTTGAGTATGGCAAAACCTTTAGAAAACAGGGTAGACCCTGTTGAGTCGCTGCGTTCTGCTCTGTGCCTGCATTGTTTGTCAACTACCTTTCGGGGGTCTCCGGTACAAAATGGGTTAAAGCAAATTTTCGTATACTACATGTATATTTTATTAAGTTACGACACCAACTCTACTAATAACGTAATGTCATTAAATTTATTCGCGATTTTTATGCTAAACAAGATATGACTGAAAATTATCTATTTCATCTCGAGCGAGATCATTTTAATCGTTCAACAATAAAAAACTTAGTATCACTGGACAATTGTCTTATATTCCCTTTATCGGTATTTATGTACTTGCCCGTTCTCAAGGTTGATTCTAACGCATTAAGATTTCATTCAAACATAAAGCACTTAATATAAAGGGATAAGTCGTAGCCGAGTTGCCAGGACATCCTAGTTTGTTTCTGTTCCAGATTTTACATTTTTGTGTTTTGGGGCAAGCAATGAGCTTCGTCTTTAATTCGTCACAGTTATTTGATCAGGACGTCTTCTACGATAATCCTATAAATGGATGGACTCTATGCAAAAAAAAAAAAAATGTTTGCTTTCAACACTTAACGAACGCGCCAAATTAAAATATACCATTCCTAATAGTCCTTGCTACTGGCCGCATTACAGTTACATTATTTTCTTAAAGAGTGGATACGTAGTTTTGGATGCATAGTGTTAATGAAATGTGTACTTTGTTCTACCGGCTTTGTTAAGATGTCGTTGAAATAATCAAAAGCTGGTGACATTGATTGCTGTTTTATTAAAATATTTGTGCGCTCTTTTTGGATCGTATTACATACAAAGACTTGACGCTCGTTCTCTCTCTTCGTGTCATTGATGGGTTTCGACCTTTAAATATAGCTTGTCCAGTGTTTGTTGGCAGAAGGTTTGTACAGTCAGGACAGTGACTGAATCAAATAATAGTTAGGGGACATCTGGGCCAAGTTATCTAAAGCATCATTAGCTAAACATTACAAAAACACGCCTATACAAATACATTATAAATTTACCACCAGAAATGAAATGAAAAATTTCAGATGAAAAATTGTGGTATTTTTCTTATTTCTGCTCAAAAACATAGATTGTGGTTACTCGTTAGAACCGCTTGAGCAGAAATAAGAAAAACAATATATACCCCTGCAAACCCCAGTTTTACTTTATAAAAGTGGGGTTTAAGGGGATCAAATTTATATAGGCATGTTTTTGTGATCAAAAAGCTGGCTGGCGGTCAGATTGTGGACTGTTATAGCAAGTACAATTTACTATATTGTTGTATCTTTGCTGAACAGTGTGACTGGACATTTTTACAGCAAATACACATGTATAGTATACGAGGGCAATTTGGAAAGTATTGATAGCAGCCGTATTGCGTACTAGTTTCGAATGTTTCATGCATTTTTGAACATGCATGAATTTTGTTTGATTTGAGGTTTAACGTCCCCGTCAACACTGTAAAGGTCATTTTGCGAGACGTTGCTTCCAATGTTGTGGGACTTTTACTCGACTTTGAGATGAAATGACATCTCAAGCCCTGTCGCCCAATGAAACCAATAGGGTTTATTAGCATGGACGGTCCGCCTCGCACCGCGGTTCCTGGACAGGCTTAGATCCTCTAAGCGGTTTACCAGTACTAGTATGCGGCCGGATTCAGCTCTGCGTGGAAGCATCATGCAGCCCATATATTTCTTCAAGCCCCTATGGGCGGGGGCTTAACCATGCATGAATAATCTAACCTTTAATCACTTGACCGAATTAAAGTTTGCACTATTTTATGCATGCAGTACGCTAGAGCGGTCATTTTGGATGACCATGTCTTTGACATTGGGCGAAAAAATGCAATGTTAAATTAAATGAAGAGAGGGCGTACTGCAAAGTGTGCACATTGCTAGACGTGTGAACATTGGAGATCAAAGCCGAATAGTGAAAATGCACTACCGTATTCAACAGTTTGCAGATGTGTGCGACTTTTCTGTAATGAGCGAACTTCAGTCAAATATGAGCCGCGGCCGGTTTGACCACTTTCAGCAGTGTCCGAAAAAGAAATCGTGATTGCAGAAACGGCAGCGGTACACTGTGGAAGAAATAGGGGATTTATATGGCATGAAGTCGTCGGCCGTATTTGGTATATTGAAAGAAGTGCTTAAGCTTAAGAAGGTTTGTGATAGGTAGATCCTCCATCTTTCGACACCCGAGAAAAAAAGGGCTTAAGGGTAGTAAAAAGCTTTAGAACTTCTATCAAAATATAAGGATGCGGATCCCTGGAGACTCAGAGAAATAGTAACTGAAGATGAAACATGGCTGTATTTTCTAAACTGATTCAAAAGAAAACATAACGTTTGGGTAGGTGAAAATGGCAAAAGACCTCAAATCGCAAGGAGTAAAAAGACTTCGAGTCGTGTCATGTACTCTCTATTTTTGACTGCGGTGGAATTATGTCCTGAGCACCAGTACCTGAGAACAAGAGTGTCTCAGGATTATCTTATAAAGCAAAATGTCTTTCTGCTGTGTTGTATCACTATTGTGCAAAGCGCCCCTACGCAGGGGTGTGTGGTATTCATATTATTCTTGATAACGCCCATGTACACAGATCAGCCGTGGTGACTGAATATTTGGAGGAGTTGAACGTTTAAACATTACCACATCCTTCATACAGTCCAGACCTTTCTCATTGTATTTCTGCCTCAATCCATGAATCAATCAATGAAACACGTCTACGAGGACGTCGTTTTGAAAGCCATCATGGCTTGGGCTAGCGCGCTGTTCCAGTTTATAATCAATATACCCAAAAGGCGCATTTTATAAGTGGATAAAAAGACTGTTTTGTTTGTCTGTTTGATTTGAGGTTTAACGTCCCCGTCAACACTGAAAAGGTCATTTTGGAAACGTTGCTTCCAATTTTGTGGGACTTTTACCCGACATTGAGATGAAATTATATCTCAAGCCCTGTCGCCCAATGAAACCAATAGGATTTATTAGTATGGACGGTCCGCCTCGCACCGCGGTTCCTGGACAGGCTTAGATCCTCTAAGCGGTTTACCAGTACTAGTGTGCGGGCCGGATTCAGCTCTGTGTTGAAGCATCGTGCAGCCCATCTATTTCTTCAAGCCCCTATGGGCGGGGGCGAATAAAAAGACTGTAAAAGTGTGTACAGGTCACGGGTAAATACTTTGAATCCATTAGAAAGTTTTGACCAGGTAAGCCATATATTTACAAGCCGCAACCACTATTAATTTATTAACAAACGCTCCTCGTATCTACCATATTGAATTAGCAAATTACTCATATCATCGTTAGTTTTGAACAACTGGCTCAGATCCATGGAAAAATGCAGCGAAATGAGGAGAGTTCGAATGCTTGTCATATGCTATGCCAAAAGTTTATTTTTTTAATTGCATTTGATTTCACAGGTATTAAAACATATCGGTCTTAGAAGATGAATTATATATTACTAAGTCATCATAAAATTTGGGTTACGATAGACCTTGTTGCATAAGAGATTTAAGTCCAACATTAAATTTTTGAAATTAAATCGGAATGACGTCTATAAAATTTAGGAAAGGATTTGTGAAGTATATGATACTGATAACCCTGATTAAGAAGTTTAGCAGTTAAGTATTTACTACGAGTGTTGAAGTCAGTTACATGACTAAACACTCTGGCAAATCGATTTAATTTCGAAATATAAACGCCATAGGATGCCGCAATATGAACATCACCATCCAAGAAATGAATATTTACAGTTTCAAAATCAAAGTCGTCGCGTTTTTCATAAATTTTGCCGGAAACAAACCCATCTACAATAGATAGTTGTAAATAAAATTTGCTTAATTAAATGATGTTCGGGGTTGGGAGGGGGGTAAATTTGACTGATCAATCCATCGAAATAGGTATTGTCAATATTTGATAAATCAGCTAAATATCTAGAAGTCGAGCTAAAGGCTTCAATGATTTCAGATAGGTTTTCAACGGAAAGGTACATCATGAAGTCTCTTTTATAACAAGAGGGTCATGATGGCCCTAGATCGCTAACCTGATCCGTACTTTACGAATGAAATGCTTTTGTTTGTTTGTTTGATTTTAGGTTTAACGTTCCCTTTAACACTGTAAAGGTCATTTTGAAGACATTGCTTCAAATTTTGTGGGACCTTTACCCGACATTGAGATGAAATGACATCTCAAGCCCTGTCGCCAAATGAAACCAAAAGGGTATATAAGCAAGGTAATATAGTAAAGTGGAGTGGAGTGTTTGACAAATTTTGATTGACAGTGACCCAAGGAACATATCTGGGAAATTCGGTCAAAATCAATCTAGCTGTTTATGACTAGGTCATTTAAGGCTTTGGATATTTTTAGCTCTGGCATTTGAGCAAAATCGATTCATTAGCTAAAACAAGGTTTTTTTTTAAAAAAAAGAAATAGCTACAGTGACATTGACCTTCAGCCCGGAACCCTGAATGCTGATCTTGCCTGAGAATATTATCATGCCATATTACGTAACATTTGTGTGAAGTTACATCAAAATCCATTGATAAATCTAGGTGCTAGCTATAGCAACGAAAAATTCTAAAAACAGCCACAGTGACCTTGACTTAAGATCAGAACCATGACACTCGAAATTGGTTCATATATTATCATACTCTACATTGTGTGAAGCTACATTGAAATCTATCAATTAATGAATATGTTAGAGCGATATTTTCAATTTTTTTCTAACAATAGCCATATTGACCTTGGCGTTGAGCTCAGCATCCTGAAAGTCAACCTTGCTTGAGATATCATATCCAATATTTGTGTAAAGTTACATAAAATCCTTTAAGCATGTTGGCGCTAGAGTGCTGACAAAGTTTTTCTAAAATTAGCAACTGCACCTAGGACCCTTAAAATCCAACTTGCTGGAGATATTATCATATCCAACATTTGTGTGAAGTTACATTAAAATCTATCAATAAATGTAGGGGCTACAGTGAAAACAAATATGTTATCCTTTGAAGTGTACATATTTTCAGGGCCAGACTAGCTAGTTTCGACCATTTAGGCCTCATCAGTGACCCTCAAATATTTTCAGAATTCCTCAATGGAATCAAAGATCCCAAAGGACAAGAAAATATAAACTACACTATGATGTAGTGCAGGGAGACGTTTTACGGCCGCCACACATTCCCAGACACCAGCTGTAGTGACGTCAAATATGTTATAGAAAGGGTTATCCTTTGGAAGCAAGTAATACACAGAACAGAATTGTAAACTATGGATTGTACATATTTTCTGGGTCAGACAAACTAGTTTCGGCCATTCAGGCCTTACCAGTGACCCTAACATATTTTCAAAATTCCACAATGGAATCAATGGTCCCAAAGGACAAGAAAATATGAACTACACTATGATGTAGGGTAAGGAGACTTTTTACAGCCGCAACACATTCCAGCTGTAGTGACGTCAAATAAAGCTTTATAAAATAGCCCAAATAACCTTGACTTTGAGCCCAACACCCTAAAAGGCTGATTTGCTTGAAAAGCAAGGACCTGGGCCTTGTGGTTTCAGAGAAGAAGATTTTTAAAAAAGTTCCATATATAAGTCTATGTAAAACCGTGGGCCCCAGGGCGGGGCCACCTTTTCCCACAATTCTATAATTTGAATATTCATAGTAGAGGTCCACCAGATGAATCTTCATATCAAATATAAAAGACCTGGGCCTTCTGGTTTAAGACAAGAAGATTTTAAAGGTATTCCCTTATAAGTCAAAGTAAAACCAGTCAGCCCCGCAGCGGAGACAGTTTTGGCCACAGGGCTATACTCGTAATTTGAACAATCTTAGTAGACTTCCGCTTGATAAAGCTTCATACCAAACTTCAAAACACCTAGGCCGTGTGGTTTCAAATGAGAAGATTTTTCAAGGGTTAGAACAATTTTGGTTGAGGTCCAATCGATGAAGCTTCACACAAAACATGACCTGGGCCTTTTGGTTTCAGACAAGGAGATTTTTAAAACTAGGTTTTCCATATATCAGTTCATGTTAAACAAGTGACCCCCGGATGGGGCCATTTTGGCCCCAGGGCTATAATTTGAACAATCTTGGTAAAGGGCTACCAGATACAACTTCATAGCACGTATCAAGCACCTGGGCCTTCTAGTTTCAAAAAAAGATTTTAAAGGTTTTCCCTATATAAGTCTATGTAAAACTGGTGGGCCCCGGCGCATGGGCGTTTTTGTACCCAGGGGTATAATTTGAACATTCTTGGTAGAAGTCTACTTGATGAAGCTTCATACCAAATATCAAAGACGTGGACCTTCTTGTTTCAGAAGGGGAAGAGTTTTAAGTTTTCAGTGCAAAAAGTGTATTATTGGATCCTGTTACCTAGATGTGCAATGGACCGAAACCATTTGAACACATTTGAAAGGGGCCGCCTAAGTAACATTCCTGTGAAGTTTGGTCAAAATGCGATCAGTGGTTTAGGGGATGCCGTTTAAAGAAATTATTTACGCACGGACGCATGACGGGCGACGGACGACGGACAAAAATTGATCACAAAAGCTCACCTCGTCACTACGTGACACGTGATATAAAAACAACAGATCAGTCACAAGAGATACGCAATTCGTGCCTAACGGAATACCCATAATTTGTCTAAATAACTCCGTACCAAATCGTATGCGAAAAAGTCAAGTACAAAGGTGAGAGCTACATGACCATAAAGTAAAATTTTATGCTCTTCAGAAGTGAAAAAAAGCATTTCTTACATTGCATGCAAGATAGATGGAATCTTCCCTATGAAATGTCCATTCAGTTAAATCGTTAAATAGAAGTGAAGTCAGTGTTAAACTTTTGTTTATAAGATTATGAAAATGTGTAGTGTAAAGGGTATAGAAATCATAATAAGACAGATTTGAAGCACGAAAACGTCTTGATTTCAATTTATTTAAAACTTCATTAGGTTTTTTTGAAGCCAAAACAGATTTCTCTGCGATCGTTCGGTCTTTGTCGCAATATTGAATCACATTATTTTGATGGCAGTAAAACATGAAGTTAATAATTTAGAAAGTTCAGTCGTGATACAAGTGCTTTAATTTGCAATAAACCGTGCTTTGTAAAGTCTTTTATGGAATTTAGGTAACCGAAATCATGGCCTTCTGTTACACATACAGTAGACTTTGCGGCTGAATGACAAATGTGGTCATCAACTAAAGTAAAACCTGAAGTTAATAATTTAGAAAGATCAGCTTAAAAGTGCAACAAACTATACTTTGTGTCGTCTTTTATGAAGATGAGGTAACCAATATAACGTACGAAGCTTGTCATGGCCTTCTGTAACACATAAACTAAACTTGGTTGCTGAATGACAAATATGGTCATCAACTACAGCCCTCTCTACTGCTTAAGGCTGCAGTTCATAGGCCTTAGTACCACCAGACTCTCTGAAGAGTAGTAGAGCAGGCAAACAACGACGATATTGTCAGCGGCCTTATCTGCTAGAGCCAAAAAAACAACACCAAATGAAATTCTTGAATATCTAGTTTAAGGTGACATAACCTTGGGGACGTCAACATCAAAGAAAGGAAAATTTACAGTTCCCAAATTAAAATGAATCTCTTTTATCATAAATGTCGGGAGAGACAGTACCATCAGATACAGTCAAAAGTAAGTTCAAAAATGGGGCTTCAGAGTCATCAAAAGTAGCTCTATTTAACTGGAATTCTTCCGAATGAGTTCTGCCAACCATAAGTTCAAAACAAATATTGTCAATATTTAAAAGATCATCCAAATATCGAGAGGTAGAGTTAAAAAACGCCTCAATAATATCGGTTCGCTTATTTTTAGAAAGAGACAACATGACTTCTCTTTCATAACAAAAACAGAAACAAATCTGCAACAAGAGGAGCACCGTTTTCACCCACCGGAATACCAACTACATGTCTAGATCGAAACCTTATGTAGATATTTTCAAGAGGCGCATTATAATACGAGGGACGTTCATTTAATTTTGTCACCAATAGCCTTCAATACCGCGTGGCTGTAAGTAGCAGATGGAAACTGCGGTGATTTCAGCGCGGAGGTATTTTCTTTAATAGGATGAAATTTTGGTCTAATCCGCTTGGTCTTTCTAAAGTCACTGATGGTCAAATTGGTTCATTCATGTACACTCAACCCTTACTGTATTCAAAATGGCAAAAATAAAACAAGCATTGAAACTAGGGCCTGCATTAAAGGTCAGTTTTGTCTGAATGTTTCACTTTCACATATATATAGAGAACTGTGTCAGATACATGGACTATCTGTTGTCTCTAAAAGGTAAATTTTCAGGTGGCATAAAAATCTAAAGGTGGTAAAACTAGCCTGAAAGATGTGGCCCATCCCTGCTTGCCAGCAATAGCTCCTACAAAAGCTAATGTTGCTGTTGTGGCAGATATGGTCAAAGATGCAAGGTTCATGATGAAAGAAATTGCTGATAGTGTTGGCAGTTCTTAAGGTATGAATCAGGAGTTGAAACTTCGAACAGTTTGTGCACGATGGGCCCCGCATCTCTTGACGAAAGAACAAAATACCTACCGTGCAAAAATTGCAAAACGCTTTTGAAGAAGCACAAAAAATGTTGACAAAAGAAGAATTTCCGACCTGTTTACAGGTGATGAAACTTGGGTCTTTTATTTTCAGCTGGCCGCAAAGACGCATTAATAACAAGCAGTCACTGCGAAAAGAGCAAGCACGGCTGGTCACTGCCGAAAAAACAAAAAGCCTGACAAAAGTTTTGTATGCGGTATTGTTCAATTGCGATGGACCCATTGTTCAAATTCCCATACCATATGGTAAGACAATCACAAGTAAATTTCATAAGACTGAGGTGTTGTCAGATTTAAAGGGAAATTATAAAAACGCATTCCTGCAGCTGGTTTAAAAGGTATGTGTCTTATCAATGACAGCGGACCTAGTCACATGTATGTTGTTGTCCAAGACTTCTTGAAAGAGGAAAAGCCAGTTCATCTCTCATCCACCCTATTCTCCACTTCTTACCCCCTCCCTTTCTAGTCGTCGTTATAAATCCCAAAGTGCACTGCCTTTAAAGAAAGGATTTCGAGATTTGAAAATGTGTTTCCGTCAAGGGAGACTACTTCGAAGGCTTGAAGGAAACGAAATCTGAATGCGATTAATAACGCGCCTTGTAGAGCCCCAATGACAACATTAAATGAACGCCCCTTGTAGGTACATACAATAACATTTCATTGTAGACCAAATTAACCAGAGCGTGATGTTTGTTTTAACTAGATTTTTAAATAGTCCTTAGAGACAAAAAAGCGGGACTAGATCGAGCCCGTATTGTCACCGTGAATTAAAAATAAGAAACACATAACGCTCCGCATGCTGTGTATTTTTTAGCAGATGAAAGTTTGAAATATTTTTATTTTTCCCAGATGCCAAGACTAGACATGTCCAAATTGTCTCCTAGGGAAGGATACGATATGCATTAGATGATAAGTCTTGATATCTGGGAATAATAAGAAACATATCAACAATTTGTCGCCTGCAGACTTAACCAAGAGTGCGTTAAAGTTCAAAAGGCTTGTTAACCCACCCGGCTAATATAATGGATTGACAATTGCAAAGAATCGACTGAAAAATTTATATATCTAAATCCATAAGAACAATGTTTTGCAACTTTATTCTGTTTTGCAACAAGACCGTTGCGTTAGCTCTCAAAAGTATATATATGGCAATTTGATCACCGACACAGAGCCGACAGATATATAATCAAATGATATACTTACAAGGATCACTTTCGATAAGATCTTTTCTGAATACTTGGGCCTGTTTAAAGAGAAGTGAATAAACACCAATTTGTGAATAATAGTTTTCACATTGTACTGCCAATACTATCCCCTGGTTGGAGGCATCCTAATTGTCACAGAAACTGAACATAACATCATTTATTTATGCTGAGGTTTAATGTCCCCATTTAGATCATTTTGCAGACGTTGCTACTGATTTTGTGGGCCTTTTACCGATACTGAAATGAAATGTCATCTCAAGCCCTATCGCCCAAAGCAATCACAAGTGTTTAAGTGACAGTCCACTTCATTCCAGTTTTCCTGGGCAGGCTTACGCCTTCTAAGCGGTCTAACCACTGCTCAAAAGTTCGTTCGGTGAAACACCATCCAACCCAATCTATTCCTCCAACCGCCGAAGGGCGTGGGCGCATATCAAACAACTATAAATTACGGGGTAGGAACCACAACATTAACTGTTGTCACAGGGCTGAGTTTTAAACTCAGTTTAATTTATGCCTACCTCGGAATGTTATAGCCATGCGTAAATACTTAGACAAACAATATCTTGGTACCTGTTTGTAAAAGAAACTTGCATTCCTACCTGTATATATCACTGAAAATGAACACATGTATTACTGGCTGCCTAAGACACAAAAATAACCGCTATACTAAATGTCAATTGTTTGCATTTAAAACCATTTAGAGAAGAAGGCCAAGACTCAGTAAAGTTTAGTGTGAACAGTTTTATGACACCGCATTCAGTTCACTGACTGTTTCATTGCGGTTTATTTTTGTTATTGTATGTATCGCTTGTATTTTTGTCTTTTGGATAGTCAGTTGGTCATTTAATGGGAAAGTGACTGTACTTTTGGTTTATGATATTGATGTTACCATTAGGGTCCAGTTGTTTCCAGTTTGTGTTTCTTTCCCTTTGGTGTGTCTGATGGGAGCTGTGGGTTAATTGTATCGATTCCTGATCATTGTCTTCACTTCTTTTTACAGGGGTGTTCAATGTACGGGGTTGTTAACGCGATAGTCATTGCATTACATAAACACGCCTATACCAATACATAGTAACCTTTATCGCCGAAAAAAATGAAAAATTTTATGATGAAAAATTGTGATATTTTTCTTATTTCTGCTCAACATATAGATTGTGCGTACTCGTGAGAACCGCTTCATCGAGGTGGTTCTAACGAGTACCCACAATCTATTTTAGTGCAGAAACAAGAAAAATGCGGTTTACCCCTGTAAACCCCAGTTTTACTATATAACAGTGGGGTTCAAGGGGGTCAAATATATATAGGCGTGTTTACGTGATAATTTCTTACAGCTATAAATATTGAGAGATCAGAAATCGTTTTGAAAACACGCCTATACAAATACATTGTAAACTTTACCCACAAGAAAACGAAAACGAAAAAAATGCAAATTTTGATATTTTACTTATTTCTGCTCCAAATATAGCGTGTCGGTACACGTTAGAACCGCCAAATCGAGACGGTTCTACGAGTACCCACAATCTATATTTTAGAGCAGAATTAAGAAAATTATGATTCTCCCTTTAAACCTCAGTTTTACTAATAGATGGACAAATGGTGTTCAAAGAAACCGAGGCTCAACTTAATGCTGCTATTAATCTATACACTTACTCGATATTGTATCCTTTCTGGATGCCTTCGATTTTTTTTTTTTTTTTTTGGTGACTAAACCCTTCTGAAGGGTATGTTTTGAGCAGGCACGCAGACTGATTAGAGTCTTCGCTGAGTACACATTATTGAAGTCACAGCTTCATATTCCAGGTTTCTTGCTTACCTTCAATTTGTCCATCTCGGCAGCTGTTATTCTCGGATTCGATATTGTTCGAGATTTATCTTTTTTCCCGCCGAAAATTTTAACAAACATCCCTTGTTTCTTTCCGAGTGGTAAATTAACTTCACTTGGGGCTGAGGCAGAAGTCTAGAAAATTAAATAAAATACAGCCGAACTTCGATGGCTGGAACACCTTTGGGACCATGAAAATTCATTCAAAATAGGGATAGTTCGAGTCAATGAGGGCCAATCATTGCGTACTGATAGGAGGCACCATCACGAAAACACGCCTATATAATTTTGATCCCCTTGATCCCCACTTTTATATAGTAAAACTGGAGTGAATGGGGTAAACCTTATTTTTCTTATTTCTGCTCTAAAATATAGATTGTGGCTACTCTTTAGAACCACCTCATTCAGAAATCAGAAAAATATTCCAAAATTTTCATCCTAAAATTGTTCTTTTTTCGGCGATAATATATACAATGTACTTGTATAGGCGTGTTTTCGTAATGCGAAAGGGATAACTTAGGGATAACTTTTCGACCGTCTTTAAGCCTTATCCTGCTGAATATTTGAATACGCCACTTCTATTTCTGATATTCGACCAATCAGATTACATTTTATGATGGTTTCGTTCAAATTCACGAACTGAATGACAAATAGTGTAGATCTTGATCAGATGGCTTCTTCAGAAGCCATTTTATCTAGATCTACACTGATTGCAAAGGTAGGGTATGTTGTGAACATCAGGATAAGGGTTACAATAAAGGGGTGATTAGTGTTCTCATTAGAATTCTAAGCGATTCAAATGAAAAAAAGCAAAATACTTTTGCATGATTAATAAGAAAAAGTTGTTCTTGAGCTGTCGGGTCACAATAATACGTCTGACTCTGTCATGATGTTAAACCGGTTATGTTCGAGCAAACGTAGATTTATTGTCCGTGTTTTATATCGATTCACTTGTGCTTTAGGATGCGGATTCCCTCATCGTGCTTTTATCTTACTATCGCATCTTGATGTCATGTGGACAAGAATGTTACATGTAAAATATCCCCGACTTCTCCTTCTGGAAAGATACATGTATCCGCACCTTCGTGATAATAGCATGCATTTATCACGATAAGACACGGTGATCCAGTGAAAAAAATATATCACAATAATGGCGTTTTTGGCGTGGACGTCAACAGAAGTGAATTAGAACTTTAACGGGATCTGAATAAACTCGGTTTAACGAAATAGTCTAAGCCATTGTTAATCTCCCTTTTCCTGCATACTTTTAGAGATAACATACACACAAGTGCTGCCGTTGACTTTGAATGACTGTGCCCTTTGGTCGTTATTGGATCACTGTCTCCTTAACGTGTTACCATTCTCCATAAAAGAAAGATGAAGTGGAGGCTGGTCTGGCACAGACAACTTGACTCTTGATTTTTTTTCTTGAGCGTCCGAGACAACCATCATGTTAACACGCCCGTGACATGAAGATCCATGTTAGCATTACTTTTTATAGAGAAAAAGAGGCGGTTCCAGCTATCACCCACAATGTATGTTTGGGGCAAAAATGAGAAAAAAGTACCATATTTTTACCTAAAAAAGTACGCTCTAGACCATTTACAGCAACCATTATATCACATGTACGTACATGTTATGTCAATGCTTTAAATGCTTAGTTCACTTAGTTCGTGTGGTGGCAGTAGATCATTCTCCGTAGTTTTAGCAGGATCTTCGAACCAATTCTTGCTCTTGCAAATATATGCGAGGCTTACTAGTGAGGCCACAGTCCCTTCACCCCACTAGAAATTTTCCTTTGATTTTCAGTATTGGGTATTGGGTGCGTGTTTTGGGAATGTTTGTACGGGCCTCCGTGGCCTAGTGGGTAAGAGCGCTGACTGTTAATCATTAGGTCTCTCACCGCCTCGGTCGGGTCACATGTGAGACGCCAAGTTCTGCAACGGAAGGTCAAGTGGTTTTTCTCCGAGTACTCGGGTTTTCGCCCACCTCTGATTAACGATCGGCTCAATATGAGTGAAATAATCTTGAATGGGTCGTAACCCCCCCCCCCCCCAAAAAAAAAAAAAATAAAAAATAAAAAGGGGAATTTTTGGCAGACATCAAAAGTCCCCATGCTATCTATTATAGTCGATTATTTTTTCAGACCCTTTGTGATCATTGGTTCTAATGTGAAATTTCGAAAATGACGAGGATCACTGGTTAGGCCTAACTGGGCGGAACTAGTTTACGTTGCCTCGATAAAATGTAACAACTTCAATAACTAACAGGTTCGTGGTTTAATCCTTGCTTCAAAAAGGATTACCTTGTCTTGTCAAAGGCAATCTTTACAGCATGCTGACTGAACAATGTAATTGTCTAAATCACGTCAGAAGCAAAGGCGAGGGTTGTGGCCACGTTAAATAGATTTAAGCTCCAATGTAAAAAAAAAAAAAGAAAAAAAAAAAAAAAAAACGTTTTACTGATTGTTTCAATGGGGCTATGCTGTGGTTTGTTTGTTTGATCTGAGGTTTAACGTTCCCGTCAACATTGTATAGGTAATTTTGGAGACATTGCTACCGATTTCGTGGGACTTTTACCCGACATTGAGATGAAATGACATCTCAAGCCCTGTCGCCCAATGAAACCAATAGAGTTTATAAGCATGGACGGTCCGACTCGCACTGCTTTGCCTGGGCAGGCTTAGATCCTCTAAGCCGTTTACCAGTACTCGTGTGCGGTCGGTTTCAGCTCTGTGTGGAAGTACCATGCAGCCCATCTATTATTTCAAGCCCCGAAAGGCGGGGGCCGGGTTCTTCTGTTGAGATTTATTATTGTTATAGTTCGTCTTGCTTACATCTTATAATTTTAGATAGCCGTTTAGCAATATTTTAGGAAAGAAACTGTCCTTTTGGCTTTCGCGTATTACATTTTCATAATAGTGAAGTCATTTTGCATTTGTGTTTCTCAGTTTCCCTTTGGTGTCTATGGTGGGAGGTGTGAGATAACTGTATCGATTCCTGATAATTGCCTTCACATGGTTTGTAAGGCAAATTGTTTGTTTGTTTGATCTGAGGTTTAACGTCCCCGACAACACGTTTACGTCATTTTGGAGACGTTGCTTCCAATTTTGTGGGACTTTTACCCGACATCGAGACAATCCCTCCGACATTGAGATGAAATGACACCCCAAGCCCTGTCGCCCAATGAAACCGATAGGGTTAATAAGCATGGATTGGCCGACTCACACCGGTTTGCCTGGGCATGCTTAGATCCTCTAAGGGGTTTAGCAGTACTCCTGTAGGTCGGTTTCAGCTCTGCGTAGAAGCGACATGCACTAACCACTGAGCTATCTGCCCTGCTAGCATTCTACATAAATCTACAGCGGGCCGTTAGCGGCCCGTCAGCTACCCTGACGGGCCGCTAACGGCCCGCTGTAGATTTATGTAGAATGCTTACTGGGTGGGCTGCCAAATCTTGAGTGTACCAGTTCAAATATGTCTCATTAATGACCCTACAATATGCAATAGTTTTACAATACATTTACCTTACACCTCCAATCCAAGACACTGACGGGAAAGATACACCAACACGAAATACTTTCATCGTAATTAACGTTTTTTGTACCAAATGGAATCTTCCTCCTTGTATATAGCAGGAGTCCATTTCAAAATTTAGGGGTTTCAGGTTGTGTTTTCTTCAAAATTGATTTGGAAAATGGCTGAACATTTTGCAAAACAGTGTAGGCCCTGATCAGACGCCGCATGCTGTTACGTCTTATCTGGGCCTGCACTGTTTTCGAGGCTACCCGTTTGGGGTTTCTGGATAAAATGGGTTAACACATCACAAGCGCAAAACAAATAGGACATTTTCTTTCCCACAAAATGGCCGAGTGGCCATACAGAATAAAAACAAATATTAGCAGTATACATACAAAGACAAATAATGACAATAATAAACCACAACAGAACACCGCTATGGCTTCAACCAATTTTACTTGACCACAATCCTGCCCTTGGCTCCGCCTTGGGTTTAGACAAATACGTTTTTCCGTCCGCGTGAGGGTTTCAACTCAGATGCGCAGCATCTTCGACAACATAAAAGTGAAATAATGCAGAGGTGAAACAACACTGAGGATTTGAGAGCATGAAATAAATGAAATGCTTAAACAAAAGAAAACCGACAGTTACATAGACAAAGTCTTGGTGCCATTGGTGGGCTACATGTATGATTGTGGCTTTGATTGAGTCTTTTCCTGGGCATCTATTTCTATATTGTGTTCACAAAGGTATACAGTATTGACCTTTTCTCATTACAAAACTGTCATATTCGGAGCCAGGAAGATTTGCATATATCGCATATGTGTGTTCTTCAAAAGAAACAGATGCGTGAAACTGAAATGAAACATTATGTTAAAATTCTATATAACGGTACCAAAATGAAACTATTAAAGCAGTTACATACATGAATTCCAAAGTACGACTGTAAATCTTTCCTGTTTGTTCTTGTTTCCCCAGAGGTTGTTCTGGACACTGTGGTATGACCAGTGTTCTCTATACCGTTACTTTCGCGGTTGCTTATATTATCTACAAAGAAAACACTATGCATCTGTATTTGTCATTACCACAAACGTGATTTAAAATAATCGATGACATAAAGACACCTGTCTGTGGTATTTGGGGACGACTAAGGTGCAGTTCGGACTACGCAGTCTGATCAGCTCCTATGTGTTCACTGCGTCGTTAGTACAATACATCTAGTTTCTATGTTAACCCTATTGTATCCCCTAAATCACGATAGTCTTACTTTTGCAAACAGTATGGATCCAGATCAGATGGCTTCTGAATCTGATCAGTATCTACCCCTTTTTCCATTCAGTATGCATATTTGAATGAATATAATATATTAAGTACTTACATTTATGGCAAAATTAATTTATTCGGCATGATAAGAATTAACAGTTTCAATGCACTCGCCAGCCTGCAGTGTGTGGCTGAGCTGGCCAGCCTGCGTCTTAGCTGGTTGCAAACCCCCGAAGACATGTTTTCGTGTGAAAGTGTTCAATGCTCTATTGACAAAAAATATAATTGAAATGCATGTTATCTATTCAACGAGCAAAGGTGAGTTATATGAGTTAAACACATTAGTCTTGTCAACTTTTTTTTTCTATTCATGCATAGTTCTTTTTCTTCAGAGCGACCCAGACTAACATCGTTTCTGGTTTCAACAAGGAGCCTCCTTCAATAGTTATATTCAGCACCAAACAATGGCCGTTCCAAGTCGGTGCATTTGCTGTGGTTCTTTCTTGGTGGTTCTGATCCTTTTTCTAATTATAGCAGTTGTTACATTGGTGATTCTGATTCTTCCCCCTTTTTGGCTGTTTATATTTAGCTAAGTTTGTCCTTCCAGTTTAATGTTTGTCATGTAGGTGTTCCTAATTCTTTCCCAATTATGTATATTGTTCCTTTTTAGTTAGGTTTGGATATTCTGGGTCACCACCTGTTTGGTATATAGCTACTCTGTTTACCTGTGGTCCATTTAGTTTACTGTCGTCACTCCATGTTTCGACTTATTTACCTAGTGATATTGCGGGAACAATCTAGAATATAATTGTTTCCGTTCCTCTTTTAATTTGACTGTTACAAGTGGGTCACCTTTTCTTTGCTTCTGTTCATTGCGTCACCTTCGTAGGGAGGTTTGTATGATCTTATTTCATTAAAATACGAACTATTTGCACTAGGAATCGGGACCCAATGCCCACACAACTTCCAGTCATCATAACAGAGGTGGAGGCAATGCTACAATTACCACACACCTCCCATCCAAGGAACAAAAATAAAAGAAAGAAACTCATGAAACAGTCTCCTTAATCAGGGTTATCGGTACCATAAACTACGCAAAGCCTTTTCAAAATTTTATAGACGCCATTCTGATTTAATTTCAAAATTCAATATTGGACTTAAATCTCTTCTGCAACAAGGTCTATCGGAACCCGAATTTTATGGTGACTTAGTATATAAATTCAGAAAAATATATAACCGCAATGACTTCAGCACCCAATTTCATAAAATCATTCTTCGATATAAAAAGATTGGGTACAGCATGGATATTATACGACAGACTGCATGCATGGTAGTTAACCCAATCACGGTTGGCAACTTTGCTTCCCTCTTTAATTGCACGCCGGTGGGTCAGGCCTCAGATTCTATGACGGCTCCAACGTAAAGGCTTATTGAATATTAGAGAGATAATGCTGGTTGGTGCCTGATGCTCTGTCTCTGGTCGGGCTCATCGGAGTCTAACTGTTGGTTTTCTTTTGCTCCAGCATTTCAGTGGTTTCTTGCTGTCGAGTCCTCACCGCTGTCTCACCTCTGTGGTTCTTTGATTTGGGTGTTCACGGAGATGTTGCACTGATGAGTTAGGAGGCCTTCATGCGGACTGAACAAATTATTTGTCTAAATCGCGACGGAAGTAATGGCGAGGATTGTGGCCTCGTAAAATCGACTTAAGCCCCCCAGTGGAAATCTTCCACTGACCGTTCCAAGGCGGCTCTTCTGTGGCGATTTATTTATGTTGTTGTTTGTTACTTACTGTGTGTATCACTTGTGTCTCTTAATTTCGGATGGCCATATGGCCATTTTGTGGGAAAGTAACTGTCCTTATGGCCTTCCTTTGTTTAGGTTTCCATTATGGTCTGGTCGCTTAATGTTTGTATTTCTTTCCCTTTGGTGTCTTTTATGGGTGGAGTAAGTTAATTGTATCAATTCCTGATCTTTGTTTTACTTCTACTTTTCACTACAAAACGGAACAAGTGGAAAGCCGAAAGGACAGTGATTTACCATAAAATGGGCAAACGGCTATCCAAAATAAAAATATATTTAGTAAAACGAACACATACAATAACAAACCACAACAAAAGATCCGCCTTGTAATGGATTATTTCCTGGAGGGGGTGGGGCTAAATCGATTTTGCGTGGCCAACAACCTGTGTGAGTTGCAGATCGATAATAACTATAGTAACTACATTATCATAAATAATTTAAATGTGGTTATTCCCAGGGCCCTGCTTTTCACTACCTTGAACACACTTGAACAATAGTGTATAATATGTGAAAAGGAGCATAAAGACATGACCTACAAACAATTTGTCAGGTGCATTAAGGGCTGATAAATCACGAATCAGGATGTTCAGTTTTTGATTTAAATGTGTCTATTTACAACGGGTTTGTTTCATGCAAAATCTATGATAAATGTGGTGATTTTGATTTTCAGATTGCAGAGTTGTCTTTCTTAGATGGCGATGTTCGTCGTCCAGCATCGTGCGGATGATAAATAGAAGTGAAGGCAATAGTCAAGAATCGAAATAATCACCCCACACTTTCAATCGAGGACACCAAAGGAAACGAAAAGCAAACAAAAAAAACAACTTCAATAACATGAAAACGTCACGAGCGGTAAGCCATAATGACACTTACTTTCAACAAAATGGCCAAAACGGCTATTAAAAATAAACAGATATTAGCAATATATACATGCAAAGAAAACTATTACAATACTAAACCACAACAGAAGATCCATCTTGGAACTGCCAGTAAAATATTTGTTTTAATAGGGGGCGTAAAGGTACCTCTTCGCTCTTGGATCTGTCGTTGTTTAGACATATAATGTATTCAGTCCGCATTTCTGACTATTCAGTGCAACATCTCAGAGAACATAAAAATCTATCTGTTTTTTGTTTTGGATGGCCATTTGGCCATTTTGTGGGAAAGTAAATATCCGTTAGGCTTTCTATCTGCGCCCTTTGCATTATAGTGACGTTATTTGATAAACGTGCCTCTTTCCCTTGATGTCTTGGATCGGCTATGTGAGGTTTTATAGATTCCTGAACCATGCTTCACTTTTTTGTGTCGATTCCTGACCATTGTCTTCACTTCTATTTCCAACATATACAAGAGGATGGGTTTCAATGTGTGTGTGTGTGTGGTGGGGGTTGGGTGGGGGCGGTCGTGGGAGGGGAACATCGGCGTATGTAACATTTTTTTTCTAACTTACAGTAAAGCGAAATGGTGAAGTGTTTGTTCTTGCGACATAGTTCGATTCGGGTCGGAGGCGTATGGGTTATTCTGCACGCGTTGTATATAATACAATTGTTAGATTAAAGTGACGTATTTTAAAGCATGATTCAATAGGGGTGGCCCAGTGTATATTGCTAACAGCAATAGCTCATTTCATAATAGAAGTGAAGCCAATGACCAGGAATCGATACAACTACCCAACAGAGACACCAAAGGGAAAAGAAACATGAACATGAAATAGCAATACCCTGATGAAAACATCACAAGCTGAAAGCCAAAAGGGCAGTAGCCTTCCCACAAAATAACCGAACGGTTTCCATTATGGTCTGGTCGCTTCATGTTTGTGTTTCTTTCCCTTTGGTGTCTTTGATGGGTGGAGTAAGTTAATTGTATCGATTCCTGATCTTTGTTTTACTTCTACCATACCTGTTTGATTATATAGTTTAATGGTAGGGCTAGAATGAAGACATCATTACGAAAACATGCCTATACAAATACATTGTAATCTTTATCGCCGAAAAAATGAAATTTTTATGATAAAAAATTGTGATATTTTTCTTATTTCTCCCAAAATATAGATTCTGGGTACTCGTTAGAACCGCCTCATTGAGGCGGTTCTAACGAGTACCCACAATCTATATTTTAGAGCAGAAATAAGAAAAATAGGTTTACCCCTGTATACCCCAGTTTTACTATATAAAAGGAGGGTTCGAGGGGGTCAAAATTATATAGGCGTGTTTTCGTGATGTTAAATAAAATTACACTGTATTTTAGTTTCTCACTTATTCACTTACAAAACCATAAATTGTACTTACTAGTTTGTTTTGTATGTTTATATTTTTTTCTCAAAAAGATACATTTGAATAAAACTAATGGCATCTTGAAACACTTCTTCTAATTTGATTTTCATTTAATTTTTTTTAAATAAATCTAATTCTCTTTTATTTATTTATTTATTCTAATCTGATTTAATTGAATTCTGCTAGTTCAATTTGATTTATATACTGCGTCTGAGAAAAATGAACAAACTGTAAGACTAAATTATTTCTTATTTAAACAATGACTGCCATGTTCAGTTAAGCCCCTTAATTGAGATGGTCTCGTTGTTGAGCGAGCATAAGGAAAATATTGTTTACCACTGTAAATATAAATTTTATTTTGATAAAAAGGATGGTTTCCATGATGATGATGTGGCACAAACTACCAGTCTCGTACAAAAATTATGATGGAAAGGTTTTCGAACCATTGAAAATGGCAGCTCAGGTGAGCGCTATAGAAACATCATAGTCCTCTTGTTTTGCTTATTATTGCTCCAATACATAGATCGTGGGTACTCGTTAGAACTGACTCAATGAGGCGGTTCTAACGAGCACCCACAGTCTATGTTTTAGTATAAATAAGAAAAATATGTCAAATTTTAATCGGAAAAAATGAGAAATGAAAGAATGCACTAGGGCAAATCGTTGTGTTATCATACGAGGGCAAGTCAATAAGTAACCAGCCTATCCCGTTTCCAATTGACCGAGACAACCAAGATTTCCATGCCTTGTTCCAATACACGCTTTAGGCATGAAGGCAAAATTGCACTCTTATCGTGTCTTCACTCACAAGATATTGAACGTCCAACACGGCTAGCGATGCACAAGTACGCTTTTCGTTTAAAATTGAGTACCGTGCTGTAATTCGTTACTTGTATTTTAGAAAAGTAAACAGGTCAAGAACTACATTGCGAGTTCACCAATGTTTATGGGTCTTCTGCACCATCGTATGCACAAGTTAAGTTCTGCGGAATTCAAACGCGGTAGAATGCCTTTAGAAGACGAAAACAGATCTGGACGCCCATCAGATGCGGCCGATGAAGAAATCTGTAACAAAGTACGGGATCTGGTGAACTCTAACAGGCGAATTAAGGTGGAATAAATAGCGAATGCATCACACATTTCGCATGGTAGCGTTCAATAATTTTACATGACCTCTTGGGTATGTGCAAGCTAACAGCCCGTTGGGTCCAAAATCCCTTAGCGACGAGCAAATGGCAACCGGTGTACCAGTATGCAGCGCATTGTTGAAGCGGTCATAGGAAGATTATTTCCTTTCACATCTGGTGACTGTAGATGAGACCTGGGTCCAATATTATGAGCCAGAGAATAAAACTCAAAGTCGCCAGTGGTAGGGTCGGGATCTCCGAGGCCGAAGAATTTCAAAACTGAAAACTCTGCTGGCAAAGTGATGACAGCTTTATTTTGTGTGGTGTGCATTTTGATTTACTGTCGTCACTTCATGTTTCGACTTCTTTCCCTAGTGATATTGTGGGAAGAATTTGGGATCTGACTGTTGCAGTTCCAGATTGTTTCTCTTTTTAATTTTAGCTATTTCCTATTCCTAAACTTGGATAAGGATATCCGTCGACGTCATTTCCGGTCCAAAGAAGAAGTAACTCGAACAGAGTTGGTCCAAGTGTATCATTCTAAAGGGCAATTGCATCGAAAAAGAAGAGATCGATCTCACCCAAAAATAAGGTTGGCTGTTTTTATTGATTAGCCCTCGTAATGTAGTTGTACGAACTATACCAGTCTAATACATATGCAATGATCCCAAATGGGTCCGAAGTATTGGCGTTTAACAATATATACTTATACCTACCTTCTGTAGATGCATCAATTATTTCATCGAAGAAAGGCTCTTTGGGTGAAATTTGAACCGTTGATTTGTCTTGGCCGTCGTCCTCATCTGCGATATAAACACACTGTCCTTCTGTTACTTGGAAATCAACAACCTCTTGGTTCACGCTTCCACTACTTGAAACAGAACCTGAAAACATGCCAGATACATAAGGTTAAACTCTTCATACATGTTCACTATGGGCTAAAACGGTGTTTGTCATATCGCCAGAACATGCATTTTCCAGATGGCATTTGGTAATTTTTTCCACATTTCTAGTCAAAACATAGATTATTGGCTTTCGTCAAAACCTCTTCATGGCCCCCGCCCATCGTGGCTTAGGGAAATATATGTAGCTGCAAGATGCTTCCACGCAGAGCTGAAACCGACTGGACATGAGTACTGGTAATTTGCTTGAATGTTTGAATTGAGGTTTACCTTCCCAGTCAACATTATTTATATCATTTTGGAGACGTTGCCTCCAATTTTGTGGGACTTTAACCCGACACTGAGATGAAATGGTATCTCAAGCCCTGCCACACAAACAAACAGAAATATACTATATGTGTGGACGTCTGACTCGCACCACTTTGTCTGGGCAGGCTCAGACCCTCCTAGCGTTTACCAGTACTAATGTGCAGGTTTCAGATCTGCGTGGAAGTATCTTGCAGCCCAATCTATTTCTCCAAGCCCCGATCGGCGGGGCTCAGTTTGTATAACGTTTCGCACTGTTACCACTTTTTTGATAAAGTCAAAGCTGTTGACTTTCCTTTCTGTATGTCTGTACCTAATATTTTAGAGTATTTGTAGCTACTCTTACATTTGGTGAACGTGGAAGGTTTTGTTTGATTTGAGGTTTAACGTCCCCGTCAACACTGTAAAGGTCATTTTGGAGACATCGCTTCCAATTTTGTGGGACTTTTACCCGATATTGAGATGAAATGACATCTCAAGCCCTGTAGCCAAATGAAACCAATAGGTTTATTAGCATGAACGGTCCGCCTCGCACCGCGGTTCCTGGACAGGCTTAGATCCTCTAAGCGGTTTACCAGTACTAGTGTTCGGGTCGGATACAGCTCTGCGTGGAAGCATCATGCAGCCCATATATTTCTTCAAGCCCCAATGGGCGGGGGCCGGAACGTGGTATGCTCATCTACAGTTTGAGTCTCTTATTCTCTCTTAAGAATTAAATGTTTTAAGTTTAAAAAAATAGAAGTGGAGGCAATGACCAGGAATCGATACAATAAGCCCACAGCTCCCATCAGAGGCACCAAAGGGAGAAAAATACAAACATGAAACAACACACCCCAATGGAAACATCAATAGCGGAAAGCCAAAAGGACAGTTACTTTCCCACAAAATGTCTATCCAAAATAAAATAATCGACACAAACACAAACCATAACAAAAATAAGCTGCGACAGAAGAACCATTTTGGAACGGTCGGCGGAAACGAATTCCATTCGGGGGCGGGGGGGGGGTGCTTAAATCGATTTTACGTGGCCACAATCCTCGCGCCCATATTTCCGTCGCGATTTAGACAAATAATTTGTGCAGTCCGCATCATTGTGGAGGCCTCCTAACTCATCAGTGCAACATTTCCGTGAACACAAATAATCATACAACCACAGAGATGAAACAACGGTGAGGACTCGACAGCAAGAAACCACTGAAATGCCGGAGCAAAGAAAACCAACAGTTAGACTCCGATGGGCCTGACCAGAGACAGAGCATCAGGCACCAGCCAACATTACCTTGAATTAGATGTCTCATATTCTCAATAAGCCTTCACACTGGAATCGTCATATAATCTAAGGCCTGTCACACCGGCGTTCAATTAAAGAGGGAAGCAAAGTCGTCAACCGTGACTGGGTTAACTACCATGCATGCAGTCTGTCGTATAACATTTGGGCGCCGTCAAGCGATTTTGGTACTTATCGCCTATGCGAGCAGCGAAGGTTCAGGCGGGGCTCATTTATGTTGTACCCAATCTTTTTATAGCCCAATATCACGAATTTCCATCAGAAAATCAACTATTTTGGAGACATGAAAGAATGCTCTATATGAGCCCCGCCAAGCGAATTTGGGTCTTCGAGCATTCCGTCATGACAAATTTTAACTGCGCGTGCCCAGCCATTCAGAGGGGCCAGGGATATGGCTTTCTGTCTGAAGGTTCCACTTGATTCACTGCTTGTATGAGCGAGCAGCGAAGGTTCTGGCGAGACTGCGCGGATGCGCAGGCTCGCCTGAACCTTCGCTGCTCGCATAGGCGATAAGTACCAAAATCGCTTGCCGGGGCCCAAATAATGCTCTATATAACTCGGATGTGTTACCGTAATTTACTAGTTTGAACCCTAGTGAAAATAAGGGTGAGGGTTGAGATGCCGTAAAATTAACTTAAACCCACCAGTAATTTTTTCTGACGGTTCCAAGTCGATGCTTTTGCTGAGATAAGTTTATGTTTTGTGTTGTGATTCTGATTGTTTCATTTAATATAAATGTTGTTACCTTGATGATCCTGATTCTTCCCTCTTTTTGGCTGTTCAATTTTAGACACATTAATTTATGACATTCCAGTTAAATGTTTGTCACGTTGGTGAATCAGATTTTTTCACCATTATGTATATTGCCCCGTTTAAGACAGGTTTGGATATTCTGAGTCACCACTTGTTTGGGAAAGAGCAACTGACTCAGTTAACCTTGGTCCGTTTTGTATTCTGGCGTCACTCCATGCTTCGACATCTTTCTCTAGTGATTTTATGGGACAAAATTGTGATCTGATCGTATCAGTTCCTAATCGTTTCTCTTTTTAAGTTTGCTATATATTTTATAAAGTTACCTTCTTTTCTGTGACTGATAGGCACTTCATAATCCTCATCTCGAGATCTTATGGACTCTACAAAGACAACAGTCATCAATGTTTACCATTTCAGTCTATTTACAGAAAAACAACATAGTTAGCCATTGGAATCTAATGTTGTTCATCCCCCGATGTCAATTAATTCACTTACACGACGCCTTTTGACCATTAAGTGAAGTCAAAATAGACCATTATGCTCGCCAGTATGACTGAACGATGACAACGGTATTACATGAAGGATCCTTTTCAGCTATCAATCTTAAATTGTGTATAATTGTTTTCTTGTGTCAACTGTAGCCTTCAAACCATAGAATGGATAGAATATATACTTATTATAGAGAATCTTACACCAGTGGTCATTTCATATGACATATATGAAACGAGCGTTTCATAAATTTCATATGAAATGACCACGAGTGTAAGATTCTTTTTATCATATGACAACTTTGAATTGGATTTTATCGCCTTTAAGTTTGACAATTTTACCACAGAAAATGCATGATTGACATGGACGTCGTCATGGCGTTACTTAATCCCGCCAAAGTGTTATTACACGTGTGGTCAAATGATTTATATTACACGACGTTATCTACTGCTTATCAACGACGTCATTTGATAAATATATATAAGTAATAAAGTTAATTTGATAACATCCACGGAAATCTGAAACATTGCAAATAACATAGATACTTTGCTCGTGACCAGTTGCTGTTCATACTTCAATGAACGTTACAAATTGCCTTCATTTTTAAACAAAATTTATATATAAGACGTATTAACAGCACACTACAGACGAATAGTAGTTTGTTAACGGCAAAACGAATTATCATTTATACGACTCAGCACACGACAAAGTAGAAGTAAAACAAAGATCAGGAATCGATACAATTAACTTACTCCACCCATCAAAGACACCAAAGGGAAAGAAACACGAACATTAAGCGACAAGACCATAATGGAAACCTAAACAAAGGAAGGCCATAAGGACAATTACTTGCCCACAAAATGGCCATATGGCCATCCAAAATAAAAAGGCACAAGTGATACACACAGTAAGTAACAAACAACAATATAAATAAACCGCCACAGAAGAACCGCCTTGGAACGGTCAGTGGAAAGACTCCCACTGGGGGGCTTAAATCGATTTTACGTGGCCACGATCCTTGTCCTTACTTCCGTCCCGATTTAGACTAATAATTTGTTCGCATGAAGGCCTCTTAACTCATCAGTGCAACATCTCCGTGAACACAAATAATCAAACAACAACAGAGATGAAACAACGGTGAGGACTTGACAGCAAGAAACAACAGAAATGCTGGAGCAAAAGATAACCAACAATTAGACTCCGAAACCCACAGTAGTTTTATTACATACCGTCCCAAGGCGGTCGTTCTTTTACAGTATCTTATTCGGTTATTGGCTTTGTGTCGTTGGTTCATGTTTCGTCTTTGTGTGTGCCTCGGTGTCACTTACTTTCTTGAGATGACTTGAGACGGCTGTGTTCTTTGATTGCGGCATTACCTGAGTGACCTTTACTTACTAGTTCTCAAGGTACGTTTCTGTGAAATGATTTCAAAACCCATCCACCAATTTAGGAAAGGTCGTTTTAGAAGATTCTTGACGGACGACGACGTGCGACGGACAAAGCGTAATCGCAAGAGCTAGCCATGAGCAACAAGAACTCGCCATGAGCTCTTCAAGCTCAGGTGAGCTGAAAATTCTAGCCAGACTGACTTGATGAAGAGGCTGCTTTGCGTTTTTCCTGGCCGCACAGGATTTATTGTAGGATTTGTCATACGGTGGTTCAGATTACAAAGAAATTCGGTCGTTAAAGCTTAAGCCCTAGGTACAGTTTGTTCTTATTCTGATTTTGGACACTCTTTGTGGCAATTTTAACATATACCCGTGATATATTGGTTATCCTAAAGTTATTCGCATAAGGTCTCCTTATTTGGCGCTATGTTAAGTACTCTTATTGTGCGCTGTGATCTTTTCCTGGGACTTTGTTTCTTTATTCATATAATACTTTTTGTCTCCATATTTTTCGCTTAACCTAACAGGTAGCTCATTCTAAGCACCATCTTATGATTAAAAAACAGAAAGAGAGGGTTACTCAGGTAAACAACGGTCACAGAACACAAGCATCTCACATAAACGAATAAAAAGAAACCTTAAGGCGACACGAATGCGCACAGAAAATGAAAGAGAATGTACAATAGCCCACAATGCCAATTTACATAATATTTCATTACAATGCATACATGTACCCGTGTGTTAAAATGGAGTCTTACTTTTCAGTCATGATAATGTTGTTGTTGATTTGAAGTTTAACGTCCAAACACTGTATAGGTCATTTGGAGACGTTGCTTCCAATTTTGTGGGACCTTTACCCGACATTGAGATGAAATGACATCTCAAGCCCTGTCACCCAATGAAACCAATAGGGTTTATAATCATGGACGGTCCGATTCGCACCGCTTTGCCTGGGCAGGCTTAGATCCTCTAAGCAGTTTACTAGTACCCGTGTGCGGTCGGTTTCAGCTCTGTGTGAAAGCATCATGCAGCCCATCTGTTTTTTCAACCCCGATGGGCGGGGGGCTTTTCAGTCATGATAACAAGTCCATAAAATGAACACCCCTCTAAACCCTCTTTCAATAGAGAAAGCTGGGGTTTATTGGGTATACATTTTTTTAAATTCTGCTACAAGAAAAAAATAACATGCCCCAATATCTTATCAGACCACTGTTGACACAAAAAAGTAAATAACAAATACAGTTCATAAAGTGTCGATACAATGTTGAGTTCCCGTTGAACCCCGATGGGCGGGGGGCTTTTCAGTCATGATAACAAGTCCATAAAATGAACACCCCCCCAAACCCTCTTTCAATAGAGAAAACGGGGGTTTATGGTGGTATACATTATTTTTCTTAATTCTGTTGAAAGAAAATATAAACATGCCCCAATATCTTATCAGACCACTGTTGACACAAAAAGTAAATAACAAAATTTAATACATTTCATAAAGTGTCGATACAATGTTGAGTTCCTGTCAGAATTGTGTTTGAGTTAAAGGAGGCGTCAACCTTTGTGGGTCATTTTGTGACGTCTCCCAGAGAAAGAGGAACATGTGGTTGCAGAGATAGTAGAGAAGATGAAAGTGAGGGACAGGGAAGAAAAGAGACAACAAATGCGGATGCGCAGGCTCGCCTGAACCTTCGCTGCTCGCATAGGCGGTAAGTACCAAAATCGCTTGACGGGACCCTAATGGAAGATTAGAAACAGAAGAAATAACAACATTCACCCTCTACCCGTACCAGCTGCAAGGACAGTAGGCCTTTTTCAACTGTTTGATGCCCAACTGATACACGATATACGACAGCTTCGCCTCAACAAACCACCCAAGTCGGGCATTCCTTGACCAATACGATATATATTGTGGGTCCTAAAATAAACGTTTGTCTAACCTTGACTTGTTTGTTTCAGAATACTTTTCTGGTTCGTCTTCGGAGTCGCATGGGTTGCACCTGAAACAAAGCAATGTTTTATTTTTCATTATTTCAAATATTGTATTAATGTTTTTTCCTCCCATTTTCATTGCTGATAATTCAAACAATATCTGTAAAATTTCCACTCAATCGTCAGAACAGCTTCTCAATACTTGTTCCACTGGACAAAACAGAATATGTACTTCTTGTTCTGGTTTAAGAAGATTTACAGCTTGTTGAATGTACCCTAGCAAAATGAATAAGTTGAGAAATTTTGTACCCCTTAAGAGGTTTGTTTATTTTGTGTATTACGCCCAGTCAACACCATTTAGATAATATCTAGCTTGTCTGTTTACCTAGTGCAGGTTTATAAATAAACGATTAACCAGTAGACCTACAGTGTACATTCCGACACCAGAAACTTACAACTGCTTTTTTATATCAGCGGAAGTAGGAAAGATTTAATGATCAATCTCGCCGACCAGGCAGTGATCGAACACATCACCAGTCAGACGCGCGTCCGACTGGGCTTTTGAGGCAGTCCCATTGGAGTTAGATCGAGGGGAATCCTGCATAATGTTTACTACTGTCAAATGTACGAAAACAAACTGGATAAACATTACGTTGGAAGTTGATGGATCATAGCTCCGTATAAGGCGCTTTTATTTATCAGATACTTTTCTTATGTTTGCATGAAAACAAATGTTGTTGGTATTCATTGGAAGCGCCACGCCGAGGTGCTTCTAATCAGAATCAGAATCAGAATTGCTACTGGTGACACGTCAAAAGACATTCATACACCAGGACCTGTGATGTGGGAAGTTAGTCCCTAGCTCTAACCAAAGAGGTAAATTTAGCTACACAATCATCAGCACCTTCAGCTGTCGAAATAATCGAATCGGGAAGTGCATACCAATCTCTATTGGTTCTGGGGAAGAACGACTCTTTATAAATGTCAGTTCTTGCAGTAAGGGTCTGAAACGCCAACGAATGGTGATTTCTACAGTGTCTAGCTGGGGGAACAAGGTCATCTGTTGGAATGCTGGCAACACCCTTTAGACCTTTGTATAAAAGGATTAGCCTACTGTCTTTTCTCCTTTTCTTGAGAGACTCCCATTTTAATTTTCCAAGTATTCCAGTCATGCTTCCAGTTTCAAAGTAGTAATTGCCTGTTACAAATCTAGCAGCTCTATTCTGAACTTTCTCAATTTCATCATTAAGGACCACTCCACTGGGGTCCCAGATACAACAACCAAAAAAAAAACAAATCTGAGTGCATCCTTCCTCATAGTTTCATAGTCACCTTTCTGATATGAGTACACCTTCCTCCGAGGTTTTTTTATTGGTGGGATGTGAATTTTTAAATATCCGGAGACAATATCGTGGTTACTTAGTTTATCTGGGGAATGAATGTCTTCGAATTGTCCTTGCAAAGTCGTAAGGATCAGATCTAATGTGTTCTTATCACGAGTGGGGAAGTTAAAAATTTGTTCAAGGCCATGATCGTTCATAATATCAATTAATATTTGTCCTCCCGACTGACTCAGCATTGTGCCTTGTTTGCTGAGCCTGTCGGGCCATGCAATGTCTCTGAAGTTGAGGTCACCTAGAACATGTACAACCGGGAGTTTTTTACCCTTATGCTGCGATTTGATGCAATCCAGTTGGTCTTTAAACAACTGGAAGTTTTCAATCGTACCATTTGGTGGTCGATACCAACTTGCTACGAAGTGGGAAGTTTTATTTGCAAAAACCTTAACCCAGACCGATTCGGTGTCATTTTCCAGTTCCAAGAAAGGCATGTGAGGGATGTCTCTATGGATGAGCAACATCACCCCGCCGCCATGAGAGTTCCTATCTTCTCTGTAGACACAGTACTGACAAGTTTCAGGAAAAAGCTCAGATGTAGTAATTGAACTGTCAATCTCTGTGTCCTGAATAGCAACAATATGAGGTTGAGATGTATCGGGGAAAGCTAAAAGTTCAAGAATTTTTCCTCCAATTCCATTTATGTTTATACTGCAAAGTTTCAAACCTTTCACAAAGTGTGACTTAGTTTCATCAGCAGTCGAAGATTTGCCTCTCTTATCCTCTGACAGAGGTTCAAACCTGTTTGGCTTACTCAGTTCTTCATATTCATCAAAGAAGGAGTCTGAAAAGTTACAGACCTCACATTTGGACATATCCAGTGGCAGCTTGAATTTACCAAACTGCCATATTCTGCATCTGAAATGAAGGAACATTCAGTGTGTATCCACATATCACATTGATCACACTGAACTGCTTTGTGGCCATTAAGGACAGCACCACTGCAAAGACCACAGTCAGCCAGCTTTGCAGTCTTTGCAATACCAAGTTCCAGCTCTTGATTCAATTTCTAACAATTGACTGTTATCCAAATCAGAACATGAGGAGTGAAAGCGCTTGTTACAGTCCTCACATTCTATCCATTTCTCGGAACCTTTGCAATATTTTTTGCATAGTCCACAGCGAAACCTTGGGCCGGGGATAGTTTCAATGCCTCCGGCCAAGATTAGAAGTAAAGCCAAGTTTGTACCGCGTGAGGACTTGAAGTTTCGCAAGCCCTCGGAACACCTTCTGTTCCCATTCTTCCTTGTAAATGCCAAGTACTGGGAAATTCTACTACTGCTCTCCTTATTTGTCATCTTGCACTCCTGATTTCCATCATCTGGATGCATTCTGTAAGTTGTTTTCCAAAGAGTGAACCCAAGAATTAAGACCATGGGAAACAGGTTTACCACTGCACCACAGCAAAATCGTTCTAATGAGTACCCACAACATATGTTTTCATGCAGAAATAAGAAAAATATATGTGGATACCCCGTTTTATCTTGGGCTATGATGAATGTTTCACATCCTATTTAGTTGTTAGTTGTTAACAGTGGTATAGCTGGTTCAATTTGACACGAGACCTTAATGCAAAGAATAAATTTGTCAGTCTTATGCCTAATAGGTCGGGTTTCGTAAACTTCTCGTGAATTTTCGCCATCTCGTGAATGGCGACCCATTTACTAACCTCTGTCTATTGAATAACAATATCGAGGTTTTCGGAAAACGGCGAAGATAAATATAATTATGCATTCAGTCGGATGTGAAGTTATGATAATAGAGTCACCAGTCTCATGTCAAATTGTTCGAACTCAAAATCGTTTGTTTTGCCATACTATAACTAACCAGTACGCTTTACCTAAAGTAGTGTTTGTTTTCGTTTTACGGCACTTTCAACATTATTTCACTTATTTCGAGCCGATCATTAATCCGAGGTGGGCACAAACCGGGGTACCAGGTGAAAACCCACCTGACCTTCCTTTGCAAAACTTGGCGTCTCACAGGCTCGAACTTGCAGGAGTGGGAGCCCTAATGATTGAGAGTTAGTTAAAGTATATGTTCTGTTTTCCTTCTCAAAAACTCACATATTCAAATGTATTGTATTATGTACCACCAAAATCTCATATTTTTCATACATCTGCTCACAACATAGATTAGGGGTAATCGTTAGAACCGCCTCGATGAGGCGGTCCTAACGAGTACCCACAATCAATGTTTTGATCTTAAAACAGAAACATCGTGTACACCCTGTAAACCCTAGTTTAGCTATTTGAAAGTGGTGTTTAATGGGGTCAAAATTATATAAGCGTGTTTTCATGATGATCTTCTCAAAAAGAAATATGGCTTCTATACGACAGAACGGTCCCATTTCAGCAGTTCTAATGAGCACACAAAATCTTTGATTGCATGAAAACACAGTCACAAATTACAAATGCTCATCAGACCAGCTCAAATAGGAGGAAAATTTAAATGGTATGCGCAAAACTCAACATACTTTTTGAAGGACCAGGGCACGGTTTAACTATACATGTAGGTGGGGACATGCCACTCATGTCCACGTAAGGATTCAGTGAATCATGGGGTTTGTGTGGCGTTGGAGCTGTGCACTGTGAAATTCCGCTGTCATGGCATCCGGCCTTACCTGTATTGGAAAAAAAACACAAAAAAAAACAAATAGATTTTAAACCAAGTAGGTAATTCATATAGGGGCCCCGTCAAGCGATTTTGGTACTTATCGCCTATGCGAGCAGCGAAGGTTCAGGCGAGCCTGCGCATCCGCGCAGTCTCGCCAGAACCTTCGCTGCTCGCTCATACAAGCAGTGAATCAAGAGGAACTTTCAGACAGAAAGCCATATCCCTGGCCCCTCTGAATGGCTGGGCATGCGCAGTTAAAACTTGTCATGACGGAATGCTCGAAGACACAAATTCGCTTGGCGGGGCTCGTACAGTAAAACTTCGGTAACTCGAACATGGATAACTGGTTTACCATGGCTAATTCGAACTTGTTATTTAGTTCCTAGAGAATTAACACAATGCCATCATATATCCATATAAAGTCGAACTTCGATGGCTCGAACCCCTTTGGGACCATGAAAATTTGTTCGAGACAGGGGATGTTCGAGCCACTGAGATTACATCCAGGGGGCATAACGAGATACTTTTGGACATATTTTCGGTGTTCTGTAATGAAAATGTATGCTGTGTGTACTCATTAGAATCGCCTCATCGAGGCGATTCTAATGAGTGCATACAGCATACATTTGCAAGATAAAAGACGAAAATCTCCTTAATTATCTCGCACCATTTCTTATGTAGAGAACTTCCCTAGGGGCTCAAGAACGGGTTCGACTCAGCCATGGTAACCGAGCAATCGGTGTTCGGGTCATCGAAGTTTTTATGAAGAGTATCTGAATCTATTTAACCCATTGTATACTAGTAGAATCTTCCATTGCAATATGTTGGACAGGTGAATTTGTCAAATAAGGGGTGTCAAATAAAAATCAAAAATGAGTTCCTTTAAGAGCAATGAAAACATTCATAAGAAAGAAGATGGGCCATACTACGTAGTTTCGGCTAATAAAGCCTCATCAGTGACCCTGTAATGATCCGGCAAAGAAAGCCAGAGGAAACATATTGCAATTTTGCGAATTTCAAATAGGCAGTCGATTCAAAGACTGATATAAATCAAAACGGGGTCCAAATAAATAAAAACCTGTCTAGAATGAGTCTAAATCAATAATTTATTTCTGATTTCTCAGAATATTCACGATGATCTCAAAGGACCAAAAGTAAAATATAAACTGCACTATGGTTGATGTACGGGGAGACGTTTTACGGCCGCCACACGGCACAACACCAGCTGCAGTGAAGGCAAATAAAAATCAAGCCTGTTTTTTAGTTTTGATTCTATTTTTGACAGAAAATTCTATTTGCAAATAGTGCAGGCCCTGATTAGACACCGCGTTCTGGGGCGTCTGATCTGGGCCTGCACTGTTTGCCAAGATACCCCTTTACGGGTTTCCCGCATCCAATGGGTTAAGTGATTTTTTTCTGATTTGATCTGTAAAACGTATGCTCTCTGTACTCATTTGAATCGCCTCAATGAGGCGATTCTAATGATTACATGAAGCATACCTTTATTTATAGCAGATCGTAAAGATATTACAAGTAAAGTGACCCCCATTATAGACATATTCGAGTTATCGAAGTTCGCCTTTAATGGTACAAGTATACCGTGTGGATTAAACACAAAGATCACACAACAAACCGAAAATAAGAGTCTCGTCATAATAGCCTATGAAGAGGTTTTTTTCATAAGCAAATTAATGTTTGATAGACGGCTTGCACCCTCTTGCATACATGTGCGGTATTCTATTCTCAAAATAGTAAAGCCCGTTCCTTGATCCGTCAAATGTCCGTTAGGATTTCTGCCGATGAACATGTTGTTATTTACCGTGATGCTGCTAAGAGTTGGGACAAATAGGCCTAAGCAAACAGTACAAACCCAGATCAGTCTGCTCCTGAAGGTCTGATCAGGGTCTCTACTCTTTGCCATTCCGTTTGTCCCTTTGAGGGTCCTTGCAGGAGAATGAAACAAATTTGTAAAAAACAAATACGAGTAATACAGCAAGTCCTCAAGGTGTCCAAATGGTAGCATTTTACGGTAGTCACTGGAATACCATGCCAGTAGCAGAGAAGATATACCGTAGAGTTTGTCCGGTCGTATACGGAGTCAAGCAACGCGGTCACCCATCCAGGTACTAACTGCGATCTCCGTTGATTAACCCTTCTCTTGCTGAATATTCAGTTTAGCCACACCCATTTCTGACTTTGAACCAATCAGATTACTTGATGTAATTTATTCTTACAAAGCCATAAACTAAATGTCAAACAGTATAGATCCTGATCAGATGGCTTCTTCAGAAGCCATCTGATCTGGATCTACACTGTTTCCAAAGAAAGGGGTTGTCGTGAACAGCATGATAAGAGCTAAATTTGCGGGTAAGGCAACCACGTGGAGCGCTGTGGTGCAGTGGTAAACCATCGGATTCAAGATCGTGAGGTACATGTACCGGGTTCGATCATCGTTACAAAGACCTTGTTATGACGTTGCATTCACGCTGTATGTCCAGTTGGTTATGCTTGAAGCCACCTTTCTATAGCGTTCCAGGCTAACTATGTTTGGAACAGCAATTAGAAAAATAGAAATAGAAAATTTAATCTGTCCATGGCAGAAACAATCAGAAAAATTATCCACATTTTCCCAAAACGAGGTGATTAAAACACCAAATCAAGTGGGCCCCGTCAAGCGATTTTGGTACTTATCGCCTATGCGAGCAGCGAAGGTACAGGCGAGCCGCGCATCCGCGCAGTCTCGCCAGAACCTTCGCTGCTCGCTCATACAAGCAGTGAATCAAAAGGAACCTTCAGTCAGAAAGCCAAACGGCTGGGCATGCGCAGTTAAAATTTGTCATGACGGAATGCTCGAAGACACAAATTCGCTTGGCGGGGCGCAAGTAAAAAATGCGTAACATATTACAAAATATGGAAATGTTTTGTAAAAGAAAAACAAAAACATGCAGCAACGATTCGTATCTTAACCGAGTTACACAAGACCCAGTTAACTGGCAATAGTCCTTTCCTTAATTTTATTATCATTTTCAAAAGCAGCGACATGCCTAGTGTGGTTTTGGAATATAGGCCATATTAGGGGAGTTGAAAGTTAAAAATAGCTTCACCTTAACTCGCTGCATAATTGATTTAGCCACCCCCATTTCTGAGATCACGTTTTTTTTTGTCTAGACATGTGTAGTGTAGATCCTGATCTTCAGCAGCCATCTGATCTGGATCTGCACTGTTCACAAAGGTAGGGATGAACAGCAGGATACGGGTTGAAAATAATTTTCATAAAAGTAATTAATAATTTACTTTTAGATTCTTTCTGTCTTCGCTATTAAAATAGGAATAAAAGCAAACACAGCCAAGTGTTCAGATAATAGTGGGTCTGTCTTTACTGACAATGACCAATCTACCATGTTATCACATTCGAGAAATTCTAATGTTTGTGTGTTCTAAGATTGGCTGATAAGTCCACATGTTGAGTTAAGAGCCAAAACTTTAACTTATAAAAAGTTCATATAAACTAACACACTGCTGTTAATCTTGCTTTGAGGCAACAGCTAATGGAGCAGAACTTAAACTCACTGGAAGGCAAGAGAAAACGTACTTGACAGGAGTCGCTTTGAAACATCTTCTAGCAGTTTAGCCAATTCCTCGTGACCTTCGTGCCTGGCAACATCGTGTGGATAACAGCCATGTTTGTTTCTTTTCACTGCACTGTTCTGTGTAATCGGGCTGTCCAACAGGAATTTACAGAATTTTCTGAGGTTAAATTTGGCTCCGAAATGCATCAATGTTGGACAGACTGCATCACATCTGTCTGAAAATAAACACTATCATGTCTGTTAAACGTATCGAAAATTCTCTTACATGCCTTCGCACATGTCAAAACCATATGAAAATCATATGTATTTTATGACGCTACACAAAGCCAAATATAGTAGAAAACAAATATATCAGAAACCTGCCTTAGGAATTACATCGGCACCTGCGTGAGCTAAACATCAGAAAAGCATTTTCAGACTAAACTGTGTAATATGTTTTAAAGTAAAGAAAATAATGCACACTCGTGTAAACCCCACTCTTCTGTATGACACGTTTGGTTTACAATGATTCATTGCGCGAACTCGTCAACATGATGGAAGACTCAGATGTGCCTACGCACCCGCACTGTTTTAGCTGCATGGCTTCCCATTATTCCGAACTGCCTTCATCAGGATTGAGAAGGCTCTGTAATACCTGATAAGGTATATCATCACGTAAAAAGTGAAGTGAACATCCCCTAAACCCCACTTTATATAGAGAGAAATGGAGTTTACGGATAAATAAATAAATAAATAAATAAATAAATAAATAAACAATATTTCTTATTTCTGCTACAAGACATAGGCTGTGGGTACTCGTTAGAACCGCCTCACCGAGGCGGTTCTAACGAGCACCCTCATCCTATGTTTTGAGCATTTTTCAGAAAATTATCGATGATTTTCATCAGAAAAGCAGCCATAAAATGCACTATGTCGCACGGATGAGTTATCGTAATGGTATCCAGGCTGAATTTTGTCAATGTGCGCACACGTTTTCTCTTAACGCGACTAGTTTACAAAATCAGGCTTTTGTCTTATCAGTGTGCATCCCTTCAGGCACGTGAACAGAGCCACTCAGATCTGCATAAACAAAGGCGCAGTCTAATCAGAGTCTTCGCTTAACCATGTATTGATGATTACAGCCCACCCAAATCTTCTTCATGCAAACAACCGTGATGATACGGCTGTTCTGAAGGAGACAGCACACTGGCTGACTTCAGTGTAGGCTGCGCGCGCACATACATGTACGACAAATCTAGCCTTTAAGAAACCATCTGAGAATGACGTTTGTTCATGCAAGGGTGCCGTTTTCTTGAAAGTATCTTAAAAAATTTTTGCATACAGTCAAACAGTGTCGATCCCTAGAAAAGCAGTCTGATATGGGCCCATGATTATTTTCCCGGATTTGGTGGTGCTTGATTGAAGCCCTTAACGGGTATATTTTAATAGGAACTAATAATCTCTTTCAGGGCATTGGGTTCTTGATTTTCATTCGTGTGTTGGCGTTTAGGTTGGGAATATCTTAGTGGAACACAGCTGTATTGTTCATTTCATCACGTGAACAAGTCCGTGAAATGAAGACCCCACTAAACCCCAATTATTATAGAGAAAACTTGGGTTTACGGGGGTATAAATTATTTTTCTTATTTTTGCTCCAAGACATAGGTTGTGGGTACTCGTTAGAACCGCCTCAATATAACGAGCACCCACAACCTATGTTTGCAATCTTTATAAGAAAAATATCACGGATTTTCATCAGAAAAGTAGCCAATTTAGAGATGTGACAAAATGCACTATGTCACACGGGTGTATTATCGTAATGTGAATTGCATCACTTGGTGTATTCAAAAACGATTGAAAGTACTTGCATGTTTTGAGATATGGAATAACGTTTCTCAAAGACAGTCGATGCTATTCCTTATAACCGACATTGCTATAGAGACACACGTGTATTCTTATCTTGTGAAATGACAAAACATGTTTACAAGCCTTGGAGTTTCGAGCCTGGCTTGTGTCACATGTGAGACGCCTAGTTCTGCAACGGAAGGTCAGGTGGTGTTTGCTCCGGGAACTCCAGTTTTTGTCCACCTTTGATTAATTTAGTAAGTGAAAGTATCTTGAAAGGGCCGTTAAACCAAAACCAAACAAAAAAACATTCGAAATGATCACACCACCGTAAATTCAATTTCTTATAGTAAAATTGGGGTTTTGAGGAATATATAATTTCCTAATTTTAGCTTAAGAACGTACATTTATGGAGTCCAGAATCGGTCCTAAGTAGTACCCACAATCTATGACTGTACTTATAGCAGAAATTAGAAAACAATATTTATTTTCATCAAAAGCAAATGTCCGTTTTCGAACAAAGAAAGAAACATTTTTTCCCATCTATATTTGCTCTCTACTGGCAAAACCTATCCCACATGAGTGCATTGTACCAGTACAGAACAGCTAACACGTAACGTCTGAGGTCATCAAGTTCCAAATTATCGAATAACGTCGGCTTTCTACATTAACGACAACAGCTGATACGACAGCAATCAGAAGTTAAAATGTCTATTACATCCGTATTTCTGAACAAGAGGGACATGATGGCCCTGAATCGCTCACCTGAATCCAAGATGTTTCAAAGCTTATGGAAATGAAGGATTCACTGCTTTAAGGAGATATGGACCAAAGACTTTTATCTTTGGGGGCTATTTTTCATTGAAGTGGAATTTGAAGGTTTTTCTATCGTTAGCTCTGGTGTCCATTTTGTTTAAAAGAGTAGAACAGTTTAGGCAGTTTTAAAAGAGGGTCACTCAAAGAACATTCCTGGGAAATTATTTTCAAATCGGGCAATTTGCCTAGGAGGAAAATTAATGTCATTTAAAGGTTTTTCTATTTTTAGCTCTGGTGGCCATTTTGTTTAACGGAGTGGAACAATTACGGCAATTTTGAAAGAGGGTCACTCAAGGAACATTCCTGTGAAATTATTTTCAAATAGGGCAATTTGCCTAGGAGGAGATGTCATTTAAAGGTTTTTCTATTTTTAGCTCTGGTGGCCATTTTGTTTAACTAAGCGGAATCATTTAGGCAATTTTGAAAGAGGGTCACTCAAGGAACATTCCTGTGAAATTATTTTCAAATCAGGCCATTTGCCTATGAGGAGATGTCATTAAAAGGTTTTCTATTTTTAGCTCTGGCGGCCATTTTGTTTAATGGAGCAGAACGATTTAGGCAATTTTGAAAGAGGATCACTCAAGGAACATTCCTGTGAAATTCTTTTCAAATCGGGCCATTTGCCTAGGAGGAGATGTCATTGAAAGGTTTATCTATTTTTAGCTCTGGCGGCCATTTGGTTTAACGGAGCGGAACGATTTAGGCAATTATGAAAGAGGGTCACTCAAGGAACATCCTTGTGAAATTATTTTCAAATTGGGCCATTTGCCTAGGAGGAGATGTCATTGAAAGTTTTTTTTCTATTTTTAACTCTGGCGGCCATTTTGTTTATCGGAGCAGAATGATTTAGGCAATTTTGACAGAGGGTCACTCTAGGAACATTCCTGTGATATTGTTTTCAAATTGGGCCATTTGACTAGGAGGAGATGTAATGTAATGGTTTTTCTATTTTTAGCTCTGGCAGCCATTTTATTTAACGGAGCGGAACGATTTAAACAATTTTGAAAGAGGGTCACTCAAGGAACATTCCTGTGAAATTATTTTCAAAAAGGGCAATTTGCCTAGGAGGAGATGTCATTTAAAGGTTTTTCTATTTTTAGCTCTGGAGGCCATTTTGTTTAACAGAGCAGCACGATTTAGGCAATTTTGAAAGAGGGTCACTCAAGGAACATTATTGTGAAATTCTTTTCAAATCGGGCCATTTGCCTAGGAGGAGATGTCATTGAAAGGTTTATCTATTTTTAGCTCTGGTGGCCATTTAGTTTAACAGAGCAGAACGATTTAGGCAATTTTGAAAGAGGGTCCCTCAAGAAACATTCCTGTGAAATTATTTTCAAATCGGGCCATTTAGGCAATTTTGAAAGAAGGTCACTCAAGGAACATTCCTGTGAAGTTGTTTTCAAATTAAACCATGTATCTAGGAGGAAATGTCATTTAAAGGTTTTTCTATTTTTAGCTCTGGTGGCCATTTTGTTTAACGGAGCGGAACGATTTAGGCAATTTTGACAGAGGGTCACTCTAGGAACATTCCTGTGATATTGTTTACAAATTGGGCCATTTGACTAGGAGGAGATGTAATTTAAAGGTTTTTCTATTTTTAGCTCTGGCAGCCATTTTATTTAACAGAGCGGAACGATTTAAAAAATTTTGAAAGAGGGTCACTCAAGGAACATTCCTGTGAAATTATTTTCAAAAAGGGCAATTTGCCTGGGAGGAGATGTCATTTAAAGGTTTTTCTATTTTTAGCTCTGGAGGCCATTTTATTTAACGGAGCAGAACGATTTAGACAATTTTGAAAGAGGGTCACTCAAGGAACATTCCTGTGAAATTATTATCAAATCGGGCCATTAGCCTAGGAGGAGATGTCATTGAAAGGTTTTTTCTATTTTTAGCTCTGGTGGCCATTTAGTTTAACAGAGCAGAACGATTTAGGCAATTTTGAAAGAGGGTCCCTCAAGAAACATTCCTGTGAAATTATTTTCAAATCGGGCCATTTGCCTAGGAGGAGATGTCATTTAAAGGTTTTTCTATTTTTAGCTCTGGTGGCCATTTTGTTTAACAGAGCGGCACAATTTAGGACATTTTGAAAGAGGGTCACTCAAGGAACATTATTGTGAAATTATTTTCAAATCGGGCCAATTGCATAGGAGGAGATGTCATTGAAAGGCTTTTCTATTTTTAGCTCTGGTAGCCATTTTGTTTCAGGGAGCAGAACGATTTAGGCAATTTTGAAAGAGGGTCACTCTAGAAATATTCCTGTGAAATTCTTTTCAAATCGGGCCATTTGCCTAGGAGGAGATGTCATTTAAAGGTTTTTTCTATTTTTAGCTCTGGCGGCCATTTTATTTAACGGAGCAGAACGATTTAGGTAATTTTGAAAGAGGGTCACTCAAGGAACATTCCTGTGAAATTATTTTCAAATCGGGCCATTTGCCTAGGAGGAGATGTCATTTAAAGGTTTTTTTTTTTTTTTTTTTAGCTCTTGCGGCCATTTTGTTTAACGGAGCGGAACGATTTAGGCAATTTTGAAAGAAGGTCACTCAAGGAACATTCCTGTGAAGTTGTTTTCAAATTAAACCATGTATCTAGGAGGAGATGTCATTTAAAGGTTTTTCTATTTTTAGCTCTGGCGGCCATTTTGTTTAACGGAGCGGAACGGTTTAAGCACTTTTGAAAGAGGCTCACTCAAGGAACATACCTGTGAAATTATTTTCAAATGGGGCCATTTGCATAGGAGGAGGTGTCATTTAAAAGTTTTTACTATTTTTAGCATTGGCGGCCATTTTGTTTAACGGAGTGGAACAATTTAGGCAATTTTGAAAGAGGGTTACTCAAGGAACATACCTGTGAAATTATTATCAAACTGACCCATTTACCTAGGAGGAGATGTCATTTAAACGTTTGTCTATTTTTAGCTCTGGCAGCCATTTTGTTTAACAAAGCAGAACCATTTGGGCAATTTTTAAAAAGGAACACCTAAGGAACCTTCTTATGCAATTAATACCGAATCAAGCCATTTCCTAGTGGAGATGTCATTTAAAAGTTTTTTCCATTTTTAGCTCTGGTGACGATTTTTTTTAACCAAGCAGAACCATTTCGTCAATTTTGGAAGAGGGTCACTCAAGGAACATTCCTGTTCAATTGTTTTCAAATTGGGCCATTTGCCTAGGAGGAGATGTCATTTAAAGGTTTTTCTAAATTTAGCTCTGGCAGCCATTTTGTTTAACGGAGCGTAACAGTTTCGGCAATTTTGAAAGAAGGTCTTTCAAGGACCATCCGGTGAAATTATTTTCAAATCAGGCCATTTGCCTAGGAGGAGATGCCATTTAAAGGTTTTTCTATTTTCAGCTCTGGTGGCCATTTTGTTTAACGGAGCAGAATGATTCAAGGAATTTTGAAAGAAGGACACTCATGGAACATTCATGTGAAATTCTTTTCTAATCAGGCCATTTGCATAGGAGGAGATGTTATTTAAAGGTTTTTCTATATTTAGCTCTGGTGGCCATTTTGTTTAACGGAGCTGAACGATTTAAGCATTTTGAAAGAGGGCCACTCAAGGATCATTCCTGTGAAATTATTTTCAAATCAGGCCATTTGCGTAGGAGGAGATGTCATTTAAAGGTTTTTCTATTTTTTAGCTCTGGCAGCCATTTTGTTTAACGGAGTGGAACGATTTAGGTTATTTTGAAAGAGAGTCACTCAAGGAACATTCCTGTGAAATTATTTTCAAATCGGGCTCTTTGCCTAGGAGAAGATGTCATTTAAAGGTTTTTCTATATTTAGCTCTGGTGCCCATTTTGTTTAACGAGCGGAACGATTTAGACAATTTTGAAAAAGGGTCACTCGACGAACGTTCCTGTGAAATTATTTCCTAATCGTGCCATTTGCCTTGGAGGAGATGTCATTTAAATGTTTTTCTATTTTTAGCTCTGGCGGCCATTTTGTTTAACAGAGTGGAACAATTTAGGCAATTTTGAAAGAGGGTCACTCAAGGAACATTCCTGTGAAGTTATTTTCAAATCGGGCCATTTGCCTAGGAGGAGATGTCATTTGAAGGTTTTTCTATTTTTATCTCTGGTGTCCATTTTGTTTAACGGAGCGGAACGATTTAGGCAATTTTGAAAGAGGGTCACTCAAGCAACATTCCTGTGAAATTATTTTCAAATCGGGCTATTTGCCTAGGAGGAGATGTCATTTAAAGGTTTTTCTATTTTTGGCTCTGGCGGCCATTTTGTTTAACGGAGCAGAATGATTAAGGCAATTTTGAAAGAGGCTCACTCAAGGAACGTTCCTGTGAAATTATTTTCAAATTGTACCAGGAGGAGATGTCATTTGAAGGTTTTTCTATTTTTAGCTCCTGGTGCCATTTTGTTTAACGGAGCGGAACGATTTAGGCAATTTTGAAAGAGGGTCACTCAAGGAACGTTCCTGTGAAATTATTTTCAAATCGGGCCATTTGCCTAGGAAAAGATGTCATTTAAAGGTTTTTCTATTTTTAGCTCTGGCGGCCATTTTGTTTAACGGGGCGGAACGATTTAGGTAATTTTGAAAGAGGGTCACTCAAGGAACATTCCTGTGAAATTATAGCAAAATCCATCCATTGGTTTAGGAGGAGATGTCATTTAAGAAAATTGTTGACAGACGAACGACGCACGAAGCACGACGGACGACGGACATTGACCGATCACAATAGCTCACCTTGAGCCTTCGGCTCAGGTGAGCTAATAAAAGCCTCAAGTGTGAGTATGAGCTTTTAGTGCCAATATATTTCGACTTTGTTATATCTTTGTTTCTGCCTCTTTATCTCTAACACCCAAGAAAAGAAAGGCTTCTCATTATGAAAACACACCTATTCAACTATTTTGAACACTTGAACGCCGAGATGACGAAAGAAAGACTGAGGAGACACGTTAGAACCGCCTAATGGAGACGGTTCTAACGAGTACCCACAAGCTATATTTTAGACCAAAACTAAGAAAAAATAATTACCCCTGTAAACCCCAGTTTTGCTGGATTAAAGTGGGGTTGAAGGAGGTCAGAGTTATATAAGTTTGTTTTCGTGATGTATTAAACTGTCATATTCGGATTGTATGTGAAAACTGGAAGTCCTTACCCGAGGATCCAGTGGTCATCTTGGAAACTTGGCAAAGCCTCGATTCTCACGATACGCTGCCCACACTGAACAATAATAAAGGGTTGTATTAATCTCTTATGCGTAGGTTATCCTTTTATAAGTTCCACAGTAAACATATCAAAAGCCACCAACGCGAGCAGATGCATGTACAGTGAAATTCCGCTATTAAGACCACCTAAAATTAAGACTAATTCTGCTTTAAGAAGCTTATTTTGAAGGGTGCACTTATTCTATGTTGCCTGCATACCTTGTCCTCTGGTCATGGACCACCTTTGGGACTGTTCAAAAGTGGTCTTAAAGACCACTTTTGAACAGTCCCAAATGTGGTCTTAAAGTGAATGACCACCTTTTTTTTTCTCAGTTCCATTTTACAACAACACCATTGAGGAATTATAAAATCATATTCCTCTCCTAAACTGTTGCTCTAATTAATTGTAATGGCTCATTAAAGTTGTTCATAGGGTGTCAGGCATTTTTACAGACTATATCTTCTGCAGTGACCTCAAGGAACCTGTTCAGTTCATGTTTAGCAGCTGAGGATTTTAGAGGAGAAGTGAACTATAAAACTGTAAAAATGCCTTCTTGTTAGGCCAAATACTGGACAAAGAATTAGCTGTTTTGCTATCCCTGACCCTTAGAAAAATAGAGAGTTATGTAAAAAAAATAGATTCATAATCTTAGAACAGAGAATCCTAACAATCAAGACATTTGTTTATGCAAAGCATAACATTTGTGCCAAACATTTTGAAAATAGCTGTTTTCAAGTGGACTTGAAAGTTTTTTGATTACTTGTTTCTTTTCTTTTCTTCATTAACTAATGCCTATCAGTATCATTTAACCAATCATTACGTTAATATGACTTGACAATTTTAGGTAATATTTCATGGCATTTCACATGGTATTGTCACTATTTTGTGATATTTTTCTTTACCCATTTGTACCAAATGGAATCTTCCTCCTTATATATACCAGGAGACCATTTCAAAATTTAGGGGTGTGATACAACGCATAATGAATGCCGTCCAATTAAACCCAAAAGGGTTTATATGCATGGATGGGCCGACTCGCAGCAGTTTTCCTGGGCATGTTGTTTTAAAGCATATTTTGAAGGTTAAAGTTACATTTTCTTTGTGATTGCGACATTCAGTGTGCTCTTGTGGAAGACTATCTTTGGGACTGTTCAAATGTGGTCTTAAAGACCACTTTTGAACTGTCTCAAATGTGGTCTTTATATTGGAATGTACCTGTATTGCTTCCTAAGTCTTTGGTCTCCTTTCGTATAGACAGCTATGTTCTTCCCTCATTACTTCATTTTGCGTCGATATGGTGCATATCAACGCGAAATGAAATAATCTTTTTACTTCATTTCGCGTCGACTACGCCAACGCATAATGAAATAAAAAAATCAAAATGAAGAAATTACTGCATTACTTCATTATGCGTTGTATCAGGGCTGTCAGGTTGTGTTTTCCTAAAAATTTATAAGGAAAATGGCTGAACATTTTGCAAACAGTGTAAGCCCTGATCAGATGCCGTGTTCTGTAACGTCTGATCTGGGCCTGCACTATTTGCAAGGTACCTCTTTTGGGTTTTCTGGTACTAAATGGGTTAATTTAGATTGAAGCATAGATTGTTGGTACTCAATGAGGCGATTCCTTTGAGTTCCCATAATTTATGTTTTCATTTTTGTATAAAGGCCTGGATTTTATGCAAACAGTGCACAGGATACAAGGTCAGGAATATAAAGTGATAGACAAGGATTACAGAAAACAATTGTTTTGTAGGAAATGTAAGGTAGAACAGGTTTTGTTTGTTTGAATTCGTGTTTAACATTCCCATCACCACTATTTAGGGCATTTTGAAGATGCTGCTTCCAATTTTGTGGGACTTTTACCCGACATTGAGATGAATGCCACCCAATGAAACCAATGGCACTAAACTCAGTCAAACTGTCTTCAAAGTCTTTATTTTCATCCAAAGACATAAAGCCTGTTTGGTAGATCCTGAATCGACAGCCTATTTAAAGATTTTTGAGAATGCAACCTGATAAGAGAGCCTAATTACTTCTCCTTTAATAGCTGCATAGAGAGACATGGAGCTTCAACGGTCTCCATGAGATCAGGATTTTAGCAAGCATGTTGAACCCTGGGAAACATTTGGATTACCTTGGGGAAAATATGGCCGCTGCCAGAAAGCTTCAGTGAAACCATTAAATGTTGCTTTAATTACCTTAGCAGATTTCCATTGATAATAATAGTCAGAGATTATTCATTACAGTAACTTTTTCTTGCAAATGAAGTAATTATATTTTAAAGGTGGTCATTCACTTTAATATAGGAATTTTACTGTATTTGTAGAACATAGAGATCGGTTAGTTACATAATCATACCTGGTAATGCATCCAATGCGGTTTTAAATGACAGATGTTTTAGTGCCTCTGTCACCTGCAGCAATGCTGTCATCTTTTCATCGAGCTGTTGTTGATTTTCTGCCTGTAAACTCTGACACAATAAAGTGATTGGATCTGTCACTTCTTCAAGAAGTTTGTGAATCTGGTCCAGTCTGGATACCGGTTTTGATGCTGACTCTGCTGTTGATGATCGCTCTCTGGGTGATGTCTCTGTTAAAGTGTCTCTGTCACTATCTGTCCACGATTTCGGTGACTCGTATACAGAATCTGTCGATCTTGGTGAAGATAAAGAAAATTTGACTTCCGATTTTTCGGATGATTCGGACTGAGATCGTGGACAGCTTGTTCGTTTGCTGCGAGAAGGTTTGTTGCTGCATGGAGATGGCAGATTATGGCTGCTGGCATTTGATGACCGTGACGACATAGATGATGAACCAGATGATTCAGAGATTGAGCTGCTTCTTACAGGGTCAAGAAAGTCATACGCATCCTCGGATATTCCAGATTGTGCCCTTGCTTGTGCAACATCTTTCTCAATTGTACCATATCCAATTTCAATACCATCCAAAGTAACATCAAATGTTTCCTGATCAGCTCCTGTTGAAGTAGAATGTAGATACAGTAAAACTTCGAAAACCCGAACACGGAAAAATCATCACGAAAACACGCCTTTATAATTTTGACCCCTTGAACCTCACGTTTATATAGTAAAACTGGGGTTATCTGGGGGAAACCTTATTTTTCTTATTTCTGCTTTAAAAAATAGATTGTGGGTACTCGTTAGAACCGCCTCGATGAGGCGGTTCTACCACGTTCCCACAATCTATATTTGGAGCAGATATAAGAAAAATGTCGTTATTTTTCATTATAAAATCTTCATTTTTTCGGTGAAAAAAATACATTACTATGTATTTGTGTAGGTGTGTTTTCGTAATGGTTTGGTTGGTTGATTTGAGGTTTAACGTCCCTGTCAACACTTTATAGGTCATTGTGGAGACGTTGCTTCCAATTATGTGGGACTTTTACCCGACATTGAGATGAAATGACATCTCAAGCCCTGTCGCCAAATGAAACCAATGGGTTTATAAGCATGTAGGTCCGACTCGCACCGCTTTGCATGGGCAGGCTTAGATCCTCTAAGCGGTCACCAGTACTCGTGTGCGGTCGAATTCAGCTCTGCGCGGAAGCATCATGCAGCCCATCTATTCCTTCAAGCCCTGACGGGCGGGGCCGAGAAATGGTAAAACGTGAAAAAACCGAACACGGATAACTAAACTGGTTCGAACTCGCTCCTCAGTCTCTCGCGAATCATTACGAAAACAAGCCTACACTAATACATCGCAAAGTTTACGACGAAAAAAAAAAACGAAACTTTTCAGATGAAAAAATTTGGTATTTGTCTTATTTCTGCTCAAGATATAGATTGTGGGTACATGTTAGAACTATACCCATAAACTATATCTCAGAGCAAAATAAGAAAAATAGGTTTACCCCTGTAAACCCCAGTTTTACTACATAAAAGTGGGGTTCAAGGGTGCAGAATTATTTAGGCGTGTTTTCGTGATGTTTTCCAATAATAATCTGAAAACACGCCTATACAAATACATTGAAAACATTTCAGCCCCCGCCCATCGGGGCTTGAAGAAATAGATGAGCTGCATGATGCTTTCACGCAGAGTTGAAAACCGGCCCGCATACGAGTACTGGTAAGCCGCTTAGAGAATCTTAGCCTGCCCAGGCAAAGCGGCGCGAGTCGGCCTGTCCATGCTTCTAAACCCTATTGGTTTCATTGGGTGGCAGGGCTTGAGATGTCATTTCATCTCAATGTCGGGTAGAAGTCCCACAAAATTGGAAGCACTGTCTCCAAAATGGCCTTTACAGTGTTGACGGGGACGTTAAATCTCAAATCAAACAAACAAACAAAACCGCGGAAAAAGCTATAATTTTAAGATGAAAATTTGATATTTTTCTTATTGCTGCTCAATATATAGATTCTTGGTACTCGTTAGAAACGCCTCATCGAGGCGGTTCTAACGAGTACCCACAATCTATATATTACAGAAGAAATAAGAAAAATATGGTTTACCCCCGTAAAACCCAGTTTTACTATATAATAGTGGGGTTCAATGGGGTCAAAATTATATAGACGTGTTTTCGTGATGATGTTTGTTTGTTTGATTTGAGGTTTAACGTCCCCGTCTACACAATATAGGTCATTTTGGAGACGTTGCTACCAATTTTGTGGGACTTTTACGCGACATTGAGATGAACCGACATCTCAAACCCTGTCGCCCAATGAAACCAATAGGGTTTATAAGCATGGACTGTCCGTCTCGCACCGCTTTGCCTGGGCAGGTTTAGTTCCTCTAAGCCGTTTACCAACACTCGTGTGCGGTTGGATTCAACCCTGCATGTCAATCATGCAGTCCATTTATTTCTTCAAGCCCCGATGGGCGGGGGCCGTTTATCGTGGTGATAATCTGGGTATAAACATATGATTCCAGTTTTTCTATAAACTACCCTTTTACGCAGCACCCTGACGCGCGGGTATTTTCTATAATCCGCGCAATAGTAATTAAAACATTTTGATTTTTGCCAAATTTTATTTGATTGAAAAAGCAAAAATCTTTAAAAGTGCTAAATTCCTAACATATTTCCAGACAGGAGGGTCATGATGGCCCTGGGTCGCTCACCTGATCCTTATGTACATGTACCGATAAAATGGTAGGTAATATAAGGTGGAGGGGATGGTTTAAGAAATTATGGTTGGCAATGACCCAAGGAACATTTCTGTGAAATACTTTTTAAAATCAGTCTACCTATTCAGTAGTACATGTAGAAGTAATTTTAAAGATTTTTTTTCGTAGTTTCGGTGGCTATCATGTTCAATGGAGCGAAACTACTTTGAGCAATTTTGTTACCCATGGAACATTCCTTATAAATTGTATTCTTTCTGAGCATGAAGTCTTTAAAAAATTCCCTTCAACAATACAGAGCTGACTTTTATGTTACTATCGGGGTACCGTCTGGCCAATGAGGGTCAGGTCCTAGTGCACTGAGATGAACTTACTCAGTCCAACTACCCAGTCTAACTTGGGCACAAAATGCTAACATAAGAGTTGGGGTTCCCTCTGACACTACATAGCTGACTTGTATGTAACTATCTGGACACATTGTGGATATTGAGAATCAGGTCCTGATGCATAAGAAGGAGATGAGCCGGCTCAGTCTTACAATGTCACGCGGTGAAAAGGTGTGTGTGTGTGTGTGTGTGTGTGTGTGTGTGTGTGTGTGTGTGTGTGTGTGTGTGTGTGTGTGTGTGTGTGTGTGTGTGTGTGTGTGTGTGTGTGTGTGTGTGTGTGTGTGTGTGTGTGTGTGTTGGGCTGGGGTGCATTTGCCATCAGAAGCTAGACTTATGAGTCGGTGTTTCCCTCTTGGCAATACAGGGCTGACTTGATTGTCACTGTCTGGGCTCCTTGTGACGTTGAAGGTCAGGTCCTAGTGCACCAGACAAAGATGAACAAGCTCAGTCTGACATGCAATGCTTCAAGGTGACAATGGTTGTGTGAGCGTGTGTGTGTGTGTGTGTGGGGGGGGGGAATCAGAAGCTAGACTTATAAGTTGGTGGTTCCCTTTGACAATACAGAGCTGACTTGTATTTCAATATCTCGGCACCTTGTTCACATTGAGGGTCAGGTCCAAGTGCACCAGACGGAAATGAACCGGTTCACGCTAACTAAAAAGGAAATAACTCTAAATAAAACCTGTGGGCCCCAGGGCAGGACCAATTTTAGCCCTAGGGCTATCATTTGAACAATCATGGTAGAGGACCAATAGATGAAGCTCCATACCAAATATCAAACTAGTAAGAAAAGGTCACTCAGGAAAGGCCACAATCCAAGAACGCAGCCGTCTCAAATCACCTGTAGAAAGTGACACAGAGTCACACAAAAAACAGATGAAACATGCACCAAAGGCACAAAGCCAAATAACAAATAAGACACTGCAAAAGAACGACCGCCTTGGGACGGTCAGCAGTAAAACTACTGGGGCTGCAACTCCGGAGTTTATGAAATTTTAACCCTCGCCCTCAGTTCCAGTACAATATCAAACAAAATAACAATAACAAATTGATCCGCATCAAGGCTTTCTAGCTCAACAGTGAGTTATCATAAAATACGTGGTAAAATGGTTACGTATAGATAAATATTATCATGAATCAGGGTTAAGGACTCAACAACAATCGTCAGAGCAGAAGAAAACACCAGTTAGATCACGGAGGATCGAACCCAGGAAATATCCGGCTCCACCCTTCCTGAATTCAACGAATTTAAGGTGGGACTGTCATCAAAGAGTCCGGCACATCGCCATGCAACCAAAGAACGAAGCAAAGTTATCCACTGTAAAAGGGTCCACAATCAAACACGCGGTCCTATGCTATAACCGCTTTGTTTCAACAATGGTTCTGAATTGACCAGAAAAATTATCACTACCTAGTATTATATCGAATTTATAAACTAAATCCCCATAAAACTGTCCCTGTTGCAGAAGTGTCTTCAAAGAAATGCCATATTTAGAAATAATATCGTATGTCGACGATAATGTCGTCATCTTCAAGGCTGTCCTTGCCCATCTTAAAATTTGCTTCCCACCTTTTCACGGTTGCATACGAAGGAGCATCATCCCCTAATGTAGCAACCATATCGGCATGAATGTCCTTAGGAGCTAACCCCTTTTTATGGAGGTACTTGATGACACCACGATGCTATATTTTGTCCATTTTCTTAAAAACGTGCTAGTATCAATTTTCAAAGTCTAGAATTTCTACGTTATTGCAGGTAAACTTGAACTCATTTGAGTCAAATCAAGTAATAAAGGTTTGGATTTAATGAATACATAATTTCATGGCTGTTCGATGCCTGTGTAACAGGTGAAAAAATGCTAATCACCTTTACCCGGCCGGGGATCGAACCCGGGCCGCCGGATTGGTAAGCAAACACTCTACCACGTCGCTATAAAAGCCGGCTTGTACCGCAAGGCAGTACAAGTGTGCTATATACCTATACCCTATGACATTCTCCCCCTCCACATTGAAATTCGTCCCCGAATTTCTGGGAGTCCGAGAATCACGTGAAATGATACTCAAGGAGTTTTTTAATGCACATATGTGGGTTATTTACGGTGGGCGCCAAATGTAACAGGTGAAAAAATGCTAATCACCTTTACCCGGCCGGGGATCGAACCCGGGCCGCCGGATTGGTAAGCAAACACTCTACCACGTCGCTATAAAAGCCGGCTTGTACCGCAAGGCAGTACAAGTGTGCTATATACCTATACCCTATGACACCTGCTTCTTGGTCAGGCTCAGAACTTTTCAGCCTACCTTCGTAGGTCTCTTTGAGATTATTGCTCGTATTCTATAGTCTGAGATAATTTTGAAATTGTCAGTAAATACATGGCTATCAGCTGGATAGAAAAAAAAAATGAATTTTTACAGTCTCAAGATTTAGAAGTGTTTGCTTAAATATCTAAGACTGGCCTTCTGGTTTCAGACAAGAAGATTTTTAAAGACTTTCCCTATATAAGTTTATGTAAAACCGGTTAGCCCCGCCCCATGCTATAATTTGAACAATCTTGACCCGGCTAATGTTAACTAACAGTGCCTTAACTTCAGATAAAAGCAGTGGACCACGGGGCAGGTTCAATTTTGGCCCCAGGGCTATAATTTGAATAATCTTGGTATAGGTCCCCTACATGACGCTTCATGCCAAATATCAAAATAGAAGTGAAGGCAATGGTCAGGAATCGATACAATTAACCCATAGCTCCAATCAGAGACATCAAAAGGAAAGAAACACAAACATGAAACAACTAGACCCTAATGAAAAAATCACTAGCGGAAAGCCAAAAGGACAGTTACTTTCCCACAAAATGGCCAATTGGCTATACAAAACAAAATATCATAAGCGATACACACACTCAAAGACAAACCACAACAAAAATAAACCACGACAGAAGAACCGCATTGGAACGGTCAGTAAAACGAATTCCACTGGGGGGCTTAACCCGATTTTACGTGGCCACAATCCTCGCCCTTACATTCGCCGCGATTTAGACAAATAATTTGTTCGGTTCGCATGAAGGCCTCTTAACACATCCGTGCACCATCTCCGTGAACACAAAAAATCAATCAACCACAGAGATGAAACAACGGGGAGGACTCGACAGCAACAAACTACTGAAAAGCTGTAGCAAAATAAAACCAATAGTTAGACTCCGATGGGCCCAAAGACCTGGACCTTGTGGTTTCAGAGAAGACTATTCCAAAAGGTTTCCAAATATAAACCTATGTAAAACCGGTTGGTCCCTGGGCGGGGCCATCTTTGGGGCCAGGGTTATAATTAGAACAAGCATTGTAAAGGTCCACCGTGTCATAGGGTGTAATAAAGGGTTGTTTCATTTTATATGTCTCAGTCTTATTTATTCATTCCAACAAGTTCTATATTTTCCCTGTCCTTTACCTGACACAGGTTCCCATCATGGTTGTTGTATCTCTTGTAGCCGGACACGTAGTGGGTACCCTATTGTAGTTGGATAGGTAGTGAGCTATATCCAGTGCTACGCACCGTGTAGTGTGTCATTACGTATTTATCTATTGTAAACACTATACGCATCGTTTTATCAAGTCATCGTATGCTCATTAAATACAATTATTCATTGTATTTACAGGTTAGTCATATCATCTTTTATTTTAATATTTGTAACAGAACCTGCTTATGTCTAAATACGCTAGGAATACTTCATTCCAGGGGTTTTATGAGCATTTATTCTGTTCATTGTTTACCTGTTAAAAATATAGGCGGCAAGGCAAGTAACTCTTGTTGGAATGAATAAATAAGACTGAGCTCTACATCACAGCCCATGTAGGCAGCACTAGAACAATCTCATTAGGCAGGGGGAAAGTGTAGCCGGTCGACCGTGTGGCTCGGTAGCTCAGTCGGTAGAGTGTTCGCACGGTATGCGAAAGGCCCTGGGTTCGAGTCCCGGTCGAGTCATGTTCTTTTTTCCAACCCTGTGACATTTGGTGGCCAGTGTAGGTCCAGCACCGCGTCTGAGAGCATGAAATAGTATGAAAATAAGTCTAGCAGCCGGACTGGATAGGACTTAGAGATTCGGGACGAATTTCATTAGAAGAGATTCGGGACGAATCTAATTAAGCAGGGGGAAAATGTAGCAGGTCGACCGTGTGGCTCGGTAGCTCAGTCGGTAGAGTGTTCGCACGGTGTGCGAAAGGCCCTGGGTTCGAGTCCCGGTCGAGTCATGTTCTTTTTCCAACCCTGTGACAACCGGATGAAGCTTCATACCAATTAACAAAGAACTGGGCTTTCTGGTGTCAGACAAGAAGACTTTTAAAGATTTTTCCCTATATAAGTTGATGTAAACCCTATGGGTCCCGGGGCGGGGCCATTTTTGACCCCAGGGCTATAATTTGAACAATCCTGTTAGAGGTTTTGTAACGTTCTTGATGTGCACCGTCTAACGTCAAAGGATCGAGTGACGTCATAAAACGACGGCATTTCCGTCATGTTCTTCTTTCAAGTGATTTGTTAAAGAATATCCATTGCCTATACGGGCGCGCTGTGTTTTTTTTTTTTTTTTTTTTTTGTCGGCTCCTCCTCCCCATCCGACTCCATATACATATCGTGCAAAAATGATACAAATGTACAAAACATATAGATGGATGACTTGGTTAAAAAAGAAAAAGCATGGATAGCAGTACGTACAAATACACGATACAACATTATTTTTTTTTTTTTTTTTTTTTGGTTTGGGTTTTACGGCCCTTTCAAGATTATTTCACTCATATCGAGCCGATCGTTAATCAGAGGTGGGCGAAAACCGGAGTACCCGGAGAAAAACCACCTGACCTTCCGATACAACATTATATGTTCTAGGAATTCTGATCATGGCGTGAGTGTGTTTTTGAGTTTTACTAACAGCCGATGTATGTTCAGGTCTAAATTCACGCATACATACATGCACCCAAAAGGCCCACGTCCCTCAGTGCTTGAAGAAGCACTTGGTCCGCATGGTGCTTCCACGCAGAGCCGAAACCGACCCGCACACGAGCATTGGCAAACCGCTTAGGGGCTCTAAGCCTGCCTAGGCAGAGCGGGGCGGATGGGCCCGGCTGTGCTGACAAACTCCACGGGCCCCACTGGGCGGTATGGCCCTATACGCCATCTCATCTCGGGCACAAGACTCACAAAAGTGGAAGCAACATTCCCAAAACGACCTCCACAGTGCTGATGGGGACTTTAAACCCCAAAACAAAACAAAAATCACACGCGTGTGCATGAGCGCACGCACAGACGCGCGCATGTATTAAAATAACTTCTAAGTCTCCCGAAAGACATTCTTTCAGTCATGTACGACGTTCTACAGAAAACTGGGTTCATTTGTTTTCTGCAAGGGCTAAAAATGTCGTTTCGTCATTTTTTCTATCTTTTTGTTGTTAATTTACTCAGTGGCGTTCTCATTACTAGACCAGCGCACTGGCATATTTTCCATGGCCAACTATATCTGACATTAGCCCGATGACTTTCAACCGTGACAGTCGCACAGAAAGTCAATATTGGGTTGTCTCCCTTTGACTGAGGCCTACGATAGATACCTATGCGTTTACCTGTCGTGTAATCAATATCGTGTTTTAATCCGGCCGTGTGTGAAAATGACCCCGGGGGATATTGAACGATAGATACGTCTAGTTAATTTTGATCTGCGTGTACTTTAAGCGAGAAAAATTCTCGTTTTGTCAAACGGTTAAAATTGAGCCTTTTTGTACTTAAAATATTATCGGTTCTCATAAATCGATTTTTTTCTGGAATGTGATATTCCACATTATTTAAAAAAACAAAAAAAAAAAAAAAAAAAAAACATTTATAGTTAATGGACGTCAGATTGCATTATTTAAAATTACATTGTTTAGTAAAGCAACATGTTCATAAGTCCATGTAATAAAACCCCCTGAAAATCCCACTTTACATTACAGAAGAGAGAGGTTTAGAGGGGTTACAATGTGTATTATCCGCACCAAGACATTGTATTTTTCATCATAAAAATAATGTGCTTTTTTTTTTAGATATAAATTAACATTTCGAAGATAAGAAAGAAAACATTGTCACAAGGATATGTTTTCTTAATGGTTGACAGTTTTGTTTGATTAGAGGTTTAACGTCACCGTCAACACTGTATAGGTCATTTTGCGGACGTTGCTTCCAATTTTGAGGGACTTTTACCCGGCACTGAGATGACATCTCAAGCCCTGCCACCCAATGAAACCAGTAGGGTTTATTTGCATGGACGGTCCAACTCGCACCACTTTTCATGGGCAGGCTTAGTGCCCCCATGCAGTTTATTAGTACTCATGTGCTGTGCAGTCAGTTTCAGCTCTGCTTGGAAGCATCATGCAGCCCAATCTATTTCTTCAAGCCCCGTTGGGCGGAGGCCGTAATGGGTTGACAGCAAAGGCCATGATCTAAGCTCGACGTCTGATCTGAGCATGCACTGTTTCCAGAATAAGTGTCCATGTTTGGGCTTTCTCGTCCAAAATGTACTTAAATCTGCTTGACTATCATTATAATATTAACAAGTCCATGTCACTGATGAACACCCCTTCTAAATCCAACTTTATATAGAGAAAACTGTGGTTTGCTGGAACATACATGTATATTTTTCTATTACTTTCGTTCCAAACATATGTTGTGGGTATTCGTCAGAAGCGAGGCAGTTCTAACAAGATCCACAACCTATATTTAAAGAAGTAATAAACTATGACACATTTTTTTTAATAACCGTTTTCTGCAACCTAAAGAATGCTTTTTTTCACATGAATGTGTTATCATAATGGTCGCAATGATTATTCAATATTGTAACATATCCATGTAAGGTAATGCTTACTTACACTGTTTGAAATTAATTGTGACTAATCAAAAATATAAAACGAAGAATTAGGTTTTAATTACTCTTTATTTACCTGTAACCATTTTAATTATCTATAATAACATACTGCAAATTCAAACATCAAATATTTATTCTGGAAAGAGAGGTTCATTGATTGTTAATTTGTTTGTTTGATTCGAAGTTTAACGTCCTCGTCAACACTGTATAGGTCATTTTGGAGACGTTGCTTCCCATTTTGTGTGACTTTTACCCGACATTGAGATGAACTGACATCTCAAGCCCTGCCGCCTAGTGAAACCAATAGGGTTTATAAGCATGGACCGGCTTAGATCCTCTGAGCGGTTTACCAGTACTCGTGTGCAGTCGGTTTCAGCTCTGCGTATAATTGCATCATGCAGCCCATCTATTTCTTCAAGCCCCGAAGGGCGGGGCCGTTATTGATTGTTAATGTAAAGGAATATGTTCAAAATGCCGACAATAACAAACAACGAATTGGCCGATTTATCAAAAGGGACCAATCACTTACATATCTGCAAAATACATTACGAAAACACGCCTATACAAATGCATTAAAAACGTTACCACAGAAAAAAAAAACAAAAAAAAAAAATAAAAAAATAATAAGATGAAAACTTGTAATATTTTTTTTATTTCTGCTCAAAAACATAGATTTTGGGCACTCGACAGAACCGCCTAGGCGAGGCGGTTCTAACGAGCACCCACAATCTATGTTTTGAGCAGAAATATGAAAAATACCACAAGTTTTCATCTGAAAATTTTCATTGTTTGATTTTTAAATTTACAATGTATTTATATAGGCGTGTTTTCGTAATGTATCCGTTGAGACGAGAACCTTGAGTCTGAGTTGTAAGTATAGAAATGCAAAGTAGATACTCTTACTGATTTTAATGCGGATAAATCTGTCTTGACACAACTATCTATCTATCTATCTATCTATCTATCTATCTATCTATCTATCTATCTATCTATCTATCTATCTATCTATCTATCTATCTATCTATCTATCTATCTTTCTTTCTTTCTTTCTTTCTTTCTTTCTTTCTTTCTTCCCCCTTCTTTCCTTCCTTCCTTCCTTCCTTCCTTCCTTCCTTCCTTCCTTCTTTCTTTCTTTCTTTCTTTCTTTCTTTCTTTCTATCTATCTATCTATCTATCTATCTATCTATCTATCTATCTATCTATCTAGTCTCAGTTGCTTCTTAGTGACTCAGTAAGCCTTAAATAGTATATTTATCATGCCATCATTGTGTGAAAGGAGTAAAGATAAACAACTTCAAGTTTTCAGTTGTTCACAAATAATATTCATCTTCCTTTTTTTTCTTCCTTTATTTATTTATTTGAAAATACACATGAAATATTGTTATATTCTCATTTATGCTGATAGCACAGAGTTTGAGCACTCGTAAGACCGTCTCGTCGAGGCGATTCTAATGAGGTCCAACAATCTCTGTTTTAAACAAGCAATAAGAATACTATAGTATTCCCTTTCCCCCCGAGAAAGTATTTGTGGCGGCCTGTGCCGCCAATGTCTCTTAGCTAGTTTATATGTTTCTCTTCCTTATTTTGTTCGTGCTAAATGAGTAAATCTTTCTTTCTTTTTTAAATGACGATAACTTCACCATATACGCTCTTTCTTTCTTTCTGCTCAGGTAAACGACGCACGTCAATATAATCGTTCATGATGGATTGTTAATCGATCAATATATTGAGTAAGCACACTTCCGACTACCTGTCGATAATCGAATTATCACCAAGTATTGTGACGCGCGCCGTTAATCTTTGCACCAATAGTAGTCACTAGACCAGTAAGTTGCAACTTGACCTGTAGTTGTATTTAAAAAGTAATATCATAAACCTGGGGACGTTAAATAAAAATAATTCAGATAAAATGAACAATTAAGACTCCGGGTCTCATCCGAGATTACGCTTCTTGCTAATAAGAATCACCGTTTTATCATCACGATAGCAAGTCCGTGTAATGAAAACCCTCTAACCCCCACTTTATATAGAGAAAAGTGGGTATACATTATTTTCTTTATTTCTGCACCAAGACATAGGTTGTGGGTACTGGTTAGAACCAATCGCCTCTACTGACCGTGCATTTAGATAATATATTTATTTACAATATTTTTTATTTACTTTGTTTTACGCCGCAGCCATAGATATTTTTGTAATATCGAGTTGTACGCAAAAATTACAGAATATAGACAATGCGTTTCTGAAGATTAAGAAAGTCAACGGTTTTCCTAGACATATTACTGAGCAATTACTGAGTTTCATGTCAGTTTAATCTATCTATCTATCTATCTATCTATCTATCTATCTATCTATCTATCTATCTATCTATCTATCTATCTATCTATCTATCTATCTATGCGAGTTGGATCGTTCATGCATATAAACCCTATTAGTGTAATTGGGCGGCAGGGCTTGAGAAGTCATTTCCTCTCAATGTCGGGTGAAAGTCCCACAAAATTGGAAGCAACGTCTTCAAAATGACCTATACAGTGTTGATGGGGATAAATAAAGACGTATGTTATCAATGAAATGTTTCCAGCAATCATCCCAAACCTTTTCTTCTGTACAAGACATAGGTTGTGGGTACTCTATAGACCGGTTCTTGCAAATCTTGGATAATATGTATTTGTCTGTTGAAGCAATTAAAATAAATTTTAAAACAACAGTTCTAGCAATAACCCTCAACCTATAAGAAGGTACTGTGTCAAACGAATGTATTCTCGTAACTTTGACCCAGTATACATGTATAATTCACGGTCCCCGGCCGCCCATCGGGGCTTGAAGAAATAGATTGACTGCATGATGCTTCCACGCAGAGCTGAAACCGACCGCACACCAGTACTGGTAGACCGCTTAGAGGATCTAAGCCTGCCCAGGCAAAGCGGTAGGAGTCCATGCTTATAAACCCTATTGGTTTCATTGGGCGACAGGGATTGAGATGTCATTGCATCTCATTGTCGGGTAAAAGTCCCACAAAATTGGAAGCAACGTCTTCAAAATGACCTTAGTCCTATACTGTGTTGACATGGACGTTAAACCTCAAATCAAACAAACAAATCAAACATTTATATTGGATCCAATATATAATAATAATAATAATAATAATAGATTCTCATTATCTAAATAATACCTATACTGCTTAGAACTTAATGCATATGAATAAAGTTAATCTCTCCGGAAAGGAAATACAATATACCTTGCGCGCGTGTCCATTAATCTTCAGGCTTCCTGATGGTCAGTAGCCGGTATACAATACACACCACGTGTCATAAAAAGCGATAATTGTCTTCAGCTTAAATACCCGTGATGTCCCCCCCCCCTCCCCCACCCACCCACTGAGTGAGCTGAAACTATATGGGCACAGAACCGCCAAATTGATATGGTTCTTACAAGTACTTTCTACCTATATTTTGTGTAAAATCATACTGATTCCTGATAAACCGACTGTTTTATATAAAGTTTGGTTAACATGCATATTCTTTTTCGCAGCATCATGGAGAGAACACCAGAAAAAGGGTACACACCTCATCTTAAATCACTTAACTGTTGAAATAAATAAATAATTAATTTAAATAAAAAAAAAGAAAAATTTCTAATAATCATTTGATTATACATAAAAGAATAGAATAATAATAATAATAATAAAATATACACATAACGATAATACATCCGTGCGGCAGAGTGCATTTTTGATATCTCAAAAACAGTTAATTGGTCAAAGTAAACTCATCAATACTTGAAACATAGTTATAACCGCCTCATTGAGGTGGCTCTAACGAGTACCCACAACCTATGTTTTGGAGAAGAAGTGAAAAAAATGAATACCACAGTAAACCCCAGTTTTCTCTATATAAAGCAGTTTTTAATTAGGTTTTCATTACAACCAAGATGATAATAATGAATACAAAACAATTAACATAGGCATAAATGGCATCTTTACGGTTATTTTTTTTTTTATTTTTTTTATTTACCAGACTGAATTCACAATAGCATTTAAATAATCAAACGCCTGTTAGAAAAAAAAATAAATAAAAATAAAATAAACATTCCTCTGGTATTCCAACAAAACAATGTGCGAACAACGAAATGTCAGATTAGCCTGTATCTGAGTAATTGGAATAAGATATATATTATAACCAAGTTATATAATTTTTTTAGAAATTTCGTGACAAATTCACATGGGTTTCTTTCTTTCTTTCTTTCTTTCTTTCTTTCTTTCTTTCTTTCAGCTGTAATCATACAAACATACAAAACAAACAAATGTAATCATTAATCTTATTACTAGCAATGTTTATCTAACTTTGCGTAGTAAGTATAAAGAATGCGCAAAAATCTTATCAGGTCATGAAAATAAAAAATTACGTAAATAAATAAAAAAAAAAATAAATAAATAAATAAATAAGATGCAGATCAGACACCGCATTCTTAGATTAATTTACATTCCAAGGAGATGCCCAGGCGAAGTTGTGTTGATTTTACAGTCGATTGAAACTGACCCGCTTTGGGATTACACGCGTGTGTAGACGATAAAGCTTTTTCTGAATAAGCACCAAATTTAATCGCAAAATGCCGTTATTAAATATTATTTTGAAATATTGTAATTGCTATCAAAATGCACAATATTGTAAACACATTGCGTCTGATACGGGCGTTTTTTGGCAATATTAACAGAAAGTGTAGATTTTAGCCGTTAAAGTCGGTTACTGCCGTTGTTTTTCCACAGATTTGTATGCTTCAAGTAAGGATTATAGGCTATTAATTTGAAAATAAAAATGCCGGCAGCTAATTAAATAAAAGTTCTACTTATTTGATATTGTTTTGAAGGAATTTAAACGGACAATAAAATTTAATCGGAACATCTTTATCAAATTGAAAAATAAAAAAGTTATATTTGTTTAAAAATTGTTTTCCATTAAAGCCCCTGCTATTTCCAACAAGAGATTCTGTACAGGTAAGCCGAGAAAGTCAGCGCACAGTAAAAGGCTTAATCCTTTGCGCCAAAGGCATAAATGTCAATAATAGTTGCGGATGATTAAACTTTGCTCATTTACATGATTGTATACTTTAACCATGTACATTTCATAAACATGGGATCGTGTTTGTTTAAATACCACTCATGAATTGTTTCCGTTTTATGGTTTAAAAAACAAACAACATAATAGATTATTATACTAACCTTTGTGTTGAAAAGAGTAAACAGTTGTCTTTTCACCAACGCACGCTGCTGTCACAACTGAATCATCTACATGAAACTTGACTTGCACCAAACCATTGTTAACGCCTTCCAGCAGGAGGTAAACCTTTCCAGCCTTAGAAAGGAAAAATGAGGTTTCATATGAAAAAGGACCAAAAACGTCCTCGAATTTACGATAAAGAATAAACTATGCTAACATATCCGTGCATTACAATAACACACCCATGCGACATATTGCATTTTACGCCTCCAAAATTTGATGAAAATCCGTGGTATTTTTTTATTATTTATACGACACACATAGGTTGTCGGTGCTCGTTAGAACCGCCTCATTGAGGCGGTTCTAACGAGTACCCACAACCTATATATGTGAGGCGGTTCTAACGAGTACCCACAACCTATATATGTCTTGGAGCAGAAATAAGAAAATATTGTATACCCCCGTAAACCCCGGTTTTCGCTATATAAAGTGGGGTTTATGGGGTATTCATTTCACGGAATTGGTCACGTGATGTTGCATACTCGTAGTCTGTAAAGAAAGTATGATATTGTTCTCATGAGCTGGCTTAAGCATACTAAATGTGACAGTCAATTTAGACTGAACCGTACAAAAGACTAATTACGAGGACATGTCATTAAGTAACCAGTCTATCCCATTTCTAATTGACCTGGACAACCAAGATTTTCATGCCTTGTTTCCATACATGTTTAGGCATGAGGGCGAAATTACAGTCTTCTCGTCTCATTCTATCATAAGATAATGAACGCCAAACATGGCTAGCGATGCAAAAGCAAGTTGAGTACCGTACCGTGCTGTAATTTGGAACTTGTATTTGAAAGGGAAAACAGGTTATGAAATACATTGCGAATTGACCAATGGTTATGGGTCTTCTGCACCATCGTATGCACAAGTTAAACTCTGGTTTGGGGAATTCAAAGGCGGGACAACGTCTGTAGAAGACGAAACCAGATTTGGACACCCACCAGATGCCGCCGATGAAGAAATGTGTAACAAAGTACGGGATCTGGTGCACTCTGATAGGCGAAATAAATGGAAGAAATAGTGAATGCATTACACATGTCACATGTGTAGGGTTTCAACAATTTTACATGATCACTTGGGTATACGCAAGCTAACAGCCCGTTGGGTCCCGAAATCCCTTAGCAACGAGCACATGGCAACAAGAGCGTCAGTATGCAGCGCATTGCTGAAGCGGTTTATGTCAAATGAAGATGAATTCCTTCACGTCTGGTGACTGTATATGAGACCTAGGCCCATTATTAACCCTTGTTCTGCTGAATATTCATCTATGCCACACCCACTACCAATTATCAACCAATCAGATTATCTGATGCAAATTATTGCAACAAATTCACAATCTGAATGGCAAACAATGTAGATCCTGATCAGATGGCTTCTTCAGAAGCCATCTGATCTGGATCTACATTGTTTCAAAGATAAGGCATATCCGGGATTAGCAGGACAAGGGTTAAAAGCCAGCGAATAAAACTCAAAGTCGCCAGTTGGTATGACCAGGATCTCCGAGGCCAAAGAAGTTCAAAACGCAACATTCTGCTGACTGTATTTTTGGATGCACAAGGCGTTATTATGTTGGACTTTCTAGCAAAGAAAAGTACAATAACAGGTGCGTATTATGCAAATTTGCACGACCAAATGAGAACTGCGATCCGTCAAAAACGCCAAGGTAAGCTCTCCGAAGGGATTCTGCTCCACTGGACAATGCAAAAGTCAACATATGCAAATTACAATAGATGCTGTTGAGCGGAGAGGGTACGAGCTAATACCGCACCCCGCCTATTCTCCGGACTTAGCTCTTGATGACTATTTCCTATTCCCAAATTTGAAAAAGGATATCCGTGGGCGTTATTTCCGGTCCAACGAAGAAGTCGTGGCGGCAGTTGAGGAGTGGGTCTGGGACAAGGAAGCTTGCTTCTTCGGTTCTGGGCTGATGGCACTGGAACAGCGTTGGTCCAAGTGTATCATTCTAGAGGGCAATTACATCGAAACAGAAGAGATCGATCTCACCGAAAAATAAATTAGACTGTTTTTATTGACTCGCACTCGTATCTATGACTTAATGTGGTGTAATCGTTCAATTTGGACACGCAGTGGGTTTTTATTAAATAAATAAAATAAATAAATAAATAAATAAATAAAAATAAAAAATGGTGAAAAACAGCCATGCGCGTGATTAGACGGTTTTATAAGAGTCCTTCCACATGGCTCTACACTGCTTGAATAAATATACCTATACATGTGCCATTCTACAGGCTTGAAAGAGTAAATGCCCCTACAATCCATATTATGCATAATGTTTCACGAAAAACATTGTCAAGCATTGTGACACCAGCAGTTAAAAATACTGAATCCCACAGAGGCTTCACAAGTAATTTGGTTTCAATCAGCACAGCAGTTGTAGTGAAAAAAAGTGAATCTGACCCATCCAGTACAAAGGCCAGTAAATGACCTTGACCTTTAGAAATAATAAACTTCCATTTAGCTGATTGCAAATATCAATTTTGATGCCACAAGCTACAATAGAATCGGAAAAAAGCCATTGTTTTGTCTTTTGTCCATACAAATGTCTGTGTGACCAATATGTTCTATAAAAGGGTTATCCTTTGGAAGCAAAGAAGACACCACAGAAGTGAAAAATATGGAGTGTACATGTTTTCTGGGCCAGACTAGCTAGTTTTGGCCAATAAGGCCTCATCAGTGACCCTCAGATACTTTCAAAATTCCACAATGGAATCAATGATCCCAAAGGACAAGAAAATATAATCTACACTATGATGTAGGGCAGGGAGACGTTTTACCGCCGCCACACATTCCCACACACCAGCTGTAGTGAAGTTAAATATGTTCTATAAAAGGGTTATCCTTTGGAAGCAAAGAAGACACCACAGAAGTGAAAAATATGGAGTGTACATGTTTTCTGGGCCAGACTAGCTAGTTTCGGCCAATAAGGCCTCATCAGTGACCCTCAGATACTTTCAAAATTCCACAATGGAATCAATGATCCCAAAGGACAAGAAAAATATAATCTACACTATGATGTATGAATTTGACGTAAAACAGGTCAAAGTCATCCGAGTTCATCATTTGAACAAACTTAGTAGGGCCGAAGTCTCTAATACCAAGTTTCAAGGTCATCTGCCATTGGTTCCTGAGAAGATTTTTAACGTTTTTACAATATATGGGCATGTCGGCCATATCGTTTCATTCCCTCTTCCCATTGAGACCCCGTATGTAATTTGGTATAAAATTCAGTAAATGCCCTTTACCTTTGGGACTGATAAACTGCCAGTCAGCTGATTAGAAATAATCGGGCTTGATTCCGCAGGCCGAAAAGCAATTAGAAAGATCCATTGTTTCACGTCTTTTTTCGTACATATGTCTAAGTGACCAACTTTGACCTTGACGTTAAACAGGGCAAGATCAACCAAAGTCCACCATTTGAACATACTTGGTAGGGCTCGAGTCTGTGATGTCGCATACCAAGTTTGAAGGTCATCGGCCGTTTCGTTCCTGAGAAGAAGATTTTAAAAAGTTTTACCATACTGGTCATGTGACACAGTCCTTACTTATGAACTTTCGTCCGCCCTTCCCATAGAGGTTCCACATGATGGCCAAGTAGTCTCAAACCAGATGTCGTTTGAAAATGTTGACGCAGACGACGACGTCGACGGACGGCGGACCACTGCTTATACTAAACGCTCTCCCTAGGGAGAGCCTTTGGCTCTGGCGAGCCAAAAAGGAGTTTACTCTTTCAACCCTGTAGACAGGTACAAATACCTATGCATACAGGGTAGAACCAGATAACGCGACACCCTGTAGACAGGTACAAATACCTATGCATACAGGGTAGAACCAGATAACGCGGCTCATATTGTATGCCATCCTGCCGGTGAATGTTTGGCCGATTGTATGTCAATCAACGCAAAGGTCGATTGTATGTCAATTGACCCAAAATACAAAGCTCAAAAGCTCTTCAGTGCCTATGTCCATATGACTTTCGCTGAGTTTAAGGTAATCCAGGTAAAGGTTATTTATAGAAACAGGCGCGTTATTCTTATCGTTGTATGATCAGAGTGATGCGAAATAGGGTTATTTATAGAACCTGAACTGGAATAATGCATTGGGCTTTGAAACCCTGTAGACCCATTCCAGAAAGACCCGGATCAGACGTCACAGAACGTGGCATCTAATCAGGGTCTACACAGTTTGCTTGAAACACAGGAATGAAAGGGTTAAACGAAATGTAAACTGACTTAGTCACCGTTCATTTTTGCAGCCCACACTCAGCAGCGCCGCCAGCGTTTTAGTTACTTTAATGTCTCTTTCAACCAATTGTATACCAGAATTCCTGAAAAGGATGATTTGCAAACAGTATAGGTCCTGATCAGACGCTGCATAACGCAGCAGCATCTAATCAGGGTCTGCACTGTTTGCAAATGTTTCAGCCATTTTTCAAATCATGTTTGAAGAAAATACAACCTGACACCCGAACATTTTGAAATAGACTTGTGCCTTATATAAGGTGGAATATTCCATTCAGTACAAAATGGGATAAGCGGCCCCCGCCCATCGGGGCTTGAAGAAATAGATAGGCTGCATGATGCTTCTATGCAGACCTGAAACCGACCACACACGAGTACTGGTAAACCGCTTAGAGGAGTTAAGCCTGCCCAGGCAAAGCGGTGCGAGTCGGACCGTCCGTGTTAAATAAACCCTTTTTGTTTCATTGGGCTACAGGGCTTGAGATGTCATTTCATCTTAATGTCGGATAAAAGTCCCACAAAATTGAATGCAACATCTCCAAAATGACCTATACAGTTTGACGGGGACCTTAAACCACAAATCAATCAAATCAATCAAACAAACGGAAATAAACGGATGCACGTGCTCCTATTCAAAGTGGGAATAGTCCGCTTCAAAACCTCAGGGATGAAAGGTCGAAAAACAGTGTCGAGACTCTACTGAGGTCATGTACTCCAGGGCCTCGACATACAATATTTAAGTTTTCCTTAAACATTTAAGGAAAATTAAATGTGGATTTCGAAGGTACATTGTAGCTGGTGAGTGAACGTATCCGGCAAATTCGGAATTAATATAGCGTAATGATACTGCCTCTGCAAAAAGTATTCCTTAAATCTGAAGAATCGGACTGTTACTGGTGACATTACGAAATCACGTAATTCAAATATATTGAAATTTTTACCACCAAAATATGAAAATTTTCAGATAAAAAATTCTGATATTTTTCATATTTCTGCTCAGAACATAGATTGGACCGCCTCCGAGAGGCGATTCTAACGAGTACCACAATCTATGACTTTGAGCAGAAACAAGGAAGGTAATGTTTACCCCTGTAAACTCGAGTTTCACTCTATGAAATGGAATTAAGGGGGTCAAAATCATATAGGCGTGGTTTCGTGATGAAAACATTTACATAGAAGTTTATTGCTAACTCTCACCAGTGAGGTAAACGTAGCTATACTATCATCTGCACCGTCAACCGAGAAAATTATCGAGTCTGGCGCTTCAACCTCTAATAATGTTTACAGGAAAGAAGGGTCATTAAACGTTTGTAAGTGTCAGTTCTTGCTCTGTGGGTCTGAAATGCCAACGAATTACCATTTCTCAACCGTTTCTTTTTCTTTCTTTTTTTTAAACTGTTTTCTATAACAAAGAAAGGAATCTATCCATTTGAGTCTTCCTGCCAAAGGCCTGCCCAAATAATAAGCTTTAAAGCAGTTAATGAAAGCGTGTGTCAAATGCTTTCTTTAAGTCCAGAATTAGCATATCCGCATGACGGGCATTATCTGTCCTCCATTATTCAAGATTGTAACCCTATGATTTATAAGTTTCACAACTGTCTTTTCCTAAATGCATGTTACCTGTCCGACACAAGTCTGCTTTTTATCCGAGTGTGCCATGAGGTCTGAGGAAACACTATGTTCAAGTCAAGCAACTTACTTGGCACACATCAAGGACAGAGGGCGATAAATACGAGCAAGAGCCCCACTTTTCTTTTTAAGAGTGGAACATGTTAACAATAAGCCATTTTTGGAGCGTAGCTGTTGCAGCGTAGCTCCAGTGAGATGAGAAGTGATTTCAGCACTTCTTTCGGTGTTACTGCATATGACCCAATCACCAGTTTGAACATAGTACCACGTGTTAACGTAGTAGATTATTACGCCATGCGCCACAGACCTCCTATTTCAAACGGAATGGATGAATATTTTTAATGGATGAACTGTGTAGCAGTCTAATCGTTTTATAGTTCAGTTCATATAACCCAGTTTACAGCCCATTTGTACCATAAAATCCCAAACCTGGCACATTGCAAACAGGACAAACCCAGATCAGATACCACAGAACGCGGAGTCTCATTATGCCCTTCACTGCATACTTACAAAAAGGTTCAGCCATTTTTTGCCAAATATTTCGTGGAAGCAACAACCTGACATCCCTGATTTTAAAATGAACTCATTCCATAATGATATAAGGTGTTGAGGATTCCATTCGTTTAAAATGGGTTAAAAGTACGCAGTGTGGGTCGATAATGTATTACCAAAATAAGACAGTTGGAATGAGTTTGGACAGCTGCACGTCAAGGCTTATATTGTAAGGAATAAATTTTACAGTTTAGACACAGATGAGACGCCACTTGATGTAGCGTCTGATCTGGGTCTGCTATGTTTGTCCCTAAAAAGGCTGCTAGACATATACTCAGAGTATGGGTTAATGTGTGTGTGTGTGTGTGGGGGGGGGTAATGTTACTTTTTTAAAGCGACCTGTCTGCGTCCTAGGAACGTGACCATAAATCAAGCAAATTATCAGCTCAGATGCAAGTTCGATACCCGCCGGGTTCGGCAACATTCTTTCCAGGAGATTGATCGTGAAATCTGTTCCACGGTGATTTTATCCCTTTCGCTGATTCAAGAAGGGCAGTTGTTGGTTTCCGGTAAAAGACTGTGTGCTGTGCTGTATTGACAATATCTAACCAAAGAAATTGCCTTAATGCCAGATCATTTCATAAATGGCCTCGTCGAGGCAATTTATTTTTATATAATAATAACGGAGTATAATGTCTAAACCTCTTCAAATATTCCTATGGATTGATATTGGCAATAACTAATCCAAGAAACTGTAGTATGCAAGATCACTTCATAAATGGCCTCACCGATGCAATATATATTTAGAAAAATGTTAACAGAGTATAATGTTCAAACCTCTCTGAATATTCCGATAATTTTTGGCATTCGGATTGATATTGACAATACCTAACCCATGAGGCTGTTTTATGCAAGATTACTTTATGAATGGCATCGCCGAGGCAAAATAATATAAAAAATGAATACGGAGTATAACATCTAAAGTAGAAGTAAAACAAAGATCAGTAATCGATACAATTAACTTACTCCACCCATCAAAGACACCAAAGGGAAAGAAACACAAACATTAAGCGACCAGACCCTAATGGAAACCTAAACAAAGGAAGGCCATAAGGATAGTTACTTTCCCACAAAATGGCCATATGGCCATCCAAAATAAAAAGACACAAGTGATACACACAGTAAGTAACAAACAACACCATAAATAAACCGCCACAGAAGAACCGCCTTGGAACGGTCAGTGGAAAGATTTCCACTTGGGGGGCTTAAATCGATTTTACGTGGCCACAATCCTCGCCCTTACTTCCGTCGCGATTTAGACAAGTAATTTGTTCAGTCCGCATGAAGGCCTCCTAACTCATCAGTGCAGAGGGCGATAAATACGAGCAAGAGCCCCACTTTTGTTTTTAAGAGTTGAACATGTTAACAATACGCCATTTTTTTCCGTGATCACAAAAAATCAAAGACCAACAGAGGTGAGACACCGGTGAGGACTCGACAGCAAGAAACCACTGAAATGCTGGAGCAAAAGAAAGCCAACAGTTAGACTCCGATGGGCCCGACCAAACCCGGCTTTGATCATTTTCGGCAAACAGGTTGATATTGACAAAACATAACCCGCAAAATTGTCTTATGCCAAATTACTTTACAAACGCCTCGCCTAGGCGAACTGAAAAATTATTTCGAAGTGTAACTTCTAATCTACTTGGAATATTTTTGACAACTGTTAGCATACAGATAATGTACAGATCTAACCAACGCGATTCCTGAATATCCAATTTCTTTTAAATTATTTTAGCCTCGGCAAGGTAAAAAATTCATCCACTGACACGGTCGTATAAATTTCAACCCGACGGGTATATTTTTATAATGTTTTGCATGCAGATGTAAATTGACAAGATCAAGCTAATGGTATTGTCTAATGCAAGATAGATTTATAAACAGCCTCACCGAGGCAATTTTTAAAGACTGATTACGGATGTATAACTTATAAACTGCTGGGAAAAGTATGATAATTTTTCACAGTAAGATAAACATCATCAAGACGTAACCAGAAGAATGTCTAATGCAAGATAAATAACCTCCCTTAGGTAATTTTTGAAAAACTGATTGTAAACATAAAATAACTTTAAAGCCGCCAAACTGCGCAAGCCGCAGTTATTGCACGAACTATAGCTCAGCAGAAATCTTCAAGTAGAACTGCATGGTTGCTGTATTGCTCAAAAACATTGATTTTGGGTTCTTGATAAAACTGCCTCGTCAAGGCGGTTAAATCAAGTCTTCGCAATCAATGTTTTGAGCAGAGATAAGAAAATATCACAATTTTGTATCTAAAAATTTCCATTTTTTTTTTTTGCCAAAAAATCGACAATGTATTTGTACAGGCGTGTTTTCGTGATGGTTGTTGCGGGGTCTACAACTTAGCGTGAGTTAATTTCATTATAGGTCTTGTTGCTTTAACACGACTTCTGGCACAGAATAGCTTCAAACAGCTATGTTCATTGGATCAATATGAGCCTGAATTAAAACACCAATCAGACGCTAAATCAAATTTACAAAGCTACGCTCCATCAGCACTCTCAGGGCTTTGATTTGGAAATTTTACCCGTATCAAGACGTTTCTGATGCAAGTGAGTTAAAACTGGACCTAGTTAATTTGATTGTTCCTTCAGAACTCTAAGACGAAACGTATCATTGAAGATATTAAGTTTTAAGTAACTTGGTTAGTCCCTCTGACGACAGAACAATACTATCCATGAAAGTGGTGGATCTCCTAGTCAGTGGAACATCCTTGTTACCAGAATTTGTAACGCGTCCCATTGAATTGACCAATGTTTTTTCCTTTCCCCTTATGGAATCTCATTCAGAAACTCCATGCCCTTCCCTTTTATTCATCACGAAAACACGCCTATTTAATTTTGACCCCCTTGAACCCCAGATTTATATAGTAAAACTGGGGTTTGCAGGGGTAAACCTTATTTTTTCTTATTTCTGCTCAAAAACATAGATTGTGGCTACTCGTTAGAATCGCCTCGACGAGGCGGTTCTAACTAGTACCGTCAATCTTTGTTAGTTTGTTTGATTTGAGGTTTAACGTACCCGTCAACACTGTAAAGGTCATTTCGGAGACGTTGCTTCCAATTTTGTGGGACTTTTACCCGACATTGAGATGAAATGACATCTCGAGCACTGTCCCTCAATGAAACAAATAGGGTTTATTAGCATGGACCGTCAATCTATATTTTGAGCAGAAAGAAGAATTTTTTTTCTTATTTCTGCTAAAAAGAATAGATTGTGGCTACTTCTTAGAATCGCCTCGACGAGGCGGTTCTAACGAGTACCGTCAATATATATTTTGAGCAGAAATAAGAAACATATCAGCTCAAAAACATAGATTGTGGCTACTCGTTAGAATCGCCTCGACAAGGCGATTCTAAGGAGTAGCCACAATCTATTTTTTTTAGCAGAAATAAGAAAAAAAAAATCTTATTTCTGCTCAAAATATAGATTGACGGTCCATGCTAATCATAAACCCTATTGGTTTCAATGGGGGACAAGGCTTGAAATGTCATTTCAGCTCAATGTCGGGTAAAAGACTCGACGAGGCGGTTCTAACGAGTACCGTCAATCTATATTTTGAGCAGAAATACATGTAAGAAAAATATCAAAATTTTCATCCTAAAATTTTCATTTTTTCGGTGATAAAGGTTGCAATGTATTTGTATAGGCGTGTTTTCGTACTGGTATTTTTCTAGTTATTGAAATGGTCATTGCTAACCTGGGCCTGGTATCACGCGTGAATTTGCTTATCATCGAAGGCTCGTTTCATTATGTGAACAAGTCCGTGAAATAAAGACCCCTCTTAACCCCACTTTATATAGAGAAAACTGGGGTTTACGGGGGTATACATTATTTGTCTTATTTCTGCTCCAAGACATAGGTTGTGGGTACTCGTTAGAACCGCCTCAATGAGGCGGTTCTAACGAGCACCCACAACCTATGTTTGCAGTATAAATAAGAAAAATATCACGAATTTTCTTCAGAAAAGTAGCCATTTTGGAGATGTGAAAAATGCACTATGTCGCACGGTTGTGTTATCGTAATGTATCTCTCGACAAAGTTAGTGTGTTAATTAACAAAAGGGCCATGATGGTCATTTGATCGCTCACCTGAGTCATTTAAAGCAATTTGACCTGATGATCGGGTCTTTGACCCTATAATGACTCAAGACTGTGTCCTCTATAGAAAGAAAACAAGGTTTAAAAGAAATATGATCTAGTTATATGACGCTAACCATAGTAAGTTGAATGACATATCATCAAGTCAGACATTTGGTAAATTGTTATGATGAATGCCAAACTGTAGCCTCTAGTGACAGAAATCTAACATTATCACCTTGTTTTGACCCCAAATAACCAATATTTGAATCTCACAAAGGTATCATTAAGACACGGTTTTAACAAAATTTGACTTGGTTTTGATCCGACATGACCTACATTCTAACTTGACAGAGATATAATCAGGTCAAACATTTTTGAAAAGGGTTACGAAGACTAAAGAAATATTGTGGTGTCTAGGGTGCACGCAAGAGAGTTTAACTGTTTGATCTGAAATGACCCATATTTACACTTGACTTAGATATCATCATGTCAAGTTTTTTGATGGGAAGCAAAACTGTGGCCTCTAGGGTGCACTCAAGGTTTAAACGAAATCTGACCTAGTTTTTGATTCGACATGATCCATATTCAAATTTGATCGAGATATCATCAAGTCAAACATTCCAGTGTAGTTTCATTAAGATCGAAACAAAACTGTGTTTCGAGAGGGCACACACGGTTTTAATGAAATTTTACCTAGTGACCTAGTTTTTGATCCGACATTACCCAAATTCGAACTTGATTGAGATACCATCAAATCAAACATTCAGGTGAAGTTTCATGAAAATTAAAGAAAAAACCGTGGCCTCTAGGGCACACAAGGTTTTAACGAAATCTGGTCTAGTGAACTAGTTTTTGATCCAACATGACCCATATTCGAACTGACTGAGACATCATGAAGTCAAATATTCAGGCGAAGTTTCACGAAGATTGAAGCAAAACTGCGGACTCTAGGGTGCAGACAAGGTTTTAATGGAATTTGACCTAGCGAGCCAGTATTTGACCCGACATGATCGATATACGAACTTGACCGATTTATTGTCAAGACAAACATTCTGGAAAAGTTTCATAAACATTACATTAAAACTGTGGCCTGTAGATGTTGCACAAGGTAAATGTTGACGACGCACGTACGACGGACACAGGGTGATCACAATAGCTCACCTAGATCACTTCATGCTCAGGTGAGCTAAAGATGTCGGCGCTATATCGATATGATGTTAATAATCTTGACCTTTCGTGGGCCCGAAATTCTGTGCCGGTGGGAATGTGTCAAATATGGGTTAATAGTTACTTTTTGAATACAAACCTATATAAATACATAGTAACTGTTACCACAAAAAAACGACAATTTTTAGATGAAAAATTGTGATATTCGTTTTCTATTTCTGCTCAAAATATAGATTGTGGGTACACGTTAGAACTGTCTCATCGAGGCGGCTGACGAGTACCTACAATCTGTATTTTAGAGCAGAAATAAAGTTTACCCCTTTAAACCCGCGTTTTACTGTATAAAACTGGGGATCAAGGAAGCCTTCATGCGGACTGAACCAATTATTTGCCAAATCGCAACGGAAGTAAGGGCGAGGATTGCGGCCTCGTAAAATCGATTTACACCCCCCCCCCCCCCGCCCTCACACACACACACACAGACACCCGAAGTGAAACACTTTTCACCCACCATTCCAAGGCGTTTCTTCTGTCGGTTTAATAATTTTTGTTAAGTTGGTCTTTGGATGTTTGTATCCCTTACATCTTTTCGTTTTTGGATAGCCAATTGGCAATTTTGTGGCTTTCCGCTATTGATATCCTTTTGGCTTTCCGCTATTAATGTTTCCATTAGGGTCTAGTCATTCATGTTTGTGTTCCTTTCCAGTTGGCGTCTCGGTTAATTGTATCGATTCCTAAACATGGTCTTCACTTCTATTTTTCAAGGGGCTCAGAAGTATATACAGCCTTCGTGGTGAGCGGGAGAGTCATGTTGTACACTTAGCCTCGAAGCGTCAAGCTAAACAGATGACACCTTTAATTGCAATCGAAGAAATTAATATTAGTACATGTATTTGATAGTAGAACTTTCATCTGTCTTAATAGTCTTGGCGTTTTCATGGCTATATGTAACGCTTATGTAGATACACACCTGTTCCGGCCCCGATAGCTCAGTTGGTAGAGTGTCCGCTCCGGGGAACGGGAGGTCACGGGTTCGATCCCGGGCCGCGACATACCAAAGTCGTTAAAAATGGTACTAGCTGCTCCTCGCTTGGTACTCAGATTTACGGGGTAGAGCTAGGACTGGTCGACCCAGTGTCAGGATAATGTGACTGGGTGTGGTATCATGCAATGTGTCTGGGACATGATACTTCAGTGAGGCAGCACTATAAAAGAGAGCATTGAGCTCCCTGTCGCAACCAGACACCGTCGTGATATGACTGAAAAAATGTTGAAAGCGACGTTAAACCCGAATTCACACACACACACACACACACACACACACACACACACACGCATACACACACACACACACACACACACACACACACACAGATACATACCTGTCTGAACACATAACTGACAGTATTGACTGGCCTTGCCGTCGGTGGGGTTAGATAAATTATATCAGTCTTTGATTTTTCATCTTCATGGTTTGTCTTGACGTCCGGTTTAGCTTTTTCATCTCTAGTGTCTGCCTTGACGTTCGACAGGCCCGATGCTTGTTCATGAAGTGGTGGAGTTAAAGTACTACGTTTTTCGGGCAACGGAACTATGTCTATATTCTCACTTTTCTGGTCAGCAGGAATATTCGCGTATATTTCATCCTCTGGCTCATACAGTTTGTTTTCATATAAACTTACAATGAGAACTAGCAGTTGTCTGACTGAATCTTCATCCGCTATGATTTCATGGAAACACCAGTCATTTAATGAGTTCGTGTTATACTCCTGTATTGCAGATGACCAGTCATCGCTCGTAACACCTGTCAAGACCGCCAGTGAAGTTGAACTGTCAAAATAATTCATTAAATTCCAATTGTCTAACGTCACTACATTTGGTGTTATCAAGAAAATATTCACTTTTGTATCTGCGTCCGTGTTTGCTGTTTCAAACTCTTTTAGGATAGTTTTGATAGTGATTTCATCTGAATCTGAATTCAGTTGCTCCTGGAGATAAGCTGCCCATTCTTCTCCGTCGGAAGAATAGTAGACTGAAATAGCCTCGGACATAATGTCGCCTTCGTGAGTGCTGAAAAACAGATCAAAAGGAATAATTAATAACGTATACAAGTATGTTCCATAAACAGGGCTGGAAGCAAAGACCTCACTGCTAACAGTAGACGAACATAAATACATTGTGCTTGGTATTATGTTGACAACGCACTGGAAAAGGTAGACGAACAGAAACACATTGTACTTAATATCATGTTCACAAGTCACTGGAAACAGTAGACGAACAGAAATTCATTGTGCTTGATATCATGTTGACAAGTCACTGGAAACAGTAGACGAACAGAAATTCATTGTGCTTGATATCATGTTGACAAGTCACTGGAAACAGTAGACGAACATCAATACATGGTGCTTGATATCATGTTGACAAGTCACTGGAGACAGAAGACGAACAGAAATACATGGTGGTTGATATTATTTTGACAAGTCACTGGAAACAGTAGACGAACAGAAATACATGGTGCTTGATATCATGTTGACAACTCACTGGAAAAGGTAGACGAACAGAAATACAGTGATTCATATCATGTTGACTTGCCGCTGCAAACAACATATATAACAAAAAATAATCAATATCATGTGTACAGGTCCTTGAAAAGAAGATAGATAAAAAAAATAATCGATGTCATGTTTACAAGTCCCTGTGCAGACGATAGATAAAAACAATAATCAATATTATGTTTACAAGTCCCTGTGCAGATGATAGATCAAAACAATAATCAATATTATGTTTACAAGTCCCTGTGCAGACGAAAGATCAAAACAATAATCAATATTATGTTTACAAGTCCCTGTGCAGACGATAGATCAAAACATAATCAATATTATGTTTACAAGTCCCCGTGCAGACGATAGATCAAAACAATAATCAATATCATGTTCACAAGTCCCTGAAAACAAAAGAAATATCAAAACAGTGCTCGGTAACATGTTTACAATACACGTATGTTCTATAAAAAGGGTTGGAAGCAAAGACCATCCCGCCGAACTTAAACAACTGGAGTACACAAGTTTACCGGTACCAAGCTATCTAGTTTCGGCCAATAAGACCTTATCAGTGACCCTCAAATATATTCAAAATTCCGGAATGGAATAAATGATACCAAATGACTAGAAAATATAAACTAGTCTCAGGGAGACTTCGTACGGTCGCACATTCATTTAAAATGGCTTTGCCTCCACTTCTATTTACTGACGTTAAGTATAATAAAAACGTTAGTCTTTGGAAGCAAGAAATACACCGCCGAACTGAAACATATGGACCCCCCCCCCCCACACACACACACACACACATACACACACACGCACTAGGTTAATGTCACGGACAAGGAATAGGTCTTTTCATAAGAAACAAAAATATGTATGGTTTATGGGTAGGGATCTGAAAGGAATAGACTTTGCAAGCCCCTAGGGGGCTTTTGGGGTCCGCGGTTTGAATTTTGAACCCTTTTTCCGCAACTTCATAAACATATGTATCAAATCAAAAACTTTCAGAACAATCCGTCCAGAAGAAGAAGAAGAAGAAGAGACACAGCAACACAAATAAGTGTTGGGAGACTTAATAATGATGGTCCTACATCGCTCACCTGAGCTACAGATTCAAAGTTTCAGGAAGTTCCAATCTTTACTGAAGGATTTATGCTAATGACAAGGTCATAAACAGGTATTTTAAGCATTCAAGGGGACCTAACTCGATAAGAAATAGGCAGACATAACCAGTTTTCAAACTCATCCGCACTTGCATTTCGAACCTACTTATTTGCTAGTTTCAGGAAGATTTCATCAAAACTAAGGCACTCATGGTGATGACAAGGTACAAAATAGGCATTTCAGCAAAGCAGGGGATTTAACTGTATGAGAAATGCGCCAACAATATTAGTTTACAATCTTTTTCAAGCTTATTTCCCTAACTTACTTATATGTAAGTTTCAAGAAGATACGTTCAAAACTTAGGGACTTATGTTGATGACAAAGTCAAAATCTGACATTTTCAGCAAAAAATAGACATAACTATCATTTATAGGCCGACCTCACCTGAGTTTGAACACACCCGAGCCTTGATGCCTGACTTACTTGCTTGTAAGTTTCAAGAAGATCCGATCAAAACTGAAGGTGCTACGGTGATGGCAAAGGTCAAAAACAGGCATTTTCTGCAATCAAAACTATGCTGACGTAACTCTATGATAAATAGGCTGGCCTCAACAGTTTTTGAACTCATTTGATTTTGGTTTGTTTGATTTGAGGTTTAACGTCCCCGCCAACACTTTACAGGCCATTTTTGAGACGTTGCTTCCAATTTTGTGGGACTTTTACCAGACATTTAGATGAAACGATATCTCAAGCCCTGTCGCTCGATGAAACCAATAAGGTTTATAACCATGGACGGTCCGACTCGCACCGCTTTACCTGGGCAGGCTTAGATCCTCTAAGCGGTTTACCAGTACCCGTTTGCGGTCGGATTTTAGCTCTGCGTGGACGCATCATGCAGCCAATCTATTTCAAGCCTCGATGGGCGGGGGTCCGTCGAACTCATTTAAGCTTTTATCCCTGACTTACTTAGGGGCCTAGGTGATGACAAGAATAAGCATTTTCTGCAATCAATACTGTGTGTGTGTGGGGTGGTAACTCTAATATAAATAGGCTGACTTCACCTCTTTTCGAACTCATTCGAGCTTTTATTCTTGACTTGCTTGTTTGTTAGTTTCAAGAACAACCGATAAAAACTGAAGGACCATTGTGATGACAAGTCAAAAATAGTCATTTTCTGCAATCAAAGGGCTGCAAGTATATGATAAATAGTCCAACCTCGCCAGTTTTTTTTTAACTCATCCGAGCTTTTAACCCTGACTTACTTGTTTATCAGTTTCAAAGATTTTGTTTGGGGGAGGGGGCGGTTACGGCCCTTTCAAGATTATTTCACTCATATCGAGTCGATCGTAAATCAGAGGTGGGCGAAAACCGGAGTACCCGGAGTTTAACCACCTAACCAACCGTTGCAGAACTTGGCGTCTCACATATGACCCGAGCGAGGCTCGAACCCACAGCGGTGAGAGACCTAAAGATTAAGAGTCAGCGCTCGTATCCACTAGGCCACCGTGGCACGTATAAGTTTCAGGGAGATCCTTTCAAAACTGAAGGGACAGCGGTGATAACAATGTCAAAAATTAGCATTTTCAGCAAAGAAGGGGATATATCACAGCGATTAATCGATTGACATCACTCGTTTTCGAACTCGTCCGAGCTTTAATCCCTGACTTTCTTACATATGCGTTTCAAGAAGCTCCGATGAAAACTGAAACATTTGTGGAAATGACAATATCAAAAATGGGATTTTTCTGCAATCAAAGGGACGAAACTATATGATTAAGAAGCTGACGTCATCAGTTTTCGAACTCGTCCAAGCTTTTATCACTGACTTACTTAAATGTAAGTTTCAAGAAGATAGAATAAAAAAAAAACTGAATAGACTACGGTGATGAAAAGGTCAAAAATAGTCATTTTCTGTAATCAAGTGGGACATAACTGTCTGAAATATAGGCCGACCTCACTAGTTTTTTTTCTAACTTTGCCAAGGTTTTATCCCTTACTTACTTACATATAAGTTTCAGAACTGTAGGGGTACAATGGTGACAAGGTCAAAATTGGCATTTTTCAGCAATCAAGGGGACATAACTCTATGAAACAAGGCCGCCCTCGCCAGTTTTCGAACGCTTCCGAGCTATTATCCCTGACTTACTTAGGGTGATGACAAGATCAAAAGTAAGCATTTTCTGCAATCAAGGGTCGGGGGGGGGGGGGGGACTAACTCTATGATAAATAGGCCAACCTAACCTCTTTTCGAACTCATTCGAGCTATCCCTGACTTGTTTTGTTTGATTTGAGGTTTAACGTCCTCGTTAACACAGTATATGTCATTTTGGAGACGTAGCTTCCAATTTTTACCCTACATTGAGATGAAATGACATCTCAAGCCCTGTCGCCCAATAAAATCTCTGATTTATATTTGTAAGATTCAAGAATATTCAATAAAAACTGTAGGGACTATGGTGATGACAAGGTCAAAAATATACATTTTCTGCAATCGAAGGGTTGTAGCTCTATGATAAATAGACCAACCCCACCAGTTTTCGAACTAACCCGAGCTTTTATCCCTGACTTACATGTTTGTAAGTTTCAAGGGACAGTGCTGATGACAATGTCAAAATTGGCATTTTCGCAAAATTGGGGACATGACTCTGTTATGAATCGACTGACATCAATCGTTTTCGAACTCGTCCGAGCTTTTATCCCTAGTTTTCTTACATATAAGTTTCAAGAAGATCCGATGAAAAATAGAAATGGAGGCAACGATCAAGAATCGATACAATTAACCCATAACTCCCATCAGAGACACCAAAGGGAATGACACACAAACATGAAACAGCAGACCCTAATGGAAACATCAATAGCGGAAATCCAAAACGACAGTTACTTTCCAACAAATTGGTCAATAGGTTATTAAAAATAAAATAATAAAAGGAAAACTGAAGAACTTGCGGTGATGACAAGGTCAAAAATAGGCATTTTCTGCAATCAAAGGGACGTAACTCTATGATAAAGAGACTGACCTCATCAGTTTCCGAACTCATCCAAGGTTTTATCCCTGACTTACTTCCATGATTTAAAGAAAATACGATAAAACCTGAATGGGCTACGGTGATGACAAGGTCAAAAATAGGCACTTTCTGTAATCAAGGTGTGGGTGTGGGGGGGGGGGGGGCTTAACTGTCTGAAATACAGGCCGACCTCACCAAGTTTTGAACTCAGCCGAGATATTATCCCCCATTTGCTCACATGTAATTTTAAAGAAGATCCGATGAAACTGTATGGGTCTCCAGTGATGACAAGGTCAAAAATTTGCATTTTCAGCGATCGGTCGAACGTAACTCTAAGATAAATAGACCGACCTTACCAGTTTTCAACCTCATCCGAGCTTTTATCATTGACTTATTTATTTGTAAGATTCAAGTTGATCAGATAAAAACTGAAGGGGCTACGGCTATGACAAGGTCGTATATGGGCATTTCAGTAAAGAAGGGGACGTAATTCTACAACAAAAAGCCAACATCACCAGTTTTCGGACTGATCCGAGCTTTGATCTCTGACTAACTTGTATGTAAGTTCTAAGAAGATACCATCAAAACTGAAGGGGCTACGTTGATGATAAGTTCAAACATATGCATTTTCTAGAATCAAGGGGACGTAACTTTACACATAATAGGTCGACCTTGGCAGTTTTCGAACTCATCCGTGCTTTTATCCCTAGTCTACTTATATATAAGTTTCAGAAAAATCTGATCTAAACTGAAGGTGTTAAGGTGACAAGCATTTTCCCTTTGTAAGTTTATGGGACCTTGTGGTTACCATAGCAACAGAAGCTTTCCTTCGATTTTGATTTCAATCAAAAACATAACAATGTTTTCCCACTTCATTTTGAAGACTTAATAATGTAAAGCAAAATTCCTATATCAATACCATCTTTAGACTGTTCAAAAGTGGTCTTAAAGACCAATTTTGAACAGTCCCAAAGACGGTTCTATACTAGAGGACGCAGAAATGTAGAAAAAGTTAAGAAAGATCAGCTGTATAATCATAAATATACTTTAAATGCAGTGTCAGTCCAAACTCTAGCTGGTCTTAATAACAGAAATGTACTCTATGCCCTCTTTTCTGCATAAAGTGGGGTTTACAGGAATGTCTGTTTACGTACTTCTTATCATGATGGTACAGCCGTTTGTTCTTCATTAAGCACCTATTAATTGGGTCCTAAGCAGACACCATGTTAGTTAAACAACCGTGTTATATCCAAAAATGTATAGATTTATATAGAACAAGAAAAATATAAAATGTTTTCTAACATGTTATAATGGGCGGTATCTTGAATGATGCGTAATTAGAAAGAAAAATGAACACTGTAAAGTCGCACTTATTAAATGCATCTGATATATATGTTTTGTAACGTGCAGTTTGAAGTACATTTAAGAAATGAATTTTATTTTATTTTATTTTATTTTATTTTTGCTGTTCATGAAAGTGTGAACGCTGTGGGTCGCATGCAAAGTAATTGAACCCGAAGGTGTTCATGTAAACCTTGTTAGCGATTCGCTGTCGTTCATAATTTCCTGAAAAGCAGAAAAATTAAGTATATTTTCTATATTTACATTCTTTGCCCATCATCCCTGGGCGAAAAAAAGCTTTAAGGGCAAACTCTTAAAGTTGAAAAACATTTACACGCTTTTTTATATATATAAAGAGTGGAACAGCGTTGACGTCACCAAAGGCGCCCGTAGGGGAATTATGGTTTAGAATGACGTCACCTGACGTCACTGAAAATCACGTTACTCGATGCGTTCATAGAAGTACGAACTACATTATTTTCTATAGGTTTACTTCAGACTTTACACTGGAAATGTAAATATTCTGTATTATTGCATAAGCAGTATTGACCCTCATCCTCGCCGCGTTCTGTGGCGTCTAAGCTGGACCTACACTGTTTGCCAAATCCAGCACATGCATGAGTCAAGCCCAGATTGTACGGCTAACCCTATCACGCAATACGCTGACCTCACATCAGTGATAGCCATGTGCTTGTTAAAAATGGTCGACTGCTCCCGCCCATGGGGTCTGGAAGAAATAGTTTGGGTTCATGATGCTTCCGTGCAGAGCTAAAACCGACTGCACGCGAGTATTGGTAAACTGCATAGAGGTTCTAAGCCTACCCAGGAAAATTGGGGCGAGTCGGGCCGCTCCATGCATATAAACCCTAAAGTGTTTTCATTTGGCGGAAGGGCTTGAGATGTCATTTCATCTTAATGTCGGGTAAATGTCCCATAATATTGGAAACAACGACTAAAAATGACATTTACGGTATTGCCGGGGACGTTAAACCTATAAATCAATCAAAAATTTGGTCGACAAGCGATCTTAGAATGTGAATGAAAAGCTTTACTGAACTATTACTTGTCAACTATTATATGTCTAAGGGAAGACACTCATATTGCAACCTAATTATTGGCTATGTAGCAAATTATCAGATTGCTGTCAACTTAATGATACAGTAACATAAATTTAATATAAATATATTCGCATTCAACTATTGGTAACATACTTTTAATCCAACATTTACTCATTAAACCACTAGGAAATATGAGCATTCTAAACCGCGCCCACAAAATAACATACGGATCCACTGGGTAAGTACGTAAAAATGATTGACAGAAAACTAGTTTCAATTGGGCACTAAAAGAATATATCTAGGAGTAAATACTGATAGTATAAATACACTTGTAAAATTCTCCCAAGAAAATGACCATTGTCATTTCTCTATATAATCTATACATATTTGGGATCTATTTTGAAACCGTGTTATATCCAAAACCTAGTTATAATGAACCGTGTTATATCGAGGTTGTGGTGCAGTACGCTCTACAGAGAACGCATAAAAGTACTTGGCAAAATAATGAGGAACCCGGTTACAAAAACATTGTTAATGTGTGTCAAGTAGTCTAGTTTAAAAGTCAGATTTTCCAAAATCTCTCAATTGGGCCCCGTCAAGCGATTTTGGTACTTATCGCCTATGCGAGCAGCGAAGGTTCAGGCGAGCCTGCGCATCCGCGCATTCTCGCCAGAACCTTCGCTGCTCGCTCATTCAAGCAGTGAATCAAGCGGAACCTTCAGACAGAAAGCCATATCCCTTACCCCTCTGAATGGCTGGGCATGCTCAGTTAAAATTTGTTATGGCGGAATGCTCAAAGACACAAATTCGCTTGGCGGGGCTCAAATGTTACCTTAAAACAGTTCAAACTGGTTATCCAGTTAAACATATAGAATGTAAGTCCTTTCTTGATATAAATTCGACAAAGTCCAGTGTAACATAAAACACGATGGATAAAATGTCCACTTTGAATACTAGTAAATCCAGATCTTATACGACGAAATCCATCCTATCACACAAAATGTCGATTTAAAAAAAAATAATAATAATAATGTGTAACCATGTCAAACAACTAAAAAGTAAGGTAACATGCGGTTATGTACTACTACCAATTTGGGTATTTACCCCCTCCCAAGGATAACAATAAGAACAACAAAATATCTATATCAATTTTAATCACTCTCAAAGTTTGATTCAAGACATTTGTTATCACAGTATTGTTTTAATATTTCCTTCTCATGAGGAGATTAAGATTAAATAGGTTTGTAGTTCTTTCTTGATTTTTGATGACCAGGCGCCTAAGAAAAACAAACTGTAATCTGGCTTGATAAAGCAAACTATACAACGTTTCCTAAATTCCAACTGTCTTACATATTTGAGAAAAAATGTAGCTTATAAAAAATATATATATTTACTTATTTTGTTACATTAATTTTGCTAAATTTTGAAAGAAAAGTTTACTGAAAATGATCTAAACTGCCTTGTCAATTTTATGTGGAAATTACAGCATAATATGTATACATGTGAATTGTTCTGATGTTTTCTAAGTGTACATCTACCTTATTTCTACTGCAAATATAATTAGTGTGTGTGTGTGTGTGTGTTACGTCATATTGATGGTACTCGTGAGTACCCACGATCCATCACGTGAACAAGTCCGTGAACTAAAGACCCCTAAGCCCCACTTTATAAAGAAAAAAACTGGGGTTAACGGGGGTAAACATCATTTTCCGTATTTCTGCTCCAAGACAAAGGTTGTGGATACTCGTTAGAACCGCCTCGTTGAGGCGATTCCCACGAGCACCCAAACCCTATGTTTGGAGAATTAATAAGAAAAATATTACCAATTTTCATCACAAAAAAACAATTTTTGAGGTACGAAAAAATGCAATATATCACACGGATGTGTTCTGCAGCAAGAAAAACACAACTGATGTTTTGAGTTCAGAGTCATAATAGCAGTCCAGGTACGTATTGCGTTTTGTTTGCAATTTACTCACTCTAAGAATTCCATTCACGCAGACTTAAAAAACTATTCCTAGAACTACTTGTTATCCTTTAATGATAGTAAAAATACAAACAAATGGATGTTTTGTGAATGAATTTCTCAATAAAAACAAATCTTCCTTAACTATCAAAATTAAAAGCATTAAACTTCCTTATGAAGTCGTTTTGTTTGTTTGTTTGATTTAAGGTTTAACGACCCCGTCAACACTGTAAAGGTCATTTTGGAGACGTTGCTTCCAATTTTGAGGGACTTTTACCCGACACTGAGATGAAATGACATCTCAAGCCCTGTCGCCCAATGAAACCAATAGGGTTTATTAGCATGGACGGTCCGCCTCGCACCGCGGTTCCTGGACAGGCTTAGATCCTCTAAGCGGTTTACCAGTACTAGTGTGCGGGCCGGATTCAGCTCTGCGTGGAAGCATCAAGCAGCCCATATATTTTTTCAAGCCCCTATGGGCGGGGGCCGTTATGAAGTCGTTTAACATTCGAAATCCCTAAACTAGAGCGCGCAGTCGATGGCAAGCCATCGCAAATCCCCACGTTTTCTCCACAGTAGGTCAAAATTTGACCTTTTGACCCCTCCCCAGGGCCCCTGGGGGCGGGGACAAAAAAAAAATGTGCTCTTGCGCAAGCCATTCATGTAAGCAACTCGCATACCAAATTTGGTTGAATTCCGGCTAACGGTTTAGGAGGAGATAGCCGGACAGACAGACGGACAGACTGACAGACGGACGGAGGCGATTGCAATATCCCCACTTTTTTAAAAAAAACGTGGGGATAATAACTAAGGCGGTTGGATACACACAGAAACGTATCAACCAAGTTAACAATTCCGTAGTAGTCTAATCAGGGTTCACACTGTTTGCTATTCGGTAAAGCTATGTTAGAAAAGTTTGCAAAAAGATTCAGCAGAAGACATATACAGCCATTTTCTTGGCATCTTAAGGGCTAATATTACATGTAACAACACTCTTTTGTGACTATGACCACGCACTTTTTGTTGAAGCCGAAGTCTCACTGTCACCTATTGAGGGTATGACGGTATTACATACGGCTGGCTATATATGGCTAGATAAACCACAGTACTGAGGGATAGGTTTTACTATGTCCTTTTTCAATTTTTAAACATTACGATAACATAGCCGTGCGACATAGTGCATTTTTCACATCCCAAAAATGGCTACTTTTCTGATGAAAATCCGTGATATTTTTCTTATTTATACCGCAAACATAGGTTGTGGTGCTCGTTAGAACCACCTCATTCAGACGGTTCTAACGAGTACCCACAACCTATGTCTTGGAGCAAAATGGCTACTTTTCTAATGAAAATCCTCGATATTGTTCTTGTTTATACTGCAAACATAGGTTGTGGGTGCTCCTTAGAACCGCCTCATTGAGACGGTTCTAACGAGTACCCAAAACCTATGTCTTGGAGCTGAAATAAGAAAAATAATGTATACCCCCGAAAACCTAAGTTATGGTGTTTAGGGGGTGTTCATTTCACCGACTGGCTCACGTGATGACTTGGCAGAATGGCAATTCACTTAGTGTTTTGGGGTTTGTTTTAATGAGGTCTAACGTCACCATCAACACTATTGAGGTCATTTTGGAAACGTTGGTTCCAATTTTGGGGGGACTTTTACATGACATTGAGATAAAATGACATCTCAAGCCCTGCCGCCCAATGAATCAAAAATGCTTATATGTATTGGGCGGTCTGACTCATTCGACTTTGCTTGGGCAGGCTTAGACATTCTTAGCGGTTTACTAGTACTCATGTGTGGACAGTTTCAGCTCTGCACCATACAGCCCGATCTATTTCCCTAAGCCCTGATGAACGGGGGCAAGCGAAACACTTAGTAAAACATAGCGAAAACCCATTACATACGGCAATATATGGCTGCTTAGTTTGTTTTGGTATATTCAAAACAAAACATGACATTTCGATATACGTAGCGTACTCGTATAGCAAAACACGTAGTAAACGTGCTAAAATGTAGACAAACGCTTTAAATACGTACAAAAATGTTATAAGCAATCTACCTGTAAGTCCTCTACGTATTGCATGTACTACGCTTGTCAATAGTTATTTAACATGGAATCGCTATTGACAAACGTTTGTCAAAGGCCATTTTAACGTATATTCGCTATTGACAAACGTTTGTCAATAGCCATTCAATACAAATTAATGGTTGAAGTAAAACAAACACACCTTTTACTGGAAACGGATCTACATGTATATCTAGAGTGGAACTTTCATTTCGTCACTATGACCACACTTACATCCCTGAGTTTAAGTAGCCTCTTCCGCCTTGAATATTTGATACCGTGCAAGCAGAGTTGATCCTGGTAAGAGTTTTCGATATCCTGGTCAGATAAATGTAGTCAGATGCGAGGTAAAAGTCCCACAAAATTGGAAGCAACAGCTCAAAAATGACCTATACAGTGTTGACGGGGACGTTAAACCTCAATTAAAAAAAAAACAAAAAAAAACACATTTACATATTTAATAAATTCCAAGTCACGTGCCTCGCCATGATTACAATGTTATGAAAACCACCACGGTTGGTATGCACGCATATCAATGGTTATCTATTCAGGAAGATGCAAATCCTCAGCTCAAAACAACATAAATATATTTACAAAAGATCTTGAAGGCAAGGCCACAGTAGGAAGTAAACAAAATATTTGGTGATAAACCCCATAGAATATCTAAGATATTATTAAGCTAAACCCATGTTTGTTACATACAATCGTCCTCACCTCGGCCATCACGCGAACAAGTCCATAAAATTAACACCCGTCTACACCCCACTTTATATTGAGAAAACTGGGGTTTATGGGGTATACATTATTTTGCTTATTTCTGCTCAAACACATAAGTTATGGGTCCGCGTTAGAACCGCTCAATGAGGCGGTTCTAACGAGCTCCCACAACCTATGTTTGCAGTATAAAAAATATCAAGGGTTTCCATCAGAAAAGTAGCCATTTGGAGAAATGAAAAATGCACTATGTTGCACGGACTTGTTCACGTAATGGCTTTCCAATTGTTGGGGCATCTTGTTTGGGTTATTTGCTATACATGTTAAAAGAATTCCTGGACTTTTAGCAAAACAGTAAAGACACTGATCAGACGCCGCGTTCTACGGCGTCTCATCTGGGCTTACATTGTCGGCGTCACTTTTTGAGATGCTGCGCTTATACGGGGGTTGCTTTGTTTGAGTTTAGATTTAACGTCCCTGTCAACACTTTGTCATTTTTGAAACGTAGCTTCCAATTTTGTAGGATTTTTACCCGACACTGAGATGATATGACTTCTCAAGCCCTGTCACCCAATGAAACCAATAGGGTTTATATGCGAATATGCATTAACTCGAACCACTTTGCCTGGACAGGCTTAGACCTCCTTTGCGATTTACCAACACTCATGTGCGGTTGTTTTCAGCTCTTGGAAGCAGCGTGCAGGCCAATCTATTTCTCCAAGCCCCGAAAGGCGGGCTCATCACGAAAACACGCCAAAATAATTTTTACCCCCTTGAACCCCTCTTTTATAAAGAAAAACCGGGTTTTCCGGGGGGGGTATACCTTATTTTTCTTATTTCTGCTCTAAAATATAGATTGTGGGTACTCGTTAGAACCGCCTCGATGAGGCGGTTCTAACGAGTGCCCACAATCTATATTTGGAGCAGAAATAAGAAAAATATCACAGTTTTTCAGCACAAAATGTCCATTTTTTCGGCGATAAAGGTATAGGCGTGTTTGCGTAATGTTAAATGGGTTAAGCCAGCTGTTGTCGTGTTGAAACCCGACTCGTTGAACTGTTAAAGAATATACTCTTTTTTATGTGCGTGAATGTGCACGCGACTCCTTGTGTTTGTGTGTGTATTACTTTAATGACAGCAGAGAATTAATGAAATTCATTTGCTTGTGTTGATATTTAACGTCCCTGTCAACACCATTTAACAGCCCCAGCTCATCGGGGCTTGAAGAAATCGATGGTCTGCATGATGCTTCCACGCAGAGCTGACCGACCGCACACGAGTCCTGGTAAACGCTTGGAGGTCAACTTCTTCAGTAGCCATCTGATCTGGATCTACACTGTTTGCAAAGGTAGGGATTTTGAAGAACAGCAGGATAAGGGATAGGTTCGAAATCGATGACAAAACTGCGATTAATAATTCTTATTTTTATTTATGTCATTCTTTAAGTGTTAATTGGTGTTAGCTTTACGGACAAGGTTATTTCGAGCCGATCGTTAAAACAGAGGTGGGCGAAAACCGGAGTACCGAAGATACATGTAAACGATCTGGGGCCAGTTGTTCAAAACTAACGACGCCGTTAGTTAACGTATCGTTAAAACTTTGATCACTAAATATGGCAAATATGCTAAAAATTTTGCTGAAAAATGTGAGCAGCTTTTCACATTTTTTCAGCAAAAATACCAAAATTTACGATATTGTGCTTGCTAGAAAGTTTAACAATATGACCACTAACGAGCTCGTTAAGCTAACGATGCTTTGAACAACTGGCCCCTGACCTTCCGTGGCAGAACATCTCAGCATCACGAAAACACGCCTATATAATTTTGACCCCTTTGAACCCCACTTTCATATAGCAAAACTGGGGTTTCCGGGGGTATACCTTATTTTTCTTATTTCTGCTCTAAAATATAGATTGTGGGTACTCGTTAGAACCGCCTCGATGAGGCGGTTTTAACGAGTGCCCACAATCTATATTTGGAGCAGAAATAAGAAACAAATCACACTTTTTCATCATAAAATGTTCATGTTTTCAATGATAAAGGTTGCAATGTATTTGTATAGGCGTGTTTCCGTAATGATATGACCCTAATGAAGCCCCAACCACATAATTCTTATTTAATACATTAAAAATTGATTTGCATTTGTTTTTGTTTTTGCTTTTTTTTCCATTTACCTCTGTATCGTATGGGCAATGTACACACCGTACAACCGGCTGCGTCGAAGACAGATTACTGTCTCTAAGACAGATCGCGGAAAACTATCCATTGAAAGGGTAGGTGAAGTTTTTTGTTTGTATAAATCGAGAAGGCAATCTGTTGACTTTTGCTGCTATTGGAGAAGAAACTAAATGCATGGAGATACCGAAGCAAAATTCTGACTATATTTCAAAGCCAGATAAGGCTTTTCCAGTTCGTTGAAAAATATTTTTATCGAAAATTTTATGAATTTTTGTTTTCGGCGTCAAGTGTACGTCTTCGGAACAAAATATGTTACATTCACTTACTCATGCTAAAACTACGATTATTCAGCAGCATTTCTGCCAAATTGGACCGTATAATTCGGTTAAATAAACAAACTACGCCCCCCTAAAGAGACCAGGTGTCCGAAAAAATGCTGTCCCTAACTACAGATTGTTTTTTATACGACTGTCCACAAACACAGATCAGAGATTTCGAAGACTAACATTGATGACAGATCAGAATTTCGGTTACATCTTGAATAAAGACGAATTCTGGATGACTTAACACCGGCAACTTCGGTGGAAGCTATTTCATGCCAGCTCGAAGGTATTACTTGTAATAATGCTGCAATTGAGTAACATAGAGGCTGCTCTATAATCATTTATATTTCCTGTCAACACACAAATTGTGCAATCAGTAGAAGCCTCCGTGGTGTAGTGGTTATGCTTCTTGCCTTGTAAACCAGGATTCGCGTGATCGATCCCGGGCTTCTCAAGACTTTCGGAGGTGTCTTTAAACGGAGGTTCCGTCTTCTTAGGTGACCTTAGCTGTTAGTGAGACGTACAACTCTCTCGCTCTTTCTCTCTCACTCTCTTGTGCAATCAGTGATTATCTAAGGCGTTATTTGTTTAATTTTCTTCTGCCTGTACCTTTTCTTTTCTAGATGTCACAGACTCAGCGATCTCTGTGTTATAATTAGTTAGGAATTTGATATTGAAAGTAAACAGCTGACGTTCGTGCGAAAATCTGGTTGTGCCATTTTTTTACCATCAAACGCCATGTATTTTTATTGCACGAACAAGGTTGCACAATGCAATAATGAACCTTAAATAGGTCGTTTTGCAAATGGTGCAGAGGCGACCATGTACAACAAGATGATACGTGGGTCTGTATTAACCAATTCAGTACCAGAAACCCCTAAAGAGGTACCTTTGCAAACAGTGCATCCCCAGATCAGACACTTCAGAATGCGGTAATGCGGCGTCTGATCAGGACCTATACTGTTTGTAAAAAGCTGAACCATTTTCTGAGTAAATTATAAGAAAACACAGCCCGACACCCCTAAATATCGAAATGGACTCCTGCCATATATAAGGTGGAAGATTCCATTTGGTACAAAAAGGGTCAACTTTAATTCACTCGGCGCCGCTTGTGGGTTATATTGTATTTTTATAGGCGTGTTTTCTTTATGTCCAGACTTTCGGCTGAGTCCTTAAACCGTATGACTTTAGCTGTTGGTGGAACACACACACACATGCACGCGCGCGCACGCACGCACGCACGCGCAAGTGCCCCTGCCCATCGGAGCTCGAAGAAATAAATGGGCTGCATAATGCTTCCACGCAGAGCTGAAACCGACCGCACACGAGTACTGGTAAACCGTCCAGACTTTCGGATGAGTCTTTAAACCGAGGTCCCGTCTCCGTATGACCTTAGCTGTTGGTGGGACGTAAAACAAAAACTCACTCACTCACTCACTGCAAAACCGCTTTGAGGACCTAAGCCTGCCAAGGCAAAGCGGTGCAAATCGGACCGTCCATGCTCATAAACCCAACTGGTTTCATTGGGCGACTGGACTTGAGATGTCATTTCATCTCAATGTCGGGTAAAAGTCCCACAAGACTGGAAGCAATGTCTCCAAAATGACCTATACAGTGTTGACGGGGACGTTAAACCTCAAATCAAACAAACCAAAACCTAATACTATCATCATGTATAATCATACTAAAGAAGTTTTTCCAGTCAAACACGGACCAACTTGTAGATTTTGTTTTTTCATTTTAATGAAGCGTAAAACAAAAGTCCTAATGCCAAATATAGAGGAAAGTAGTACATTATTTGAATCAGCCACACTCACATGGAGCACTTCACATAACAAGTGCTAAACTAAACTGCAAAGCTACACAAACAGATCACATTACTATAACACAGCCATGTGATATGGTGCTTTCTTTTCATACCTCCAAAACGGTATATTCTGGTGAAAAAGTGTGATATTTTTCTTTTCAATACTCCAAATATATGTTGAGGGTGCTCGTGAGGACTGTTGCATTGAGAAGGTATGACGAGAACCCAAAACCTATGTCTTTAAACAGAAAAAAGAAAAAGAATGTGTCCCCCTGTAAACAAAGGTTTTCTCTATATAAGCAAGTTGTAGAGGGGTGTTCATTACACGGACTTAACGTGATGAGAACCACAGCCTCAGTGTTACTCAGATTATGGCTCTTGTCTTGTACGGGAATATAACCCACAAGCGGCGCCGAGTGAATTAAAGTTAACCCTTTTTGTACCAAATGGAATCTTCCACCTTATATATGGCAGGAGTCCATTTCGATATTTAGGGGTGTCAGGCTGTGTATTCTTCAGAATTTATTCAGAAAATGGTTCAGCTTTTTTACAAACAGTGTAGGCCCTGATCAGACGCCGCATTACTGCATTCTGAAGTGTCTGATTTGGGCCTGCACTGTTTGCAAAGGTACCTCTTTAGGGGTTTCTGGTACTGAATTGGTTAACACAGACGCACGTACAATCTTGTTGTACATGGTCGCCTCTGCACCGTTTGCATTCTGAAGTGTCTGATCTGGGCCTGCACTGTTTGGAAAGGTACCTCTTTAGGGGTTTCTGGTACTGTATTGGTTAAAACAGACGCACGTACCATCTTGTTGTACATGGTCGCCTCTGCAGCGTTTGCATAACGACCTATTTAATGATTATTATTGCATTGTGCAACCTTGGCGTTTGATGTTAAAAAATGGCACAACCAGATATTCGCACGAACGTCAGCTATTTACTTTCAATATCGAATTCCTAACTAATTACAACACAGAGTGTCGCCCCCGCCCATAGGGGCTTGAAGAAATATATGGGCTGCATGATGCTTCCACGCAGAGCTGAATCCGTCCCGCGCACTAGAACTGGTAAACCGCTTAGAGGATTTAAGCCTGTCCAGGAACCGCGGTGCGAGGCGGACCGTCCATGCTAATTAACCCTATTGGTTTCTTTGGGCGACAGGGCTTGAGATGTCATTTCATCACAATGTCGGGTAAAAGTCCCACAAAATTGGAAGCAACGCCTCCAAAATGACCTTTACAGTGTTGATGGGGGCATTAAACCTCAAATCAACCATTCACCTCCATAGACTTTTAGGACAGTTTGGATCTTGAATGTTGGGATCTGAATTCCTGTTCAGTTGACTGTTTACAGTTCATGTTAAAGGTTCAATCAGCGTAGTGTTGTTATAAACAAACAAATTACAACACAGAAATCACTGAGCCGTGAGACATCTAGGTAAGTCAAGGCAGAAGAAAATTAAACAAATAACGCCTCATATGTTTACTGATTGCACAAGAGAGAGAAAGAGAGAGAGAGAGTTGTACGTCTCACTAACAGCTAAGGTCACCTAAGGAGACGGGACCACGGTTTAAAGACACATCCGAAAGTCTGGAGAAGCCCGGGATCGATCCCACGAATCCTGGTTCACAAGGCAAGAAGCATAACCACTACACCACGGAGGCTTCTACTTATTGCACAATTTGTGTGTTGACAGGAAATATAAAAAATTATAGAGCAGCCTCTATGTTACTCAATTGCAGCATTATTACAAGCTTCCACCGAAGTTGCCGGTGTTAAGTCATCCAGAATTCGTCTTTATTGAAGATGTAACCGAAATTCTGATCTGTCATCAATGTTAGCCTTCGAAATCTCTGATCTGTGTTTGTGGACAGTCGTATAAAAAACAGTCTGTAGTTAGAGACAGCATTTTTTTGGACACCTGATCTCTTTAGGGAGGCTTAGTTTGTTTATTTAACCGAATTATACGGTCCAATTTGGCAGAAATGCTGCTGAATAATCGTAGTTTTAGCATGAGTAAGTGAATGTAACATATTTTGTTCCATAGACGTATACTTGACGCCGAAAACAAAAATTCATAAAATTTTCGATAAAAATATTTTTCAACGAACTGGAAAACTTTTTTCTGGCTTTGAAATATAGTCAGAATTTTGCTGCGGTATCTCCAGGCATTTAGTTTCTTCTCCAATAGCAGCAAAAGTCAACAGATTGCCTTCTCGATTTATACAAACAAAAAACTTCACCTACCCTTTCTATGGAACGTTTTCCGCGATCTGTCTTAGAGACAGTAATCTGTCTTCGACGCAGCCGGTTGTACGGTGTGATGTACGTGACCAATGCAATAATTTACAAGTACGAGCGCGGTGATAAAATAATCGTTTAAAATGAATAAACCGAAACTTGAGCAATGCATTTTATTCGTATCTACTGCCGGGTATAATTCGACTCCTGTGACACTGCGCTATATTTTTGTTTTATTTGTTTGTTTGATTTGAGGTTAATGTCCCCGTCAACACTGTATAGGTCATTTTGAAGACGTTGCTTCCAATTTTATGTGGGACTCTTACCCGACATTGATATGAAATGACATCTCAAGCCCTGCCACCCAATGAAACCAACAGGGTTTATAGGCATGGACGGTCCGAGTCGCACCACTTTTCCTGGGCAGGTTCAGAACCTCTAAGTAGCTTACCAGTACTCATGTGCGGTCGGTTTCAGCTCTGCTTGGAAACATCATGCAGCCCAATCTATTTCTTCAAGCCCCGATAGGCGGGGTCGTTTTGTTTTTAATGTCTCTTCCCATGAAAAGGTAGATCAAGTTAACAGGTCCGTGTAATGAACAAACCTCAAAATCACACTTCATTTGGAGACAAGTTGGGTTGAGAGGGTTTCACAATATTTTCTGCTCCATCAGGAAAACACGCCTATATAGTTTTGACCCCCTTGAACCCCACTTTTATATAACAAAAACTGGGGTTTCCGGGGGTATGCCTTATTTTTCTAATTTCTGCTCTAAAATATAGATTGTGGGTACTCGTTAGAACCGCCTCAATGAGGCGGTTCTAACGAGTGCCCACAACCTATATTTTGAGCAGAAATAAGAAAAATTTCACAATTGTTCATCACAAAATTTTCATTTTTTCGGCGATAAAGGTGGCAATGAATTTGTATAGGCGCGTTTGCGTAATGTCCAAGACCTGGGTTGTAGGTAAGCGTTAGAAATGAGGCGGTTCTAACGAGCACGCACAAGCTAGGTTTGGAACATTAATAAGGAAAATGTTACAAATTTTATCAGAAAATAATCGTTTTGACAACATGAAAGAATGTACTATGGCACGCGAGTTTGTTACCGCAATGTCTGATTTCTTTAACCCATTTCGTACCAGAAACCCCAAAACGGGTACCCTGGCAAACAGTGCAGGCCCAGATCAGACGTCTGATCAGGACCTACACTATTTGCTAAAAGTTAAGCCATTTTCCAGATATATTTTGAAGAAAAACACAACCTGTTACCCTTAAATTAGGACATGGACTCTGGTATATATAAGGAGGAAGATTCCATTTGATACAAAAAGGGTTACTGGATGGTCCATCAGGGAAAGTATCAACACTAAGGATGTAAACACCCCTGCATTTTTCTGCTCAAAGACAATACATTTCGAAAACAGGCCTATACAAATACATTGTAAATTTTACCTCCGAAAAATCGAAATGTTTTAGATGAAAATTTGTGATATTTTTCTTATTTCTGCTCAAAATATAGATTGTGCGTACTCGTTAGGACCGCCTCATCGAGGCGGTTCTAACGAGTACGCACAATCTATATTTTGAGCAGAAATGAGAAAAATAAGGTTTACCCCTGTAAACCCTAGTATTCCTGTATAAAAGTTGGGTTGAAGGGGGTCATAATTATATAGGCGTGCATTCGTGATGGTAGTTGTCGTTAGAACTGCTCTTATGAGGCGATTTTAACAAGTACAGGGCATTAATATTTTAAGCCATTAATACCTGCAATTCCACAAACTCTCCTCTTAAAACGATCAGAATTCTGCCAATAAGGACAGCGTTATCTTGCATTCGATTCCGGGAGTCTCCAGACTTTCGAAAGAGCCTTCAAACCAAGAATCCGTCTCCATAGTTATTGGCAGGACGTAAAACTTAATAATAATAATAATAATAATAATAATAATAATAATCGACTTTATTTTGAGAGGGTAACACATTTAGTTACTAAACTAATCTTCCATGAGGCCCTCTATTAAAAACATTTATTACAGTGATTTAAGAAAAAGGGCTGATAAACACAGATAGACCTGAGTATAGCATGGTCTCCTTACAACATTGCACCCTGTGTGGATAATGTTATAAAGACACTGCACTGTACTTAGGCAAAAATATACGTTATCTTGCATAACAGACAACAGTATTCGATATTTCCACAATTTGTTCATACTTGAGTATACATCACGCAACACGCCTATATTATTTGACCCCCTTGAACCCCACTTTTATATGGTAAAACTGGGGAGTATATACAGGGGGTAAACTTTTTTCTCTTATTTGTGCTCTCAAATATATAGATTGTGGGTACTCGTTAGAACCGCCTCGATTAGGCGGTTCTAACGTGGTACACGTCTATATTTGAGCAGAAATAAGAAAAAAAAATCACACTTTTTCATCTTAATTTTTTCATTTTTACGGCGGTAAAATTTACAGTGTATTTGTATAGGTGGGTTTTCGTAATGAATTCGATAAAGGTATCTCCTCACCGGTGGCTGCCCGAGCCTATCGGCACCAAGGCGAAGTCAGCGTTTAGAACAGATACATTAAAATGCAATGAGATACCTATCTCCCAGCCAGACCTCGGGATCAAGAGGCCCCGCAATACCTTCACCCCAACCCTGGAAATGTTGCCCTCGCCTTCCTTGTAAGGAACGAAAGCACAGGATTCAGTACAAACAATAAAACTAGGGTTGGGGATGTGGGATAGCAGTGAGGTTATCCTGGATAACCCCGCCCCACCCACTCCCAACACACAGAAAATAATCATTCCGTAATGTTGACAAATCATGTAATGAATACTTGCAAACCACATTTTATACATAGAAAAGCGGAGTTTAAAAGGGCATACTTTATCTCCCTTATTTTTGCTCAAAACAGTTTGGCGGTTCTAATGAGAACACACAATCTATGTTTGCAGCAGAAGTAGAACAACTGCCAAAATGCTAGTTAGACCCAATTATTGCTGTGTTATCAATATGATACGACCTGTTAAAGTGATGCGATTCAATATTTTACAAAAATCTATCATCACACATGCCTCGAACTTGAACTAAAACGTAAATACTGACCATATCAAGATTTTTTTTTATCATTTGATATATACCTTTTATATATTTTCTTCACTACACGTTACACCTGCAGGTCTGTTTTAAACTTAAAATGAAAAAAAAAATACTCATGATTTCCAAGTATATGGATGTAGGCCATCACACCAACACTAGTACTGGTAAACCGCTTAGAGGATCTAAGCCTGTCCAGGAACCGCGGTGCGAGGCGGACCGTCCATGCTAAAAAACCCTATTGGTTTCATTGGGCGACAGGGCTTGAGATGTCAATTCATCTCAATGTCGGGTAAAAGTCCCACAAAATTGGAAGCAACGTCCCAAAATGCCCTTTACAGTGTTGACGGGGACGTTAAACCTCAAACAAACAAACAAACAAACACACGAACACGTCCGTGAAATGAAGACCCACCTATACTCCACTGTATATAGAGAAAACTGGGGTTTACGGGGGTATACATTATTTTTCTTATTTCTGCTCCAAAATATAGGGTGTGGGTACTCGTTAGAACCGCCTCAATGAGGCGGTTCTAACAAGCACCCACAAGGTATGTTTGCAATATTTAGCAATATTTTTAAGAAAATATCGCGAATTTTCATCAGAGAAGTAGCCATTTTGGAGTTGTGAAAAAATGCACTATGTCGCACGGGTGTGTTATCATAATGCAAAGGGCACAAAAATGCAAATATAGAATTCAAATTCTTTTCACTTAATGGGAACGTACATGTATATACATTCAGGGAAAGACAACTCACGCAACAATTCTTTATGATAAACCTACCAACACAAAATTGGCATCAGATATTTTTTCGGATGAAAGTTTTTGATATATTCCATATTTCTACCCCAAACATAGGTTGTGAATGCTCGTTAGAACCGCCTCATCGAGGCTGTTCTAACGAGTACACACTATGTGTACGTCGGCAAAAATGGAAAGATAACGTAGACCCCTGTAAACCCCGGTTTACTTTCTATATAATATGGAGTTTATAGGGACGTTCATTACACGGACTTGCTCTGCAGAGCAAATTCTTTATTTAAAGAGTAGCCTCTTTTTCAGAGTGACTTGGCCGCCCTTGTGCTGAATCATGGAATCTATAGGTATAACCGCTGACTCTTAATCATTTGGTCTCTCACCCCGCGGTTCGAGCCTACTCGGGTCACATGTCAGACACCAAGATCTTCAACGGAAGGCCAGGTGGTTTTCTCCGGGTGCTAGTGTTTTCGCCCACCTGTGATTAACGATCGGCTAAACAAAAGTGAAATAATCTTGAAAGGGCCGTAAATCCAAAACCAATAAAATATGCCAGGTATATAGTTTTCCTGCTCAGCCCCCAGGCTATGGAATGCTCTTCCTCAAACAACCAGAGACTACAACCCATTTATCACTTTTTAAAAGAGAATAAAAACAATATACTAGAATATTTTATTTACCACTCACACCAGCAAATTGGCAGCTTGATAAACACTATGTTCTGAGATTTTAATGCATGTTCCAAATTTTAACATGTCAGTACTACAGAATATGTGTATTTTCTCTAAATTTTAAACCTAATGTCCTTTTATGTATTTACTCTTAGCATTGTCTGTGTTTTTTAATTTTTTATACGCTCGGTTTGTAATCGTCCTTTTTTCAATGTAAATTGCCGAAGCTCACACTTCCATTGTTGTCCTCGATGTTCATTGTGTTTCTTGTATGTATATACAAATTATAATGTGTTTCTTGATCATTAGGTCTCTCACCGCTGTGGTTCGAGCCACATGTAAGACGCCAAGTTCTGCAACGGAAGATCAGGTGGTTTTTCTCCGGGTACTCCGGTTTTCGCCCACCTCTGATTAACGATCGGCTCGATATGAGTGAAATAATCTTGATAGGGCCGTAAAACCAAAACAAAAAAAAAAAATAAAAAAATAGGAAAACACGCCTATACAAATGTATTGGAAGATTTTACCACCCAAAAATAAAAGTTTCCAGATAAAAAAATCTGATATTTTTCTTATTTTTGCTCAAAACACAGATTGCGGGGACTCGATAGAACCGCCTCGTCGAGTACCCACAATCTATGTTTTTGAGCAGAAATAAGAAAAATAATGTTTACCCCTGAAAACCCCAGTTTTACTATATAAAAGTGGGATTAAGGGGGGGGGGGGGCAAAATATATAGGCGTGTTTTCGTGATATTATTGTTGAAGAGGGCCGCAAGGTAGACTTATAGTTGTTATCAGCTAATTGCGTCATCCTCTATAAACATTGTTTAAATAAAAATATAAAATAAAAATATTGATTCTCTGTCAACACGTCAATCTCAAAGAGAGTCTTCTGTTAAAGGAAACATTTTTTCCTTCATTTCATTGCTAGTCATATTGATCAGGGAAACAAACCGTTTGTCCGTTCACAGGCGATACTACTACCACTACTACATGTACTACTACTGCATGTACTACTACTACTATTATTACTACTACTACTACTAGTGGTAGTCTTTTTGAGCTAAAATCTTGAAACTGTCAAAGGCAATAAACCTATGGACAGGGACTAGAGGAAACGTATTTGTAACTTTAATGCGACATCTTGAGGTGAAGGCCGACCCTGTGCGAGGGCTCAAAAATCCATGTTGTACAAACGTTCATTATGCTTTTTTATGGTTTGTTTTAATTGAGGTTTAATGTCCCAGTCAACACTGTTAAGATCATTTTGGAGACGTTGCTTCAATTTTGTGGGGGTTTTACCCGACGCTGATATGAAATGTCATCTCAAGCCATGTCGCCCATTAAAACCAAGAGGGATTAAATATATATCGGACGGTCTAACTCGAACCACTTTGCCTGGGCAGGCGTATTCCTTCTAAGCGGTTTTCCAGTACTCATGTGCGGTCAGTTTCCGATCTGCATGGAAGCACCATGTAGCCCAATCCATTTCTTTAAGCCCCGATGGGCGGGGGCATGCTGCATATCAAATCAAAATTATTGAAGCCTAGAATTCAGTGGTGCAACATTTTTGTCCCGGTGGCATGTCCATGGGTCTTCAAAGCGTGGGGATATTCGACGACGCGCCATCAATTCGCTCTAGCGTTACGTACAATAGTTGTCTACCTTAAAGGACGTTGTTCCTTTAACCCATTCAGTACCAGACACCCTAAAAGAGGTACCTTGGCAAACAGTGCAGGCCAAGATCAGACGCCGCAGAAGGGCCTCCACTGTTTGCTTAAAGTTCAGTCATTTTCCAAATAGATTTTGATGAAAACAAAACCTGACACCCCTAAATTTTGAAATGGACTCCTGCTGAATATAAGATGGAAGATTCCATTTGGTACAAAAAGTGTAATATTCACCTCGAAAAACGTCTAAATCGTCCAAATCTAAAATAGCTTGTCGGATAAAGTTTAGGTTATTCTAACTCCACACAAGATTCAAGAGATCTTAATCTAGACATTTAAGCATTCCTTTTTTATTGATTTCGTTTTTATGGCCCTATCAAGATTATTTCACTCATCGAGTCGATCGTTATTCAGAGGTGGGCGAAAACCGGTGAACCCGGAGAAAAACCACCTGACCTTTGCAGAACTTGAAGTCTCACATGTGACCCGAGCCAGGTTCGAACCACGTACATGTAATTATGAAGAGTCAGCGTTCCTTCACACTAAGCCACAGAGACCCGTGCATTTATTTATTTATTTATTTATTTATTTTTTTGACGATTTTATACGCCAAAGACCTTCAAAATGACAAGAACGTATAACCCTTTGTATGTAGCAATAATTTTCTTCTACTGAAATACTGCTGAACCATATGCTTCATTTTCGCAAACAGTGAAGTTACAAATCAGATGGCTTCAATACGATCAGTATCTACACGGTTTGCCATTCGTTTATGAATGTCGACGAGGAATAAATTACATCAAGAAAACTGATTGGTTGAACGTCAGAAATGGGCGTGCCTTAACTGATTTATTCAGCAGGACAAGGTTAAGTGACGTACAAAAGAAACTTAAGAAAGCGCAGAGAAACTTATGGTTAAAGTAGATGTGGTACATTGCAAAATGGCCAAACTATGAAACAGACGTTTCCCTTCTTTGCTCACTACTACTACTACTACTACTACACGCACCCGCCTATCAGGTATTGGTGACACGGTGCTTCCACGCAGAGCTGTAACCGTACAGTCATGAGTACAGGCAAAGTGATGAGAGTTGGGCCATCCCTAGTTACAAACCTTGGCGGTTTCTTTGGGCAACAGTGCTTGAGATTTCATTTTATGTCAGTGTCGGTTAAAGTCATACAAAATCGGAGGCAATGCCTCCAAAATAACCTCCTCCTCCTCCTACTACTACTACTAGTAGTAGTAGTGCTGCTGCTGTTGTTGTCGCTGCTTCTTCTTCTGCTGCTGCTACTGGTCGGATTTCTTTTTCGGCGCTTTCAAGATTATTTGACTTCTTTTAAGCTGAATATGTATCTTCTTCATTCCACTTATCCCACAACCTTGCCGGTCTTAGAGGCACCTTTCAGTGAGTGAGTGTTTGAAATTTACGTCTCAGCAACAGCTAAGGTCATACGGAGACGGGACATCGGTTTAAAGACCCATCCGAAAGTCTGAAGAAGCCCCCTTAACCTCCACTTTTATATAGTACAATTGGGGTTTACAGGGGTAAACCTTTATTTTTCTTATTTCTGCTCTAAAATGTAGATTGTGGGTACTCGTAAGAACCGCCTCATCGAGGCGGTTCTAACGAGTACCCACAATCTATATTTTGAACAAAAATAAGAAAAATATCACTTTTTTTTTCATCTTAAAAATTTCGTTTTTTTGGGCGGTAAAATTTACAATGTATTTGTATCGGCGTGTTTTCGTAATGTATCAACTCGAAGGCCTTTTTTTCCTCCTCATGAGCTTGGTCTTCTTCGCACTTCCACCACAAAGCTAATGGCTGCTTGGCTGAGGCAGTGTACTAAGTTCTTGTGTTCCTGCGAGGATCTTGCCAGTCCATCGATGTCATTTGCGAAGTGAAAATGTGTGAAATTTCTTTCTTCAGTTTTCTCATGTTCACCCAAGGCGTCAGGCATGGGTATTGAATAGTGTTCTCGACAGGAAGCATCCTTTGGCCCCAACTGCATGTGGTTCGGAACCAGTCACTGAAGATTTATCAGCGGGCAGAAACCGGACTACCCTGAGGAAAACCACCTGACCTTTGCGTCTCACACGTGACCCGAGCAAGGCGTGAACCCACGCGATAAGTGTCTTTTTTTGCTGCCATTTTTTCATAGGGAGACAACTATCGGGACTTCCTGTTCGCTTTTCTATTGACTCTGCCCTTCGGAAAAAGGGGTTTACTACTGCTACAGCTACCAACAACTACTATTTTTATTTTTTGTCCACGCCCATCTGGGCTTGGAGAAATGGATTGGACAGCATGGTGCTTCCATGCAGAACTGAAACCGACTGTACACTGTCTAAGCCTGCCAAGGCAAAGTGGTGCGGGTCGGCCCGTCCTTGCATATAATTGCAAGTCATTTCATCTCAATGTCGGGTAAAAGTCCCAACGTCTCCAAAATGGCATAAATAGTGTTGAAGGGGACGTTAAACCTCAAATAAAACAAACAAACAAACAAACAAACACACAAACCAACAAACAAACTAGTATTATTTTACGAGACACCAGTGTGGGTCTGTTTAAACTCATACAAGCCTAGAATCCCATGAAAGTTCCCATGCAAACAGTATAACCCAGATCAGACGCCGCCAAAGGAAGCCTATGATCTGGATCTCTGGATCTACACTGTTTGCTTGACTAACAACAAACATTTTTTGTAAACTTTCAGCAAAACAAAAGTATGTTCGACACCCCTAAACTAGGAAATGTCTAAACTTACTGCGATGTCAAGTGCTGTTTTCTGGGAAAATATGACTAATTTATCGACTGCTGAAGTAATAAGCTTAAATGAGCACGGATACTATATATATTTACAATCATTACGAAAGCATGCCTATACTAATACATTGTAAATTTTACGAATTTTTTCAGATGAAAAATTGTGATATTTCTCTTGTTTCTGCTCTAAAATATAGATTGTGGGTACTCGTCATCCAGGCAGTTCTAACGAGCACCCACAATCTATATTTTAGAAATAAGAAAAAGTAAGGTTTACCCCTGTAAAGCCCAGATTTCAAAAAGTCTGCCTGTCCTACATCATAGTGTAGTTTCTATTTTCTTGTCCTTTAGGATCATTGATTCCATTGTGGAATGTGAAAATATTTAGGGTCATTGGTGAGGCCTAATTGGCCGAAAATTTATCGACTGCTGAAGTAATAAGCTTATATGAGCACGGGTACTATATATATTTATAATCATTACGAAAGCATGCCTGTACTAATACATTGTAAATTTTACGAAATTTTTCAGATGAAAAATCGTGATATTTCTCTTGTTTCTGCTCTAAAATATAGATTGTGGGTACTCGTCATCCAGGCGGTTCTAACGGGCACCCACAATCTATATTTAAAAATTAGAAAAAGTAAGGTTTTCCCCTGTACAGCCCAGTTTTACTATATAAATTGGCGTTCGAGGCGGTCGAATATAGGTGTTTTCGTGATGGGCTCCATAGCAAGGAAAGGTCGATCCGCTGCGAGCGGTTACCACTTTACGCCCTGTGGATCTTGAGTTACAATAAGGATGTGAGTAGTGCAATGTGTCTTCCATGAATAAACAGAAGAAAACATGTGCATGCTTATTATATTAACAAGTTATTTTGAAACCCATAACAAATAGCTCGAAAAAGTTAAGCTAAAATAAGAAAAAAAGAAACAATAATTTAAGGAATACATCATAATCCTATATAAATACAGTGTAAACTTTACCGCCGAAAAATAAAAAAAAAGATAAAAATGCGATATGTTTCTTATTTCTGTTCAAAAAATAGATTGTGGTCACTCGTTAGAACCGCCTCATCGAGGTACCCTTGTAAAACCACAGTTTTACAGAATAAAAGTGGGGTTCAAGGTGGTCAGAATTATATAGGCATGTTTTCGTGATGACTTCAGACCGTGGCAAAATCACATGTACTGTTTCCAAAAGATCAGTTTACAATTGTATATGTAAACTCCACAACCATTGGAGGAGTTGCTCACTAGTTAAATACTCTAAACACAATTGAGGTCGAAAAATGCCAAAGTTTAACTATATATTATCTCAAGCTTTGCATATCTTCGGATATGACAAAACATCTGCAATGTTTCAGAACGACCGCTTCACAACTGTTTAAGAAGTTGCACACATTTCTTTTTTACTTTAACAATATTTGAGCTCTAAAACTGACGATGTTTAAAAACGAAAATAGGAACAACGACTTATTTAAGAACATCACGTGAACAAGTCCATCATGTGAATACCCCACTAAACCTATGTTTGTAGTATAAATGAAAAAAATATCACGGATTTTCATCAAAATCAAAAAGTAGTCATTTCGGAGATGTTAAAAATGGACTATGTCGCACGGGAGTTTCGACCACAAGATACTCACTAAGTACACGTCAACAACATTCCCTTTCAAGTTGACCACTGTCTAAATGTGAAATTATTGCAAACCAGAAATGACATAAATCGGCGACATTCTAATCCCTAACACATGATAGTTGTCTTATTTATAGTTCAAACATTGTGGGTTTTCGTTGGGACCGCCCCGTTGGGAGTTCATTACGAAAACACGCCTATAAAAATACATTGTAAACTTAACCGCCGAAAAAAAAAGAAAATTTTAAGATAAAAAATTGTGATATTTTCTAATTTCTGCTCTAACATCGAGGCGGTCCCGAGTTTCAATATATAAAAGTGGGATTCAAGGGGGTCAAAATTATATAAGCTTGTTTTCGTGATGAATACCCCCTTTCAAGTTGAGCACTGTCTAAATGTGAAATTATTGCAAACCAGTATTGACCTAAATTGAATTAAATTTTCTTATCTCTAATACACGCCCTATTCAAACATACATTGTTAGTTTGTTCTTGGGACCACTTCGTTGGAGTTACAAGAGGGTTCATTAAACTAACTTATTAACCGGCCAAATTGTTCAAAATAGAAGAAGGCAATGATCAGAAATCGATACAATAAACCCACGGCTCCCATCAGAGACACCAAAGGGAAAAACAACATCAATAGTGGAAAGCCAAAAGGATAGTTACTTTCCCACAAAATGGCCAATTGGCTATCTAAAATCAAAATAATATAAGCGATACAAACCATAACAAAAATAAACCGCGACAGAAGAACCCGTGAAACGAATTACACTGGTAGCTTTTTCGAGTTTATTTCCGTCGCGATTGTCCAGGCCGCATTCACGCAAAGCCTCTTTAACGAAATGAGCGCGTCATTGGTCAAAATATTATCTGTTCTCGCAACTACAGTATCTAACATGAGCTGCAAAAAAAAATGTAAGTAGCTTCTGCATTTGCAAAAGCAACTCAGACTTTTTTTTTCAGCACGAACATAAGTATATTTGCCACGTTAAATGATCAGAGTTAAAATGATATTTTAACTACAGTCACATCGGCTTGGAGAAATAAATTGGGTTGCATGATGCTTCCACGAAGAGCTGAAACTGACCACACATGAGTACTGGTAAACTGCTTAGAAGGACTAAGCCTGTCTGTGAGTCAGATCATCCAATGAATATAAGCCTTTTGGTTTCATTGGGCGGCAGGGCTTGAGATGGCATTTCATCTCAATGTCGAGTAAAAGTCCCTAAAAATTGGAAGCAACGTCTCCAAAATGACCTAAATAGTACTGTCGGGGACGTTAAACCTAAGTTCAAACAAAGCAAACAAAAACTAACGTCATGATCAGCTGGTAGTTGCTGGGTTTGAACAACTGGCCCCTAATGTAACGAAAAAATGCATGTTATCACGAAAACACGCCTATATAGTTTTCACCCACTTGAACCCCACATTTATATAGGAAAACAGGGGTTTACAGGGGTAAACCTTAATCGGCGTAGCTGTATAAGCTTGCTTTTGACCTACTTATTGATATTAGTCTCGATTGAATAAATTGTAATTTGCGATTGGTTAAAAATGTGTAAACTCCTGCAAAAAAGTAGCGGTAATTATAGCGTCTACCGATGTTTGACAAATATATTCGTGACTGAATAATCACTTAAGTATGGCATTTATCTATTTAAAGTTGTGCAGTACGGCAAGGCAGATGTTAAACAATGGAAAAATATCTGTTATCTAATAAAATAGTTGCAATGAAGTAAATCAATATAGACACGCTTTTAATTTTGTACAGTGTACTAGATAGGCTATCCCACTCCGGTCTAACTTCGCGTTGTGTTTTAGTTAGTATACGTTGACAGACAGCCTGCATTGAACAACCAAGTTTCATATCACTGGACTTAAGTTGATGACCTGATGGTCAAAAGGGGTGGAAACAAATACCACTGATAGTATTTAAAAGCTGTTTATTAACCAAATATATTTAGAATTACAGTATATAATAAACCTTCTCTGTCACCTGCGGCACTTTCAGACACTGATTTCAAATTTTATTAATTTCAAACCAAACTGGTCAGTAACCGCTATTCATGTAATTAATGCGAAACTATACCAAATTTAGTGACACAGAGGCCTTTCTGATATTTAATCTTCATCAGTGTGTCTAAACCCCAAAGTTTTGAAACCGAAACGGATGACGGACAAGACCCGGCAAACACAGCACACCCCCCTCCGAGCACACACCGACCGACGTAGCTCATGAGACAGGTCAACTTGAGGCATCAGGCAAGAGACGTCTACCAGGGAACATAAAAGCGTCCCCCACCGAGCCAACATCAGCAAACATGGCCCACACTCCACGGAAGTCCCGGGCATCAGGAAGGAGATGCCCAAAGTAGCGAGACTTGAAAAATTTATAATATTACAAAAAGTGGCAACCAAATCCGCTAAGATACATGTCCCCACTGACAAGTCAGTCTTAGTTTTAGAAAAAATAGAAATTTATACTGCAAAAATTAAAGATATAATATAGTTATTTAAATCAGTACTTGAGTACTGACGTCAACACCGCAGTATCAACCTCAGCACTGAGGAACTGTGCTGAGCTGATGATACCCTCGGGGACGAACGAATCATCCACCAGCAGAGATACCGACCCAGTGGTTGCAATTAATGCGTAACTATACCAAATTTAGTGACACAGAGGCCTTTCTGATATTTAATCTTCATCAGTGTGTCTAAACCCCAAAGTTTTGAAACCGAAACGGATGACGGACAAGACCCGGCAAACACAGCACTACCCCCTCCGAGCACACACCGACCGACGTAGCTCATGAGACAGGTAAACTGGAGGCATCAGGCAAGAGACGCCTACCAGAGAACATAAAAGCGTCCCCCACCGAGCCAACATCAGCAAACATGGCCCACACTCCACGGAAGTCCGGGCATCAGGAAGGAGATGCCAAAAGTAGCGAGACTTGCAAAATTTATAATATTACAAAAGGTGGCAACCAAATCCGCTAAGATACATGTCCCACCTGACAAGTCAGTCTTAGTTTTAGAAAAATTAGAAATTTATACTGCAAAAATTAAAGATACTATATAGTTATTTAAATCAGTACTTGATTACTGACGTCAACACCGCAGTATCAACCTCAGCACTGAGGAACTGATACTTAGCTGATGATACCCTCGGGGACGAACGAATCATCCACCAGCAGAGATACCGACCCAGTGGTTGCAATTAATGCGTAACTATACCAAATTTAGTGACACAGAGGCCTTTCTGATATTTAATCTTCATCAGTGTGTCTAAACCCCAAAGTTTTGAAACCGAAACGGATGACGGACAAGACCCGGCAAACACAGCACACCCCATCCGAGAGCACACACCGACCGACGTAGCTCATGAGACAGCAGGTCAACTGGAGGCATCAGGCAAGAGACGCCTACCAGGGAACATATAGGCATGTAAGCTTAGAAAACTAAATACTGAATTTAACATATTATTACAGTACTTTTTTTACAATTAATGATTTATTTTATAACCATGTTTTCAAAGATAAAAAATGTACATTTAACAAAGGTTTGACACTTCTTACAAGGGAAAAAACTACATAAAGAATGAGCAGTAATTTACAAGTTAAAGCTTTCTAAATACAATACTCGTTTCTCAACTGTGTCGATAATAAAGGGCTAAAGGAAAGTAAAATCGCATGTGTTAATTTTATAAATAAACAAAAACTAGGCCTATGCCTTATGCTTGGTAGAAATATTGTCAACATAAATAATATTGTTTGTTTGGTTGTTTGTTTGTTTGTTTGTATGGGAATTTAACGACCCAGTCAACACTATTTAGGTCATTTTTGAGCCGGGCAATTTACATATCCACACTTTTCCTGGGCAGGCTTATACGTAAGCGGATAACCAGAACAGTGCACATTCTTTCGCCAGAAACTGACAACTGCCCTTCTTGAATCAGCGGAAGGGGAGAACGACCGTAGAAAACATTTCAGGATCAATCTCCAAGAAGGAATGTTGCCGACACTGGCAGGTACCTAACCCACATCCCCACGAACCACAGTCAGACGCGCATCCGACTTAGCTACCGAGGCCGGCGAATAATATTGTTCATTCCTAACAAGGCAATTGGTTGATTGATTGACTGTTTTGTGTTAAACGACACGTCAACCGTAATGGGCCATTTTGTGTCTTCTCCCAAAGAATGGGAGAAAAGAGAAAAAAGAGATAGTAGAGGTGATTAAAGTGAGGGACAGTGAAGACTAAGGAAAATGAATAGAAGTGTAAAGACAGAAGAAAACGCAACATTCCCCCTCTAACTTTACCTGCTACAAGAACAGCAGGTGTTTTCCAACTGTAAGTCAACTGTGAGTTAGCCCATCGGGGCTTGAAGAAATATATGGGCTGCATGGTGCTTCCACGCAGAGCTGAAATCCGACCGCACACGAGTACCGATAAACGGTTTGAAGGGTCTAAGCCTACCCAGGTAAAGCGGTGCGAGTCGGACCATCCATGCTTATAAACCCTATTGTTTTCACTGGGCGAGAGGGCTTGAGATGTAATTTCATCTCAATGTCGGGTTAAAGCCCGTCAAAATTTGAAGCAACGTCTCCAAAATGACCTATACAGTGTTGACGGTTAAACCCCAAATCAATCAAAACAAAACAACTGTAAGTTAGAAGCCTCAGTAACCGCAACACCTTTGCCATCACTCAACAACCCAAATCATGAGGTTTGTAAATTGAAATCCAGACGTTTTCGTGCTTCAAGTCTGTCTACAATATGATTTCCATCGTTTACACTACACATCCTCATTATCTTATAAAAGAAAAACTTAATGATTTAATTGAATGGACATTTCATTGGGAAGATTCCCTCTTCCTTGGATGTAATGTAATAAATGATTTGATCACTTCAAAACAGCATAAAAATTAGACTTTAGGGTCATGTCAGAAAGTTTGTGAAGCTCTCACCTTTCTACTTGACAATATTTATATAAGATTTGGTACTAAGCTATTTAGACAAATTGTGGGTATTCCGATGGGCACGAATTGCGCACTCCTAGTGGATGATCTGTCATTATTTTGTTATGAAAGAGACTTCAGAATGTCCCTTTCCGTTGAAAATCAATATGAAATCATTGAAGCCTTTAACTCGACCTTTACATATCTGGATGCTTTATAACATATTGACAATTTACCCATTCCGATGATTTGATCGGACAAATTTACACACATCCCGCCCCACCCCAGTTAACTAAAGCATTTTTTTTCGATTTACATCTACCTATTGCAGATGGGTTTGTTTCCTGAAAAAAAAATATGATAAACGCGATGATTTTGAGTTTGAGATTGTACATTTTCCTTTCTTGGATGGTGATATTCCATGTGCGGCATCTTCATAGTGTAGGACCGGAAATGTACAGAGTTTGGGATGATTGAATGTGACCTGCGATTCTATGCAAGATTAAATAAGGTTGACACGGTATGCTTTTTTTTTAATTTGTTTGATTTGAGGTTTAACGCTCCCGTCAACACTTTATATGTCATTTTGGAGAATTTGCTTCCAATTTTGTGGGACTCTTATCTGACATTGAGATGAAATGACTTCTCAAGTCCTGTCGCCCAATGAAACCAATAGGGTTTATAAGCATGGGCTCTCCGACTCGCACCGATTTGCCTGGACAGGCTTAGATCTTCTAAGCGGTTTACCAGTACTCGTGTACGGTCGGTTTCAGCTCTGCGTGGAAGCATCATGCAGCCCATCTATTTCTTCAAGCCCTGATGGGCGGGAGCCGAGGAAAATGGGTGTTTATTTATTTATTTTGAGGGTTATGGTAAAACCTTCATATCTTACAAATTGTCTGTTGTGTGTGATTTGTATGGGAAGCAAGTAGATTGGTTGTCAGGTTTCTTATGAGCTATGGGAATGCCTTAATCATTCAAACGTGTTAAAATACAAACGATTTTGGCCCAAAACGATGGCTCTGTTTCAGAATCCTCCGAATTAAAATGCGATTTTCCAAGGGGAAATGAATGAAAATTATATTTCCGTGAAAACATGCCATGGGTTTGTAACATACTCGACTCCAGTCTTCTATATCTAGCGTTTAGAATGTCGCTACTTGAATAAATAATTGTAAACGGCTTACTTGTATTGTCATTGTACAGTGAACGGAGATCTTGTGCAGTGGCCTGAAAGTTCTGTGATTTATTGTGAAGCATTAAAAGGGAAGTTTTACACAAAATACACCGAAAGATACATGTGCACTCTTTCGACTTTGAACAGATATTAAAATTCAACCTTTAAAAGACGAGTTCGGAATCTGTCTTCTCAAATGCTGGGACCAGTTTCAAGTACATGTATTAAATTCTTTATTGCATGGATCCCTACTGAGGCTCATTTCTATGGTTGAGTGTATTTGAAAAGTCTTTTTGAGGTCGTGTCGGTTTTCAAAGGGAACCAATTCCCACAAGATTCAGTCCAGTTTAAATGTGCATCTAAGGTCTAATCTTTCTTTGCACAAACCGCAGCCTTATTGCAAATGGGGGTTGGAAAGGGTTGGGGTTTAGTAAGTCTATCATGCAACTTTATCAGTTTCTTTTTGACAATAAAGTTTGATTGCCTTTGCTTTGAGCCGTATTTTTGGCTTTTTCTTTTGTGTATTCGAGTTTGTGCCGTGACGTCACACACTTGGTAAATACAGAGTTGTCTATCTTACCGAGGGGTTACCGCGGAGTGTAACAATGTTGAAGTTTGGTACAGATGTGGACAGTGGTTCAATATCTTGTATATACCAGAATCAGGCTGCTGCTGCTGATCTGTCCTTTTCCTTGTTAATTCTTTTTCTCAAAATTTTACACTATAAATATTTGGGTCAGAATTTTCCCAGGAAATACAAGGGCTTCAAAGTTGAAACCTAGTACACAAATTGATCATGACGTATACCAGAATCAGCCTGCTTGTGCTTATGTTCCATTAGTTCCTATAGCAACCAAATCTTTCAAAATCTCCTCTATGAGGGTTGCTTGGATTTTTTTCACAGGAATGTTTCTTCAATAGAAGGTCTTCAAATGGGCCCCGCCAAGCGATTTTGGTACTTATCGCCTATGCGAGCAGCGAAGGTTCAGGCGAGCCTGCGCATCCGCGCAGTCTCGCCAGAACCTTCGCTGCTCGCTCATACAAGCAGTGAATCAAGAGGAACCTTCAGACAGAAAGCCATATCCCTGGCCCCTCTGAATGGCTGGGCATGCGCAGTTAAAATTTGTCATGACGGAATGCTCGAAGACCCAAATTCGCTTGGCGGGGCTCAAATATTGTTAAAGCAATTCTGTTGGGCATGCCTGAGGAAATAGATTGGGCTGCACAGTATTACGCTTTGTACTCTTTAACAAAAAGGTGCCCAATTGGCACGGGTTTTTCAAATACTTTCTATACTGTTTTTGAATTCGTAATAGATCTAATGTTTATATTTCAAAACAGTTCTTCTTTTAACATAGAACCACTAAATAGTTTCAATATTCATATTCCAGTATCCCTAACGCCGTTTATCTTTTTTAAAGATATTTCTTGTTTTTATTTCTGCTCTAAAATAAAGATTGTGGGTACTCGTAGGAACCGCCTCGATGAGGCGGTTCTATCGAGTACCCACAATCTATGTCTTGAGCAGAAATAAGAACAATATCACAAATTTTCATCTTAAAGTTTTTTTTCGGTGGTTAAGTTTACAATGCATTTATATAGGCGTGTTTTCGTAATGTACTAATCGCCTAACCGTGTTTAAAACAGCGCGTCTGCACACCATGACGACCCAGACCAGACAACGTACGTGGTTTCAGCAGTAAAAGGTTGTCACGGTAGTTAGAATGTCCCGTTGGTTTGTTTGTTTGATTTGAGGTTTAACGTCCCCGTCAACAGTATAAAGGTTATTTTGGAGACGTTGCTTCCAATTTTGTGAGACTTTTACCAGACATTGAGATGAAATGACATCTCAAGCCCTGTCGCCCAATGAAACCAATAGGGTTTATTAGCATGGACGGTCCGCCTCGCAGCGCAGTTCCTGGACAGGCTTAGATCCTCTAAGCGGTCTACCAGTACTAGTGTGCGGGTCGGATTCAGCTCTGCGTGGAAGCATCATGCAGCCCATATATTTCTTCAAGCCCCAATGGGCAATGGCCGTTTGGTATAACGATAGATATTGACAAAACCTAATGCAAGAGATCGTCGTATGTCAGATTACCACGACCAGAAATGAAGGTCAAGAGCGATAATCTCAATTATTGGCCGAGTCGGTGATTTCTTTTGTCTGATTTATTTGTTTGATTTCAGGTTTAACGTCCCCGTCAACACTGTAAAAGTCATTTTGGAGACGTTGCTTCCAATTTTGTGGGACTTTTACCCGACATCAAGATGAAATGACATCTCAAGCCCTGTCGCCCAATGAAACCTATAGGGTTTATTAGCATGGACGGTCCGCCTCGCAGCGCAGTTCCTGGACAGGCTTAGATCCTCTAAGCGGTTTACCGGTACTAGTGTGCGGGCCGGATTCAGCTCTGCGTGGAAGCATCATGCAGCCCATATATTTCTTCAAGCCCCTACGGGCGGGGGCCAGTGTCCCGTTGGACGTACTCACAAGATCAATGGTAGTCATATATTAATTTTTTTAATAAGTCCAAGCTATTGTCCCAGCATCAAGGAAAAACAAACAATGCAAAATAAAAAGTGCCGCGCCCACGGGATCCAATGCGACACGAAAACCAGAGTTTATGCAAATGTTGGCCACTAAACGTACAAACGCACGAACAAAAAATCGGACAGAAAACCGTTTCGCTACATGTATATGCACAATCATGCGCACGTAGGCGCAACGAAAACACGCAAAAGAAAGGGAAAAAATGACCAATCTCAGACCTTTGCCACCATGTCACACCTACATGCATAGGATAAAGATTCGCATATTCGCGGCCGTTACGAGGCGACTATGTGTTCATCACGAAAACACGCCTTTATGATTTTGACCCCCTTGAACCCCAATTTATATAGTAAAACTGTGGTTTAGGAGGGTATACCTTATTTTTCTTATTTCGGCTCTGAAATATAGATTGTGGGTACTCGTTAGAATCGTCTCACTGAGGCGGTTCTTACGAGTACCCACAATCTATATTTTGTGCTGAAATAAGAAAAATATCACAATTTTTCATCTTATCTTAATTTTTTTTTCTTTTCGGTGATAAAGTGTACAATGCAATGTATAGGCGTGTTTTCGTAATGTAGATCCCAAATCTTCGATAAGATCTTTTGCAACGCCCTCCCTTTCCATGGATGGTTTACGTCTCATCAACATTCGCTTGTGACACGATACACCAAGCATGTTTTTGTTTAACTTACCATAAATACGCGTCCTTTCTTCCACTGAATACTCAGTTTTTATCCTACCCAGTTTCGCACATTAAGATACATAAAACTTTATTACACATTCTACACGTATCTCATAGGTATATATATTGTATTACCTTCGTTTTTCTTAAAATATGAATATTACATCACGGTCTGCTCTTTAATACTGTTATGTGTAAAGTATTAAAATTTTGTAAAAACAATTTTCTGCTTGTAAACAACAACAACAATAATATATTCCGTTTATATAGTCACATTTCTATACTGGTCAGCCTCTCTCAAGTGTATGATAAAAATAGCCAAATGTTGAGACTATAATCGGTGTATTCACTTTCAGTACTTCCTTGTGACGACGTTTTGCCCCGGAGTTGATGGGTTCATCTTTTGTTCGATCTTATGCACCAGATAAAAGCGAGAAGACTAAAAAGTCAACATTCTGTAACTTCCTAGTAGTAATACAGGAACATGATCAAAAGCTATGAGGTCAGGCAGGCCTGAGCAAACAGTGTAGACCTAAATGAGACGCCACAGAACGCCGTCTACTCCGCTACTCATCGAGCTATTATAAACACAACATCGCGCGTTCAATTTTTTGAACAGGTATGATAAGGAGTTGAGTTGTCCGAATATCTAGAGTAAATGCGGTAGTCATGAAAATGTATCATGTGACTTAAAAACTTAAACTTTACTTATCTTAAGTCGATCTTTAGGTCTGATAATTCTTCATGTCAGTATCAACCTTGTTGCAGTTGATCCCCTTATAGTCCAGGCAAACTAGCGATATTTGGCCTAGACCCAAGCAAAATTGCAACACAAATGTTTTTAGCATTTTTGTACTGGAGTACCTTCCCTTAAAGACATATCAAAAGTAGGACAGAATCGGACGATATGAAATTTGATTTTTTTTTAGCATTCTGAAAGCACCTAGGTTTGGCAAGCCATTTAGTGCTTAGATTCAATATTTTGCTATCTGACAAGGTATCGTTGAGTTTTATTTCTTTAAATCTCATCTTTCTATACCAGAATGGAAACTTTTTCATGTAAAATGGTTAAAAAAGTTTTCTTATTAATTACATGATGACCTATATAGATAAAACTGGGATAAATTTACCCCACCCACTTTTTTGCCCTTGTGACTGAACTCTAAATATTTTTTATCGACTAATGATGATGTTACTGATCAAATGCATACCACAAACCAGCAAGACTACTGCATTGAAACTTAAAGGATAAAAACACCAAGAAACAACACAGAATACATTTCTCTACCGATACAAATAGTAGCAAATGTTTGGAAATTCCAAGGTACAACAAAAACGAACAGTCATGATCAATGTTTCTTTACTCGCTGAAATCATATACCACTAAAATTGCACTGAAGTCATAATTAGATCACAAAAATGATAATCTCAAGGTTCTTATCATTATACTTATGTGTATAATCCACATACATATAACCCAGTGGTGGGTTTTACATCATGCAATCAAAAGCTAATCAGACTAATCTAAGCCTGGTCATCCATCTGGTCAAAACAGCCTTCAGTGTACACTTGATGGCCCCCGCTCTTCGGGGCTTGAAGAAATACATGGGCTGCATGATGCTTCCACGCAGAGCGAAAACCGACCCGCAAACGAGTACTGGTAAACCGCTTAGAGGATCTAAGCCTGACCAGGCAAAGCAGTGCGAGTCGGCCCGTCCATGCTTATAAACCCTAGTTTCATTGGGCGGCAGGGCTTGAGATGTCAATTCATCGCAATGTCGGGTGAAAGTCCAACAAAATTGGAAGCAACGTCTCCAAAATGACATTTAAAGTGTTGACGGGGACGATAAACCTAAAATAAAACAAACTCAGTGTACACTTGAAGTAAGCTTGGATCCCCAGCTATCCATTTAGTGCACATCCAAGACTGTTATTAGACTGGCCAGATGTCTGGGGAGATGTCATGCTTTAGTGGGTGCACATACCACATTGTTGGTTTTGCTACATGAATGTTCGTATATTACTAGACCCTTTATGTCAGATCACCATACAGACATGATGTACATCTTTTTCTTCAATACACTCTTCTGCTAAAGCTTGATTCTAATCACAGTCTTCAGTGTCATCTGCATCATCCATCTGAATTCAGACAGCTAGTTCACTTGCATACTCCACACATTTGGGAGCATGTAAGGCCATGCTTGCGACAAGTGCACAGAAGAGTTTTGCAATCGGCCTTACAATTACATCTGACGACCTTGAGCAGCCTCTCAGGTGCTGGTGGTTTATCTGTATGTACCGGCAGCAATTTGTCACCTTTCACTGCCCAACCCCAGTTTTCTGCAGGTGCATATGTCTCCATAGTCCTATTTCATTGTTGCACTGTTGGCAGCTATCAGACCTTCCTGATCAGATATAGGTTACTGATTTTTAGGTCGGTGCTTCTGACAAAGCTTTTATTTATAGCTAAATAAGCAAGTTACGTGTGTCTGCAGCTGTTTGAATCTTCGTTATGTAATGTGCACTTTTCTCTAGATAGTTTTGTTCCTTCTACTATTAGAAGCTGGAGATGTCCAGAGCAATCCAGGTCCAGACAACGAGCACTCGTTATCTATCCTTCATCAAAATATTAGGAGCATACGAAACAAAACTGCCTATATTCAAGATCATCTTTCAGATTTTAATCTAAGACGCATCTCGACGCCAACGTATCCTCTGAACTACTTACTATTTCAAATTATTTTAGTGACCCGTACAGGAAATATGTACTATAAAAGGGTTATCCTTTGGAAGCAAAGAACACACCACAGAACTGAAAAATAAGGAGTGAACGCGTGTTTTCTGGGCCAGACTAGCTAGTTTCGGCCAATTAGGCCTCAACAGTGACCCTCAGATATTTTCAAAATTCCACAATGGAATCTAGACAGTAATATGTATGGAGGTGGATTGCTCTTGTATATAAGTTCTAGCCTCAGGCACCGACGTAGACCTAATTTTGAAATATTTTGCGAAAGAGTCAGTTTGGCCAGAAGTCGATATTAATCAAGATAGCTTATTGATAGGTTTATTTTATAGTACAACCACAGCAGATAGTAATTTCTTTAATAATTGTAATGCAAATATCGAAAAAGCCTCGGAAATTAGAATTTCATAAACATCTTGGATTGACTTCAAGTAAAAACGGACAGTGGGATGAGCGCATTCAAAACATATTAACAACTTAACAAGTGCTGCAAAGATTGTAGGTATAATGAGAAAATTAAAATTTACACTCAGTGGAGTTGCACTAAACCAAATATATCTTTCATATGTATACCTATTCTTGAGTATCCTTCAGTCGTCTGGGATGGATGTTCTCTCAAAGACTCAAATGCTCTCGAAAAAGCTTCAGAATAGTATCTGGTCCCACGAGATCGGTTGCTTTGGATAATTTGTACAGGGAATGTGGCTGGCAATCATTAGCAGATAGACATAAACAACAAAAAATGAATTTCATGTACAGATGAACGAATGCGTTAGTTCCAAGCAACATAACTGATTTAATCCCCTCCTGTTATAAGGGAAACCACCAACTATCCTCTGAGAAATCAAAATAATATTACTCAACCGTTTTGTCGTACCGAACTATTTAGGAAATCTTGTATTCCGTCAGGAATAACGTTGTGGAATTCTCTGGACGAAAACTTACACAACAGCCCCTCCTTATATTCATTTTAAAGATCAGACAAAAAGACACCATCTTGGTGTTCAAAGAGAGTACCGCCTCACTATATTAATGGTGACAGATATTTGTCAGTTATGTATTCTAGAATTAGAAACAATTGTAGGAACTCATCAAATGATTTGTATATTAACCATTTAACAATAAATCCACTTTGTATCTGTAATCAAGAAATAGAAAACGCATAGCACTATTTCCTCCGATGCTCTAAATATGAAAACGAACGGTTGAGATTTCTCCATAAAAACGCGCGAGTTTCACCCTTTGAGTATCAACCTGATTTTATTTGGAGATGATCGCATATCCCTCGAAAGTTATACTACACTTTTTAGAGCTGTCAGGAGTTATATTAAAAACACAAAACAATTTTATGATTAGTATTTTAGTAGATGCCAATCACTCCATACTCACTCGAGAAGGCGAACACTATTTATTTATTTATTTATTTATGTATGTGTTCGTTCATATCATTTTCACGTGACTATAATTTATTGATGTCATTTTGTAGGGGAAGAGTCGTAACTAATGTTGAGAGAACTTGTGACCCAACCCCATTGTACACATATATATATGTATTAGTTGCAATAAAATATGTTTATAATGAAAGAGAGAAATTGGTTTAATGGACCTATAATAATCTCTTCACAGTGAAAACGCTGACACTAAAACTGCCCTAGAAACGAAGCAAAATCAAAATTGCGTTAGTGGGTGGGGTAAACCAACACGAATATTTAAAAGCATTGGCTTGTAACACATTCCTTTTCATACTAAACATAGACTTAACAGATGGAACATGACATGAAAGTTTTATTATCGATATATATGCAATAGAATCCATTTAATAACTAAATGGTAAGCTATACAAGCTTACAGCTCCAGTTATAATAGTTCCACAGTGATAAAATCTACCATAAATATAAATGAAAGAAAAAATCAAATTTCATATTCTCCGATTCCGTCCTACTTTTTATGTTATTAACATATATCAGAGGTGGTCAAAACTAAAAAAGACATTTGTGTTGCAATTTTGTCTCGGTCCCCACACAGTTTGACCGGACTATTATACCTTCGATAGCTCTTAACCCTTGTCCTGCTGCGCGGATTTGTCTTTTCTTTCAGACAATGTAGATCCAGATCAGATGGCTTCTTCAGAAGCCATCTGATCTGGATCTACTTTGTTTGCCATTCAGATAGTGCATCTGTTGCAATAATTGTCATCAATTAATCTGATTGGTCGATAATCGGTTATGGGTTTGGCAGATTAAAATATTCAGCAGGACAAGGGTTAAGGGGAGTGAATACACCTGCCATTTCTTTTTTTTTAGCTCACCTGTCACGTAGTGACAAGGTGAGCTTTTGGGATCACTTTTTGTCCGTCGTCCGTCGTGCGTCCGTGCGTGCGTCCGTGCGTGCGTCCGTGCGTGCGTGCGTCCGTAAACTTTTCTTCAAACGACATCTCCTCCTAAACCACTGATCGGATTTTGACCAAACTTCACAGGAATGATCCTTAGGTGGTCCCCTTTCAAAGTTGTTCAAATGGTTCCGGTCTATTGCTTATATAGGTCACAGGAGCCAAAAATAGATTTTTTTTCACCGAAAACTTAAAAAATCTTCTTCTCTGAAACCGCAAGGCCCAGGTCTTTGATATTTGGTATGAAGCTTCATCTAGTGGACCCCTACCAAGATTGTTCAAATTATAGTGCTGGGGCCAAAAATGCCCCCGCACGGGGGCCCTTTGGTTTTGCATGGGCTTATATGGGGAAAATCTTAAAAAATCTTCTTCTCTAAAACCGCAAGGCCCAGATCTTTGATATTTGGTATGAAGCTTCATCTAGTGGACCCCTACCAAGATTGTTCAAATTATAGTGCTGGAGCTAAAAATGCCCCCGCATGGGGGCCCTTTGGTTTTACATGGGCTTATATAGGGAAAATCTTTAAAAATCTTCTTCTCTGAAACCGCAAGGCCCAGATCTTTGATATTTGGTATGAAGCTTCATCTAGTGGACCCCAACCAAGATTGTTCAAATACTAGTGCTGGGGCCAAAAATGCCCCCGCACAGGGGGCCCTTTGGTTTTACATGGGCTTATATAGGGAAAATCTTTAAAAATCTTCTTCTCTGAAACCGCAAGGCCCAGATCTTTGATATTTGGTATGAAGCTTCATCTAGTGGACCCCTACCAAGATTGTTCAAATTATAGTGCTGGAGTAAAAATGCCCCCGCATGGGGGCCCTTTGGTTTTACATGGGCTTATATAGGGAAAATCTTGAAAATTCTTCTTCTCTGAAACCGCAAGGCTCAGGTCTTTGATATTTGGTATGAAGCTTCATCTAGTGGACCCCTACCATGATGGTTCAAATTATAGTACTGGGGCCAAAAATGCCCCCGCATGGGGGCCCTTTGGTTTTACAAGGACTTATATAGGGAAAATCTTTAAAACTCTTCTTCTCTGAAACCGCAAGGCCCAGGCCTTTGATATTAGGTATGAAGCTTTATCTAGTGAACCCCTACCAAGATTGTTCAAATTATAGTGCTGAAGCTAAAAATGCCCCCGCACGGGGGCCCTTTGGTTTTACATGGGCTTATATAGGGAAAATCTTGAAAAATCTTCTTCTCTGAAACCGCAAGGCCCAGGTCTTTGATATTTGGTATGAAGCTTCATCTAGTGGACCCCTACCAAGATTGTTCAAATTATAGTGCTGGGGCCAAAAATGCCCCCGCATGGGGGCCCTTTGGTTTTGCATGGACTTATATGGGGAATATCTTTAAAAGTCTTCTTCTCTGAAATCGCAAGGCCCAGATCTTTGATATTTGCTATGAAGCTTCATCTAGTGGACCCCTACCAAGATTGTTCAAATTATAGTGCTGGAGCAAAAAATGCCCCCGCCCGGGGGCCCTTTGGTTTTACATGGGCTTATATAGGGAAAATCTTGAAAAATCTTCTTCTCTGAAACCGCAAGGCCCAGGTCTTTGATATTTGGTATGAAGCTTTATCTAGTGGACCCCTACCAAGATTGTTCAAATTATAGTGCAGGAGCTAAAAATGCCCCCTGCACGGGGGCCCTTTGGTTTTACATGGGCTTATATAGGGAAAATCTTGAAAAATTTTCTTTTCTGAAACCGCAAGGCCCAGGTCTTTGATATTTGGTATGAAGCTTCATCTAGTAGACCCCTACCAAGATTGTTCAAATTATAGTGCTGGGGCCAAAAATGCCCCCGCACCAGGGCCCTTTTGTTTTACATAGGCTTATATAGGGAAAATCTTGAAAAATCTTCTTCTCTGAAACTGCAAGGCCCAGGTCTTTGATATTTGGTATGAAGCTTCATCTTGTGGACCTCTACCAAGATTGTTCAAATTATAGCCCTGGGGCCAAAAATGCCCCCGCTCCGGGGCCCTTTGGTTTTACATAGACTTATATAGGGAAAATCTTGAAAAATCTTCTTCTCTGAAACCACAAGGCTTAGGTCTTCGATATTTGTTATGACCTTTCAGCTAGTGGACCTCTATAAATATTGTTCAAATTATAGGCCTGAGACCAAAAATGCCCCCGCCATGTGGCCCTTTGGTTTTACATAGACTTATATAGGGAAAATCTTTAAAAATCATCTCCTCTGAAACACAAGGCTTAGGTCTTTGATATTTGTTATGAAGCTTCAGCTAGTGGACCTCTACCAAGATTGTTCAAATTATAGCCCTGGGGCCAAAAATGCCCCCGCTCCGGGGCCCTTTTGTTTTGCATAGACTTATATAGGGAAAATCTTGTTTTACATAGACTTCTATATGCAGGGTAAACCTTTAAAATCTTCTTTTCTGAAACCAGAAAGCCCAGGTCTTTCATATTAGATATGAAGCTTCATCTTGTGGACCTCTACCAAGATTGTTCAAATTTTAGCCCTGGGGCCAAAATTGACCCTGCCCGGGGCCCACTTGTTATGCTTTGGATCAGGTGAGCGAACCAGGGCCCTCTGGGCCCTCTTGTTTTTAGGTTGCTGCCATTTTTTCATAGGGAGACACTTTTTGGGACTTCCTGTTCGCTTTTCTATTAACTCTGCCCTGCGGAAAAAAGGTCTACTCTTAAAAGAAGGACTCTGTTCCTTGGAACAGATTGTTTCCTTTACGAGATGACCCCTTATGACACTGGAGACAAAATACTTTTGCAGGAGTTGCCGCCCATGAATGTGTATCCATTCCCCTTAAGACTTTCATCAAACGGACTCGCCTAACGATCCGTTTTAAAATTCGATTATTATTTGATTGCACCCCCCCCACCCCCACCCCAAACGACACATTTATCCCTGAGTGTCTGAAATGCACTCCTACACCTGTATGAATTTTCTTTAAAATCATTAACATAATGATAGACAGTGTAGATCCTGACGATGCGGTTCATTTGTGTCTACAGTGTTTTATGTGTGTAAACCGCTCTACAGGATTTCCTGAGTGACCTTGTCTTATTGGTTTGAAAAGGTTATCTATTGTTAGTTCCCAGTCAGTTTTTTGTCGAAATTATAACCCGATACTTTAATAGACGCCGAGCAATTGTCGGATGAATCTTCTGACACAGGCACCCAGTGTGGTCCCTAATCAGGCTGCTCCTAGAGGAGGAGTATGGTCTTAGTCCAGGGTATGGTAAGGGTTACGAGTATGTGGCAGAGAAAGGAGGGGTAGATGCAGGGGCAGGGTAGATGCAGGGGCAGGGTAGAGGCAGGGGCATGGATGACAGGTAAGCAGGCAGGCAGGCGGAGATAGAGATAGGCAAACAGACAGACAGACAGGCATTCGTGCAGGCTGATCTGAGCCCTCACTGTCAGTTTGAATGCTCAATGAATCGCATTCTTTCTCCAGTGCAAACATCAATTTCTCCTACCTCTACATGTGCTTGCACTCAGACTGAGTTATGCCTTCTTATGGCGTGGCTCGTGTGTATATTTCCTATTTTTTACGGCGTAGCCGTTATGGTTTTGCTTTTGTCCTACATTTTTCGTTATTCCATTGGTCAATAAAACCACATGTCCAAGGAGATGACCATTTCATTGGTCAATGATTTGCATAAATAAATCTACTCAAAAATACGACAGTTTACTGAAGTTTAAACCTAGGAAATGTTTCGTTTTATATGTGAGACATGAATGAAAAATATATACAGTTTCGGTTTGCTCACCGTCTTGTCCTTTGATGACCATACGTCATATGTATAATTGTGTTTCTAGTGAACTGTTGCGATGAATAGCTATTTTGACCTAATTTCACGTGGTTGGTCTATATAGCGAAAGGAACCATTTCGCGAAAGGAAGGTTCCTTTCGCAAAAGGAAGAATTATCTGCGAAAGGAATTGTTTGTTTGTTTTGAGGTTTAACGTCCCCATCAACACTGTGTAGGTCATTTTGGAGACGTTGCTTCCAAGTTTGTGGGACTTTTACCCGACATTGAGATGAAATGACATCCCAAGCCCTGTTGCCCAATGAAACCAATAAAGAGATATAGCATGACAAAAACATGTAATAATCGCATTACAAATTGACAGATGTTCAATTTACAATATATGCTAAATAAAAGTTGCAGTGTATCATTTGTCTTCCGCATACTTTATGTCCTCCATTTTAACACAAAATGGACATTTTCGAATATCATTAATATTATATAAATTCTGAAAAGGAATAAGTGTAATTTGAGTTTTAATTAGGTGCACATAAGATCAAGTTTCCGTCCGTTTGTCTGTTCGTCCGTTTGTTCGTCCGCCTATGCGTTTAGGTTCACCATAGCGACAACCCTAAATGTTAACCCTAGAATTTGTGTTAAAAAACAGTAAATGATAACGTTTTCTTATTTGTTGTGCATATACTTGAGATCATATGCTCTTGAAATGAGGTCATGTTTTTAACCTTGACCTTTTACATTGACCTTAGCTCAAACAGGCGGGACACCGCCCTCTGCAAAGCTATTTTTCCTCGCGTGACATCTGAATTGTTTGAACACAGTAAACCAGTTCATAGCTAGACAATTGTTGCTGTCACTATTGTAGCTCATATTGCACGACCCGTAGAAAAAGCGACCGACTGAAGTCGGTTGATTTTCTAAGAGTGCCCTTAAATCACCGTGTCATTCTGTCAGTCTGTCTGTCCGTCCGTAACCCGTTTGTGAAAATTGGTGATAGTGACTTACATGTAACCGCTTGGAATATTTAAACAATTTTTGGCATACTGATAGATATCAATGAGATCTAACCAATGAACTTACGAAATATTACATTCCATTTAGTATAGCCTCGCCGAGGCGAAAAATGTGAAAATTTTCGAACTGCTTCTCCTCGGAAACCGTTGGGCCGATTAAGGTCAAATTTCATATGGAGCCTCTATGGGATGGAGGAAACCAAATTTTGCTCATGGGGTCCAGGTCACATGACCAAAATGGCCGCCAAGCCATATATGGTAAAAACCCTCCAAAATAGTCTTCTCCAGAACCACTTGGCAGATTTCCACGAAACTTGATAAATAACATCTGGGACGTAGGCCCATCATAAATTGCTAAAATGGTGACCCTGGGTTGACCTTGACCTTCTTTGTGCCTAGGTCAAACTTTGACACATATGCTTTTGTATTGGAAAAGTGAGAATTCATTAAAGCTAAAAGCATCCGGCGGGTCGTGCACTTCAGCTGAAGCACTGGTTTCTAAACAACCTTCCAATTAAATCTACGCCGCATATCTTTTTTAAAGATATTTCTTGTTAGTGTTATTTGTGGACTGTGATCTTTCTTTGATTCAGTTTGAATTTCTTATTTTCGGAGTCTTATCGCGTCAACAAGTCTGTGTAATTAACATTTCCCTTTCGTTTGTTTGAATTGGGGTTTAACGTCCCCGTCAACACTGTATAAGTCATTTTGGAAACATTCGTTCCAACTTTGGCGGACTTTTACCCAACATTGAGATGAAATGACGTCTCAAGCCCTGTCGCCCAATGAAACCAATAGGGTTTATTAGCATGGACGGTCCGACTCGCACCACTTTGGCTGGACAGGCTTAGATCCTCTAAGCGGATTACCGGTACTCGTGTGCGGTCGGTTTCAGCTCTGCGTGGAAGCATCAGGCAGTCCATCTATTTCTTCAAGACCCGATTCGCGGGGGCTGATGAACACTTCTCTAAACCCCACTTTATATCGAGAACAGTTGGGTTTGAAGGGTATATGGGCCCCGTCAAGCAATTTTGGTACTTATCGCCTATGCGAGCACCGAAGGTTCAGGCGAGCCTGCGCATCCGCGCAGTCTCGCCAGTACCTTCGTTGCTCGCTCATACAAGCAGTGAATCAAGAGGAACCTTCAGACATAAAGCCATATCCCTGGCCCCTCTGAATGGCTGGGCATGCGCAGTTAAAATTTGTAATGACGGAATGCTCGAAGACACAAATTATCTTGGCGGGGCTCATATATCATTGTCTTCTTTCTGCTCCGACATCGATTGTGGCTACTTGTTAGAACCGCCTCACTGGGGCGGTTTTAACGAGCACCCACAATCTATGTTTGAAGTACCAAGAAGAAAAGCATCAAACATTTTCATCAGAAGCAAAACTGTTTGGAGATATGAAAGATTGTTCTATGTCACACGGCAGTTTTATCATAATATTCATTGGGTATATAACCAGAGGATGAATGTTCCAAACAACGCGACTAATGCACTGGACTCTCGCACTGTAACGGTTAATGCGTTGAATTAAGTTTAAAAATGAAATAATTTAAATATTCATGGCATGTGTTTTCTGTTATTTTCTTCATATTAAGTCGTTTTGTTTTGCAGGTAATCCATATGGTACATGCAATGCTGTCTCAAAGCTACTACAACGGCATACAGAATTCCAATACCCCCCCCCCCCCCCTTTTTTTTTGTTTGATTTGAGGTTTAACGTCCCCGTCAACACTGTACAGGTCATTTTGGAGACGTTGCTTCCAATTTTGTGGGACTTTTACCCGACATTGAGATGAAATGACATCTCAAGCCCTGTCGACCAATGAAACCAAACACGGTTTATAAGCATGGACGGTCCGACTCGCACCGCTTTGCCAAGGCAGGCTTAGATCCGCTAAGCAGCTTACCCGTACTCGCGTGCGGTCGGTTTCGGCTCTGCGTGGAAGCATCAAGCAGCCCATCTATTTCTTCAGGCCCCGATGGGCGGGGCCGTGTAAATGGACTTGTCCAACATATACTATTGGATGAGTCCACCGGTAGATACAGCTCATATGATCGTCTCCTAAACTTCCGTCCAACACTATCTAATTGTTCAGTATCAAATTCCCTTAAGACTTCCGCGTTTATTACCGGTTTCATTTTACTTACACAGTTTATGGTGATTTTCACATGGATCACAGTGTAAAACACGAAACTTTGGCACTTTCCAAGCTGCTCTCGAAGTTGCGAGACCAAAACGCCTGTAAACCTCTCTCTCTAAAAAATCAAAGTACTGAAAGTACTGAGGAAAGTTGATTTATGAGGAATAATTATTATATAACAATGTTATTCGTAGATCAAGCAGTTATCTAGATAGTTTGTTGAAAAAAAATCTAGAGACTGACTTCCCATATCACAGGTCCTGGTGTATGAATGTCATTTGTCGTGTCACCAGTAACAATTCTGATTCTGATTTGACAAGGTCCGAGAGGGTTAAAAAATTCGACAAAGAAAAAAAAATGATTCATCGATTGGTTTGAGTTTAACGACAGGTCTACCCTAGTGGATCAATTTTGTCTTCTCCAAGAGAAAGGGGAAAAGAGATAGAAGAGACAGTAGAGGAGATAATTTGTTTGTTTGTTTGTTTGTTTGATTTGAGGTTTAACGTCCCCGTCGACACTGTAAGGGTCATTTTGGAGACGTTGCTTCCAATTTTGTTGGACTTTTACCCGACATTGAGATGAAACGACTTCTCAAGCTCTGCCGCCCAATGAAACCAATAGGGTTTATAAGCATGGACGAGCCGACTCGCACCGCTTTGCCTGGGAAGGCTTAGATCCTCTAAGCAGTTTACCAGTACTCGTGTGCGGGTCGGTTTCAACTCTGCGTGGAAGCATCATGCAGCCCATATATTTCTTCAAGCCCCGATGGGCGGGGGTCGTTGTAGAGGAGATGAAAGTGAGGGACAGAGGAGAAAGAGGAAAATGAATGGAAGTGTAGAAACAGAAGAAATAACAACACTCCCCCACTCTACCGTTACCTGTTGCAAGGACAGCAGGTGTTGCCCAACTGTAAGTCAGTATCAGCTGGACTCCCCAGCGACAAAAGATACACATCGCCATTGCCTCACTCAACTACACCCACGAAGAAAAAACGGAAGAAAGAAAGATAAACGCTTCTGCCAATTTCTTCATGGTCAAACCATAAATTTCTAAATTAGCTCAGTACATATCTGCTAATAATCTTACAGAGAAGTTCTCCTAGCGGGCACATGATGTCTTAGCAACGTCGCATCAAAGTCGCATTGATACGACGATGCACACACGTTGTGCAGCCGCTTGGAACTATGTTCCTTCAGGCGTCGGGACATAAAAAGGAGAATAACTTGACCAAAAAAAAAAAAAACATTTTTAAACCATTTGATTTAGACATTATAACCCTGACCAGACGCCGCGTTTAACCAAGGCGAATTAAAATACGTTTATTCCAACCTGTACGGGGTCCTAAAACATTAACCAATAAATGCCAATTAATTGAATACTGGGACATTCTGAAACAGTTAAGATAGATTAGAGGCAACAGAATGTTGCGTCTGATCGGTGTCTTCCCTATTTGCTAAAGTACGGAACACAGCTTACAATTAGAGCTCTCGAGAGCAGGCAAATCGTAAGTCAGTAAAGGATTATTTAGTTGGTCACTGATAAGCTTACCCTTTTAACCCTGTAGACCTGTGTAGACGCCGAGGTAGAAATACACTGTATCTATGCAAACATTGTAGATAGACGGCACGTAGCTAGAACGTCTCGCCAGAATCTACATGTACACTGTTTGTCATCATGTCAGTGAACTAATCAGAAATCCCTTTCTATAAGAATATATTTAAAGCGAGAAGAGTCCCATTTAGAAACTCGGGGCTGAAAGAGTAAAACATAAATATCATTGGAAAGCGCGTAAGTGCCAATTTATATTCAGTCCGTATAAATTCCTGAAAATTGAAATATTTTGAAAGACGTTCCATGCCTGCAAAATTAATTTTCAAGAGTTCATTTGGACTATTTTATGCAGCGAACGAACATCGGAAAAGGAGTAACGCGGTCCAGTACCGGAAGTAGAAATGTAATGACATAGAAACTTGATTTTAAAAATCAACTTTCAAAAACAAGGGCTTACCTGAGTTTACATTAATTTTCTTATTTCTGCTCCAAGTCATAGGCTATTGGTACTCGATAGAACCGCCGCGATGGGGCGATTCGAACGAACACCCGCAATATCTGTTTGAAGTGTAAATAAGAAAAAAAAATCACCAGAAAGGTAATCGTTTTGGAAATATGATCATGATGATTTTTTTTTTTAATTTGGTTTTACGGCCCTTTCAAGAGTATTTCACTCATATCGAGCCGATCGTTAATCAGAGGTGGGTGAAAACCGGAGTACCCGGAGAAAAAACACCTGATCTTCTGTTGCAGAACTTGGCGAGGCTCGAAACACAGCGGTGAGAGACCTAATGATTAAGAGTCAGCGCTCTTATCCACTAGGTCACGGAGACCCGTTTTGATCACGATGATAGGATGCACAACATGCACATGTATGTCGCGGGTAGGCATTACCAAAATAGTAACTCAAAGTAGAAGTAAAACAAAGATCAGGAATCGATACAATTAACTTACCCCACCCATCAAAGACATCAAAGGGAAAGAAACACAAACATGAAGCGACCAGACCATACTGGAAACCTAAACAAAGGAAGGCCATAGGGACAGTTACTTTCCCACAAAGTGGCAAAATGGCCATCCAAAATAAAAAAAAACACAAGTGATACGCACAGTAAGTAACAAACAACAACATAAATAAACCGCCACAGAAGAACCGCCTTGGAATGGTCAGTGGAAAGAATTCGACTGGGGGGGGGGGGGGCTTAAATCGATTTTACATGGCCATAATACTCGCCCTTACCTCTGTCGCGATATATACTAATTTTGTTTAGTCCGCATGAAGGCTTCCTAATTCATCAGTGTAACATCTCCGAGAACATACACATCAAAAATCTAGAGATGAAAAGGTTAAGGACTCGACAGCATACAACAACAGAATTGCTGGAGCAAAAAAAAAACCAACAGTTAGACTCGAGGGGCCCGCTGTTAAATCTGCTGACTGAAATAAAGAAATATGCGTAGACCTGAGTCGAATTTATAGGTGACTGACATATAATACCATTAACCCCCAGTCCTGTCTTGAACAATTTTTCATGGTCCCATAGGTGTTCAGGCCTATGCGATAATGATATTAATTAATCATATGACGACGCGTCTGAGGATGTAATAACGCCATGTAATAAATTCGGTAATCCGCTTATGTACATGGATGTAAAGTCGTCACCTTGACGTGTTTGAACGCTTGTCATATGCTCATGGTCACAGGCAGCTAAAAACGGACTTCAGCAGATCCAGAAAGTTAACTAAATAGAGGAACAGGCTAGAAATTACCCGAAAATAATGAAAAAATTCAGTTCTTTTGAGGAGGGGTGCGACTGACGACTTTAGAACACATGTGATCTAAAGTCGTCAACGACGGTGACATTAAGTCGTCACATTGATATAAGGTCCAGTCATTGCATGGAATTTTTAAAAATATATAAAGAATACCAGGTGAGTATCTTTTGATATCAAGTGTATGAGGCAATACTTCGAGAACGCTCGTAGAATCGTGAGGCTTGCGGAGCGATTCTACATGGGTTCTCGAAGTCGAGCCTGATAAACTTGATATCAAGACACGGATCTGGCATTCTTTTTATCAGTTTACCTCCTTGTACACTCTTTAATTTGCAATTTACGATCAGTTATCGATGGTCCTCAGTGCGTCTCAACATTCGATCCATCGATATATTTAGTATCAGCTGACCATATTTTTTCTTGAAATTTTTCATTTTTTCCAGAAATAATAACATTTTTTGTCAATTTTTCCAGAAGTCCCGTTCATTCATAAACGTGCAATGCCACGCTGACCTGATAAGGCTCACTTGTCCTGAGAAAACATATCTTTATCAGGGCAATGTGCTATAATGCAATTAATGCAGGGGGGTGACTGACAAGTATTTCTTGTACACCAGATAAGGAAATCCGTGGTTTTAGACTTGGATAGGAATTCTGTTCTAACCCTGATGTTCTTACCCCAAATCGAATATTCTCGCGTTTTTGATGCACTAATTGAATACGACCTCATATGCGCCGTCGTTTAGGTTGACGTCAAAGCATGTAAGATGACGTCACTAAACATCCCTATAGTGTCATCACAATATGGCGGACGTCGGCAGCCCAAGTGACTGCAGTGCTCAGAAAAGGAAGGTATGCAAGAAAAATAATCAAAAATAATGTGAGGGAAAAAGCCATCCCTCGGGATCGCTGTCCGGCATCACTCGGTAAGCCTCGTGATGCCGAACAGTGCCCCTCGGGACGGATATTTCCATCCACCCCTCGCACCCATGCCTGAGTAAGATTCTTATAATATAAAAGACAAACGGACAGACGGACGGACGTGCAGACAGATGGGCAGACGGATTGACAGTCGGGCGGACAGACGGACAGGCAGACGTATGAACAGACGGGAGGATAGATGGACAGACCGACGGACAGGCGGGCATCAGACGCGGACGGACAGACAGACAGACAGACAGACGAGACGGTCAGTTTACCTATCCACACTTTTCCTGCACAGGCTTATACGCAAACGCTGACAACTGTCCTTCTTGAATCAGCGGAATTGATAGAGAGGGAGAGACAGAGAGACACACACAGAGACAAACAGACCGACAGATGCTATTGTAATAGTAGTGTTCTAGCCTAAAATGAATGGAAGAAACGAAATTTAAGATGGAATAAAAGATGAAAGATTGCTACTTTTTAGACATGATCAAAGGTCGTCGGTCATGATCTAGTCGTCACCTCACTTTGGGGACATTTCTTTCTAGAGGTCAAAGGGAGATAATTATGGCTAAATTAATAACCCAGGCACATGTTTAAATAAAATGCAAGCATTTATGTGAAACTGATCCACGTCATGACAATTTCATTTTCGTCAGCACCATAGTAAAAATGGATAATAGCTGTCGCCAGACCTGGACCTTTGCCTAAATTTGGGTCACCTGATTCCGTCATTAATTACGGCAACGCCCTTTTCGTAGGTTCTATGAAGATAAAAACAGTAAATAAAGGATATATTTATCTCTTTAAATTCGCCCAACTCTAAAAGTTTGAATGACATCAGAGAAAAAGAACGAGGCTGCAAAAAATCTGACGACCTTACATCACTGACGACTATACATCCGCGTACGTAAGTGAATTAAATATGCAAATTAGTTTGATACGACCCGTAACGTTACACGTACGGCGTCCTTGATGACAATGCGTAAACTAATGCCGTAATATCGACTGTTTGTGAAAATAATCGTGAATAAAATGCGTTTTAAATGTCAGATGATAAAAAAGAATCTTGTATTCGTGCTCATGTATTATTAAATTTATTAAACTCGTTGAGGGAAAGGAAAAACCTGCACGGCAAAGCCTAGCATTTTATCAATTTTACTCAACTCGTTTAATAAATTCAGTAAAGAAATGAATTTTATTTTTCTGCGGTTCATGAAAGTATGAACGCAGTGGGTCACGTGCAAAGTGAACGAACCCCGAATGGGTTCATGTAAACTTTGCTAGCGACCCGCTGTCGTTCATACTTTCATGAAAAGCAGAACAAATTATGTTTATTTTTATATGTACAATCTCTGCCCCTCATCAATGGGCGAAAATGCTTATAGGTAAACTTTATAAGCTGAAAACATTAACACGCTGTTTTTCTACAAAGATCGGAACAGCGTTGACGTCACCAACGCCCGTAGAGAACCATGGTTTAGACTGACGTAACTTGACGTCACTGAAAATCATGTGACTTGATGCGTTCATGGTAGTATGAACTACATTGTTTTCTCTAGGTTTACATTAGACTTTTCACTGGAATTGTATATATTAATACAAAAGCACGCATGTAACATCTTCTTTAACGTCGATGTTATTTAGTAGATAACGCCGTGAAATAAAAATGATTTGGTCACAAACGTACGATGTAATAACACATGGTTACTACACGCCGTCCGTGACAACACTGCGATAAAATCATCCGATTTAAAATCGTTGTATGATGAACAAAATCTACCATTCGTGGTCATTTTATATGAAATTAATGAAACTCGCCAACTTGATGCTCGTTCGCATGATGATCTGTCTAATTTGTTCTGTCATTATTTGAAGCAGAAATAATAAGAAAAAAAAACAGAACCTTTTCCAGAGCCATTATTACAAACAGCGATAAAAATACGATTAAACTCATTATATGATAAACTGAAACTTACACGAGTGATAATTTCATTTGAAATTTATAAAACTCGCCTAAGGTTCGTTTAATCAATTTCATATGAAATGACCACTCGTGTAAGATTTGCTCTTGACCTTGGTACGGTGCGTCTGCGACATGGGGACAACACAAAATGACCCACAAAGGTTGACGTGTCGTTAACCCACAAACCATTTAATCAATCATTGGCCCCCGCCCATCGGGGCTTGAAGAAATATATGGGCTGCATGATGCTTCCACACAGAGCTTAAATTGACCCGCACAGGAGTACTGGTAAACCGCTTAGAGGATCTTGGCCTGCCCAGGCAAAGCGGTGAGTCGGACCGTCCATGTTTATAAACCCAATTGGTTTCATTTGGCGGCAGGGCTTGAGATGTTATTTCCTCTCAATGTCGGGTAAAAGTCCCACAAAATAGGAAGCAACGTCTTCAAAATGGCCTTTACAGTGTTGACGGGGACGTTAAACTTCAAATCAAACAAATCAATCAATCATAATGGATTTTTTAAACAGGATTTATATGCCATCTCGTGCGGAACATTTTAAGTGATCACGCTTTTTTGTTGAACCGGTTAAGATATGTCTATAAAAAAATAAATGCAACATAAATTGTATTCGCTGAAAAAGATACTCCTAGAGCTAGATGCTGATTGAAAGATACTCCGTTACGATGTTAAGTAAACCCCAGTGGCGAGGGCATGTTCTCATGAAATCCAAATTTAACCAATGTTATATTCATTCGCACGTACTGTATTACTGTGTGTAACAAGTGGATAAAATCAACAAGTCCGGGCGGCGGTGCAGCTCTAGCAAACAGTCTATCACGGTTGTTTTATATAGAGAAAACTTGAGTTTACAGGGATATACATTTTTTTTCCTTATTTTTGCTGGAAAACATAGATTGAGGGTACTCGATAGTACCGCCTCAACGAGGCGGTAATATCGAGCACCCACAATCTATATTTGGAGCAGCAATAAGGGAAATATGAAAAATAGTCGGAGAAACGCTAGTTCTACAGATATAAAAATACGCCACAATAGCACAAGTAATGTAAGAGCAGAAAACTCTAGACATGGCCCACCCGGGAATGGTACAGATTCGCAAGTGCTCTAACCTGCCGCTATAAGACGGCATGTACCGCAGGACAGTGGAGGTCTGCATATCTGCATTACCCAGTGTTGTCATTCGCAGCGTTTATCGAAAAATAGTCACGCCGCCACAAGGAGAATGAATACAGCAGTCGTATTTTCTGACGAATTATCAAAGGGAGACAATTTTCTTTCAGTGAGTTTCTATTTTCTTTCTCGGACCCAAGCTAACTTACTCTTAAAAAGAGTAGACCTCTACTGATATGAGAGACAACTATTGTTTGAAAGAGTTTGCTCACTTGAAAGTGAATTGGCTCACCTGAAAGGGTATTGGCTCACCTGAAAGTGAATTGGCTCACCTGATGAAAGGGTATTGGCTAACCTGAAAGGGTATTGGCTCACCTGAAAGGATATTGGCTCACCTGAAAGTGTATTGGATACCCTGAAAGTGTATTGGCTCACCTGAAAAGGGAATTTTCTCACTTGAAAGTGTATTGGCTCACCTGAAAGGGTATTGGCTCACCTGAAAGTGTATTGGCTCACCTGAAAGTGTATTGGCTCACCTGAAAAGGGAATTTTCTCACTTGAAAGTGTATTGGCTCACCTGAAAGTGTATCGGCTCACCTTAAAGTGTATCGGCTCACCTGAAAGTGTATTGATTTCTATCGAGGAAGCTCTTTTGAGGACCATTTCGATAAATATTTGCATTACGAAAACACGTCTGTTCAGATATATCGAAAATCTTACCGCAAAAAAAAAAAAAAAAATAATAATAACAATAATAAAAATAATAAAAATAAAATAAAATAAAATGTTCTGATAACATTTTTAATATTTTCAATACATCTGCTCAAAACACAGTTTGTGGGTACTCTTTAGAACCGCCTCGGCGAGGCGGTTCTAACGAGTACACATAAACTATAATCTTGAGCAGAAATAAGAAAAAATGATGTATATCCCTGTAAATCCCAGTTTTTTTTATACAAAAGTGGGGTTAAATATACGCTTGTTCGTAATGTTACTTTGTCATGGTACATGTATACCTTACCACATTTGGTCAGAATTCTGTCGGTTCAAGAGATACAAAAATGAACTATCTTTGGACCTGCGTGACCTTCCTCACCAAACTTTAATTCTGAACTGATACATGTATATTATACCAGATTCTGTGGAAATTCAACTATTGGTGCGCGAGATACAGTAAAATTCCTCTATTAAGACCACCTTTGAATCTGTTCTAAAGTGGTCTTAAGGACCAATTTTGAACAGTTCCAAAGGTGGTCTCTGACCAGAGGTCACTGTGGCCAGAAAACACAAAGAAATATTAAGTGCATCCTTCAAAATAAGCTTTTAAAAGCAGAATCAATTTCATATTGAGAAATGAAACTTATATGTCGGTAAATCTAAGATCGTCAGCATCTCGCTGCTTTGTTCCTCTCCAACCTAAAAAGGAATGCTTTAAGCACAGCTTGCGTTATTCATGGTGTCTTGTATGGAACAGTTTGCCCAAAGATATTAAATATGCACCAACTCTTGAAACTTTCCACAATCGATGTATAAAATGGCTGACTCAATGATGGAGGTTCCACAATCCTCCTTCATTTTGTTCTGTTTTCTTGTTTTGTATTTAATCAGATCAGTAAACATGGAGTATTGTACACCTTATCTAAGTTATAGTACTATTCTCTTCTACATTACCAGTAATTTTCTACATATTTCATGCTAGCTAAATTGTAAGCATTCAAGAAATATTGTTATCTTTACCCCGTAATAATAACAGTAATGATCATTATTACAATAATGATTACTTTGTGATACCCACACATCATGCTATACAAGCATTTCATAGTACAATACTACATACTGTGTACCTTTTGTATATTGTATATATTTTGCATATTTCAGAACTGTTTATTATGTACATTTTGTACCATAATTTGAGAGCCTCATGGAAGACTAGCTACACTTGTATGCTAAATGTTGTCACCCTCGTAAAATAAAGTCTTTACTTACTACTTACTTACTTACTTACTTAATAAGTATTAATTTTATGTGGTCTTAATAGTGGAATTTCACTGTATAGTGCAGACTGGTTAAGATTGGACAACCTTTGTTAACAACTGCACTTGAAAAGTAAGTCAAGTTCATCAGTACCCAGATAAAAAATAACAGTCTTTGGTGTTTGTTTAAGAAATAGATCAGCGCTAGCTGTGATGTGTTGAGTAATAAATCACAGTTTGACGGTCAGTTGTAAAGTAGACAAATCACGAGCGCGTAGCGCGCGTGATTTGTCTACTTACAACGGACCGGCAAACGCGCGTGATTTGTCTACTTACAACGGACCGGCAAACTGTGATTTATTACCCAACAAATCACTGTCTAGAGCTGATCTATTTCGTTTCTAACACGCTGAAAATCGGAAATAATGCTGTTGTTTCCTTCAAAATCTCACAACTTTTCGCCATTGTTAGAAGAAATCCTGCCAAAATTATCGACTGAAACACATGCGTTTATATCCTTTTCTAACGTTTTCGATGCGAGAAAATGGCGTTACACCGTCTAACGTCAAGTAAATCGACTAGTGACGTTATAAATTGGCCGTTTTTAGTGACGTCACTCGTCACGCTCTTCCGAGCTGTGATTTGTTGCATAATAAAACACAGTTCCCTCCCATCGCCTATATAGGCACACTGTGTTAGAATTACATGCTCTGTTCCCACGTTGTGGAGACAGTTGCCATGCACCGTCTCTCAATACTTTCAAGATGACAATCCAATATTGTATCCAGGATATATGTGAATTTGCTTTTTTTCTTCAGGTTTTATGGAGTGTATTAAAATGATTTTTACTTTATTTATTAATAAGATATCAGCCATACTCTTAATACGCCTGACCGTCACGAAAACACGCCTATACAAATTTGACCCCCTTTAACCCCATTTTATATAGTAAAACTGGGGTTTGCAGCGGTATACATTATTTTTCTTCTGCCCAAAAGCATAGATTGTGGGTACTCGTTAGAACCACCTCGTCGAGCGGGTTCTAACGAGTATCCGCAATCTATGTTTGGAGCAGAAATAAGAAAAATATTTGAATTTTTTCAACTGAAAATTTGATTTCGTTATGATTGTTTTAGTTGCTTTTAATATATATTAACCTAGCGGGCACCGGACGTCAGTACGTCCTCGAATAGGCGTCAGTGTAATGTTATAATGTTGCATTGACATGGATTCGACATTTCCTATAGGTGAGAAATACTGTTTGGAATATATTCTGAAATCTAGTATGTCGGCGATGCACATTTGTGGCTGGACCTGTCATAGAAAATATGCCGAGGAGCTCGGCGCAGGGCGTTATGTTTCGACGTTTCTTTCTGCTATACAGTCCTTGCACCGAAACTATGTTTATGCATTAACTATATACCCAGAGATATCTCTTGGCCGCCGGTGTGGAGCCGTATCTATGTTGAAAGCCATATGCCCAAGGGTATGTAATGTCGACATTTTGATATTAGTTAAGATCTATGGTACATGTAGAATGTATGTATATATTCTACGCAAAGTGGGAATCGGTACACTATTAAAAATCCGCACTCTTTTGTGCAAATTTCTACTTTACGCAGATACGACCTGTGCGATAAGCCAACACACAGTCCCTTGCGTAATTTAGAATTGTACCGGTATACGTCCGAAATCGTTGCGCAACGGAAAATTCCTACCACGGCAATACCGAAATTTGAAAGAACTTTTAGTGGACAAGCAATTGCAGCTAAATACTCACATTGACCAGAAGATATAAAGTGAGATTCCGCTCTTGAGACCACCTAAAAGTAAGACTAATCCTGCTTTGAAAAGCTTATTGTGTAGATTGCAGTTATTCTTTCTTTGTGTGTTTCTGCATACTGTAGCCTCTGGTTCGCAGCCACCTTTTGGACTGTTCAAAAGTGGTCTTAATAGAGGAATAACGTTTTGAAGGAACATATAGTAGACAAGCATTTGCTGTTTAATTCGGTGTAAATGAATACAAAAATAAATAAATCAAAATGTAGTCAAGTCTTTAGTAAATTGATATATTTGTTCCAATTCTGGCCACAATTCTTAATTTCGGACATGAGGTAAAATCCAGACAAGCTACTTTCGGCCAAACTTCCACAACTCTTGAAAGTCCGTGATCTTGAAAATGACACAAATGTCAGTCTTTGCCATGTTGCAACAACATATTGTACAAAGTTTGAATACAATTCATAACTTTTGTTTAGGAGATATCAAGCCAACAAGCTATTTTTGGCCCACATTTCAGTCTTTGGGGTCAAGGTCACAGGAATCTAGTCGGGTTTTTGGTAGATTGCAATGGTATATTGTGCCGCGTTTGCTAATAAGGTTAGGGGATAGGATGCTAACAATCGTTTTTTGTGTTTTTTTTCCCCAAATTTGGAAGTTTTTGGACTCTTTGGCCACCGGTGGCGGGTAAATCAAACGATTTTTGGTGTTTGTTTGATTTGAGATTTAACGTCCCCATCAACACTGTAAAGGTCATTTTGGAGACGTTGCTTCCAATTTTGTGGGACTTTTACCCGACATTGAGATGAAATGATATCTCAAGCCCTGCCGCTCAATGAAACCAATAGGGTTGATGAGCATGGTCGGTCCGACACTCTCACCGCTTTGCCTGGGCAGGCTTAGATCCTCTAAGCGGTTTACCAGTATTCGTGTGCGGGTCGGTTTCAGCTCTGCGTGGAAGCATCATGCAGCCCATCTTTTTCTTCAAGCCCCTATTTTCAAACGAATTTTAGCAAACATTGTATGCCCTGATTTGACATCGCGATCTTGTTTGACGATGTCGCTTTCGAAGGACTGGCTTTATACCAGTACAAGTATAGCTTTTACAAATAGCTAGGTCTACGCTTAGCGCATATTAAATGTGAATATCTAGATTTATATCCCAGAAATGTGTTCTATACAATTAACTGTATTTGGCAATATTATAATTGCAAGTCTGCACCAACATCACGTGAAGAAGTCCGTGAAATGAAAACACCTCTAAACCCCACTTTCTATAGAGAAAACTGGGGTTTAAGGGGGTAAACATTATTTTTCTTATTTTTACTCCAAGGCATAGGCTGTGGGTACTCGTTAGAACCGCCTCAATGAGGCGGTTCTAACGAGCACCCACAACCCATGTTTGTAGTATTTATAAGAAAAGTATCACAGATTTTAATCAGAAAAGTAGCCATTTTGGAGATGTGACAAAATGCACCATGCCATACGGGCGTGTTATCGAAATGAAGATTCTGCCGCCGCTGAAGTATAATGTCTGAAATGTCAAAGTTGCAAATGCTGTAACGTTGTCAGTAAATAATTTTCTTTAAAGAGGCATATATGCACCTTCTGTATGCGTGTAGCATATTACACTGTAAAAATAGTGTTTACAGATCAAACACTTTCTGAGACGCATTTCTTGTCCCGTTTTTTTTATGCGTTTAACGCTTTGATATGTCTCGTTTCTAAACACGTCTAGGAAGGTGTTTAGATATTAAACATGTATAGGACAGTGACAGGTTTATTAACTGCGCATGTTTAGCTCAGAAACATGTTGAAAATCTAAACATGTCTAGAGGTAAAATCATCATTATTCATGTTGTATTTGTCTATAACGTTTTGTTTCTTTGATCCTGGAATAATAGAAGATATGGTACGTCCTTCAAACATATTTTTCTTTCAAGAATGAGTGGAATATTGGTGTTTAGTTCTTAATGTAATTAGTTTTCGCGACTCATATTTTCTTTCTAGATCAATCCAAGTTGTGTTCAGCAGACTAACTAATGTCATTTGATAGAAGACTGTGATTGTTAAGTGAAACCTGCACTATATTCTTTCTTGAATATATTTATATAAACTGCCTAAAACTGCAAAAAAGGTGAGGAATTGTTGGGGAAAATGCCACAACATGGTCTAAACACGTATAGCGTAACATGTTCAAAAACCTGAACATGTGAAATTTAATTATGCTTTAAGGTGTAGTGTTCTTTTCTACCAAAGACATCTTAACCTCCAACATGAACTCACAAATAGTGCACACTGTATGATTGTACTCTAGTTTCGCATAATGAAGGGGAGCCTCTGCGTGAAGATAACGCCGCCTTTATAATTTTGACACCCCCAAACTCTATAATAAAAGCAGTGTTTTATGGGAAAACTACATGTAGATCCCGAACCTTGATAAAGCAGTTCTAATGAGTAGACTGTAGAGCACACGACCTATATTTTAAACAGACATAAGAAACCAATCCAATTTTTTTCATCGACTATAAGTTTCATTTTTACTGGCGTAACAATTAATAATTAAACAAGTAATAATTAAACTTTACGTGTTTAGGTTTTGAACATGTTTAGGCTACGCTAAACGTGTTTAGACCATGTTGTGGCATTTTCCCCAACAATTCCTCACCTTTTTTTTTTTTGCAGTTTTAGGCAGTTTATATAAAAATATTCAAGAAAGAATATATGCAGGTTTCATTTAACAATCACAATCTTCTATCAAATGGTATTAGTAAGTCTGCTGAACACAACTTGGATAGATCTAGAAAGAAAATATGAGTCGCGAAAACTAATTACATTAAGAACTAAACAAAAATATTCCACTCAACCTTGAAAGAAAATATGTTTGAAGGACGTACCATATCTTCTACTATTCCAGGATCAAAGAAACAAAACGTTATAGACAAATGCAACATGAATAATGATGACTTTACCTCTATTTGATGTTTTTGCAGCTCTGCAACTTTCAGCGTCCGTTCAGCGTTCGTCTACGCGGGAAAATGATCGTTTCGATTTCAGCCGAGACGTGTTTAGACTTTTGACGTGTTTATACTCACAAAAACGGCAAAACAAATTACATGTTTTGAAACAACACACTTTTCTAATCATGTTTAGATCTAAACATGTATAAAACACGTTTAATTTCTATACGCTATTTTTACAGTGTATCTAATGGAATGCTTAAAATCTGTTTGAGAAATTAAGAAGACAATATAGAAGACTAATTGAGCCCCGCCAAGCGAATTTGTGTCTTCGGGCATTCCGTCATGACAAATTTTAACTGCGCATGCCCAGCCATTCAGAGGGGCCAGGGATATGGCTGTCTGTCTGAAGGTTCCTCTTCATTCACTGCTTGTATGAGCGAGCAGCGAAGGTTCTGGCGAGACTGCGCGGATGCGCAGGCTCGCCTGAACCTTCGCTGCTCGCATAGGCTCTAAGTACCAAAATCGCTTGACGGGGCCCAACTGAAGATTGACCCAACCACTTTGCGAATCAGGATTTTAAGGCTACTGGTGAGCTTATAGGATAGGCAAAGGTCCGTGGTGGGCGAAAGTTGTGGATGTATAGTTTCTATTAGCCTGTCCAAATATGATAGCAAATATGAGATAGCATTTCTGGGTCACAGCTCTGCCTGTGGGTTTCTTTTTGTGTGAAAGCTTATGCTTGTTATAGGCCGCTCATATTTGTTGTCATGAAATATAAAGGTCTTCATGCATTGTGGGTAATTAATGGATGTACCAATGTCTATAATATCATGGACATAGACAACAATGTACGTGACACCGACACTCGACACTTCTCCTTTACAACGATATAGTCGAGTAGAGTTTCCACCATATATCACGGTATAAAAGGTGACACAAAGATTCTCGAAGATTAGCGCAGTACATTGCAATAATTTATACGACTAAGGGACTCTTTTAAAGAACGTTTTTCATTGTGTTGGTTTTGTTTGTGCGATTTGAGGTTAACCGTCCCCGTCAACACTGTATAGGTCATTTTGGAGACGTTGCTTTCAATTTCGTGGGACTTTTACCCGACGTTGAGATGAAATGACACCTCACGTCCTATTGCTTATAGGGTTTATAAGCATGGGCGGTCCGACTTACACCGCTTTGCCTGGGCAGGCTTAGATCCTCAAAGCGGTTTACCAGTACTCGCGTGTGGTCGGTTTCAGCTCTGCGTGGAAGCATCATGCAGCCCATTTATTTCTTCAAGCCCCAATAGGCGGGGGCCGGTTTATTGTGTAGGGGTTTAATGACACGTCAACCCGTGTGAGTCGTTTTGTGAAAGGGAGAGAAGAGATAGAGGAGATGAAAGGAAGGACAAGGGAGAAAAGACAAATGAATGAAAGGAAAGTACAGAAACAGAAAAAATAACTACTTTCACCCTCTAGGCCTAGGGCAACGGTAAGCCAATATGAGCTGAACGCCCCGGTGACGTAAGATACGTTAAATACATGACACATTCGCCTCACCTTACCACCCAGTTGACAGACCTTTTTTATGTTGCTGTTTATTTAATACTTAATATAATACGATCCATGTACACGCAAGTAAAATCTCATGTGAAACATAATAATATTATAAGTCCAGCATTTTTCAGTAATATAGGTGTCCGTCAAGGTGAGTGTCTATCTCCTTTCTTGTTCTCGATATATTTGAATGATCTTGAAAACGAATTTGACCTAAAGGGGGCTGATGGAATAGATATTGGAATGGTAAAGTTATTCCTATTATTATACGCGGATGACATTGTGTTGTTTGCTCACTCGGCTGTTGAATTACAAAAATTATTAGACACCCTACAAGACTACTGTATGCGTTGGAAACTTAAGGTGAATACTGCAAAAACGAAAATAGTAATTTTCAGAAAAGGGGGTAGACTACCTAGTAATTTATCGTTTATTTACAATGAAGAAGAAATTGAGATTGTTAAGAAATTTTCGTACTTGGGAATAGTTTTCACGTCAGGGGGATCATGTCATGAGACGCAAAAAACGTTGGCAGGTCAAGCACTCAAAGCTATATTCACGATGAATAAATATTTGTATAAATTTACATACTTAAAACCATCTCATGTTTTGGATTTATTTGATAAATTAATAGCGCCGATTTTGAATTACGGGAGTGAAGTTTGGGGGTTTCACAAGGCACCGGCTGTAGACGTTGTACATTTACAATTTTGTAAGAAATTATTAGGCGTCAAACAAAGCACACAAAACGATTTTATATACGGAGAACTAGGGAGGATCAATTTTGCAACTCAAAGATATATTTCAATAATTCGGTATTGGTTAAAAATAATCTCTCTTGGGGAAAATAAATATGTTAAATGCACATATAATATGCTACTAGAAGATTTGCAACAGTATCCTAATAAAGCAAATTGGGCATCTTTAGTTAGAGATTTACTTTCAAGGCATGGGTTTGGAAATGTTTGGTTGTCACAAGGGGTAGATAATAGTAATAGCTTCCTACAGATATTTAAACAAAGAGTAAGAGACACTTTTATACAGGAGTGGTACTCACGACTAGAAAATTCAACTAGGGCGAGGTTTTATATTAATATTGCGAATTTTAAATATCAGTCTTATCTAGATACCTTAAATGTTGCTAAATTTCAGAACAACCTGACAAGACTTAGAGTCTCTTCACATTGGTTAGAAATTGAGAGTGGCCGTTGGACAAGACCTGAAAGAACACCTTTAGATGATAGAAAATGCAAAATTTGTCAAACTTTAGAAGATGAGTATCATTTTGTTTTAGAATGCTCACTTTACAATGATTTGAGAAAAAAAAATTATTAACAAATATTATTGGAATCGACCGAACATGCCAAAATTTGTTGAACTCCTTTTAAATGAAAACGAAACACAACAGAAAAAATTAAGTATGTATGTAGAAAAAGCTTTCAAAATCCGTTCACAAGTATTGTACGTCTGAGTAGATATTATCCTGAAGTAAAGTTATAGTAAATATCAATTTATAAGTACGATTATTACGATTATTTTTGTAATGCATAGCTACATCAGTTGTTGGTACAGCTTTGAATGAACGGCGAGTCTACGTAGATCTGATGTCACGTTTACTCGACGTTGATTAGAAGCATACATTTATATAGAACAGTGTATGTCTGTTGGAGAAAAACGGGACAGCTTCTGCACCGCTCCCAACAATATCAGAGACACGGTGTGGTTTGTATGTGCATGCTTGCTATCCTACAATTTGTATACGTCGAGTGTATGTATATATGCTCATGGGCCTTTGGCTTACTGCATTAAATAAATATCATCATATCATATTTTTATTTTATTGTTTTTTTTATTATTTTATTTTATTTATTTTTGTGTTGTTGTTGTTGTTGTTTTATGCCGCCTTATCGATATTGATATATTCTAAAAGGAAAGACTGTGCTACTCATGATCCAATACGAAAACACGATTATACAAATACATTGTAACCTTAATCGCCGAAATAATAAAAATTTTAAGAAGAAAAATTGTGACATTTTTCTTATTTCTGCTCAGAATATAGATTGTAGGTACTCGTTAGAACCTCATTAAGGCAGTTCTAACGAGTACCCACAATCTATATTATAGAGTAGAAATAAGGTTAGCAAGGAGTAGGTTAGTTTGCTTTTCGCTTCTCGACTTTCAGAAGTTAGTTTGCTTTTCGCTTTTCGATCATAGGTCTGTTAAATGATGTAACTGTTAAGTGTCTGAGTACATGAGTGAGTGAGTAAGTGAGTGAGTGAGACATAACGAACATCTGCAAATGGCATGAGCAGTTGGTTTGGCGTAAAACACTCTCACTCACTCACTCACTCATGTACTCAGACACTTAACATTACATCATATCGAAAAGCGAAAAGCGAAAAACAAAAAGAATCTTTGACATAATGAACATCTGCATATGGCATGAGCAGTTTGATTGACGTAAAACACTCTCACTCACTCACTCACTCACTCACTCACTCACTCACTCACCCATGTAACTAAACAATTACATCATTAAACAGACCTATGGTCGAAAAGCGAAAAGGATCTGTGACAAAATGAACATCTGCATATGGTATGAGCAGCAGTTTGATTGACGTATAACACTCACTAACTCACTCACGCATGTACTCAGACACTTAACAGTTACATCATTAAACAGACCTATAATCGAAAAACGAAAAGCGAAACGCAAACTAACTTCTGAAAATCGAAAAGCGAAAAGCAAACTAACTTCTCCTTGTTAATAAGGTTTACCCCTGTAGATCCCAGTTTTACTATATAAACGTGGGGTTCAAGGGGGCCAAAATTATATAGGCGTGTTTCCGTGATGATTTTCTTTCACACTATGAAAACACGCCTATTGCACAACCCGTAGCTAACTCGACGAGGCCGACTTATGGAGTGTGTACTATCATCACACTGTGAGTCCGTCTGTCGGTCCGTCCGTCCGTCCGTTCCTGGTCAGATTGTGAAAATCGCATGAAATTTTAAACCGCTTAGAATATTTTGATCATGTTTGGTATAACGATAGATATTGACAAAACCTAATGCAAGAGATCGTCGTATGTCAGATTACCACGACCAGAAATGAAGGTCAAGAGCGATAATCTCAATTATTGGCCGACTCGGTGATTTCTTTTGTCTGATTTATTTGTTTGATTTTAGGGTTAAGGTCATTTTGGAGACGCTGCTTCCAATTCTGTGGGTCTTTTACCCGACATTGAGATGAAATGACATCTCAAGCCCTGTCGCCCAATGAAAGCAATTTGGTTTATCCGCATGGACGGTCCGACTCGCACCGCTTTGCCTGGACAGGCTTAGATCCTCTAAGCGGGCTACCAGTACTTGTGTGCGGGTCGGATTCAGCTCTGCATGGAAGAATCATGCAGCCCATATATTTCTTCAAGCCCCAATGGGCGGGGGCTGAATGTGTAAGCACGCTTGTTACCTGTTTTGGCAGCATTAAGTGTCAAACTTCGATATCGACTAGGTAACATTTCCTCCAGACCTTTTGATAAGAATAATATGACACCATACCAATTACTATTAACCCTTATCCTGCTGTTCCCGACAACCCCTATCTGTGCAAACAGTGTAGATCCAGATCAGATGGCTTCTGAAGAAATTAACCCTTATCCTGCTGTCAAGACAACCACTATCTTTGCAAACAGTGTAGATCCAGATCAGATGGCTTCTGAAGAAATTAACCCTTATCCTGCTGTCAAGACAACCCATATCTTTGCAAACAGTGTAGATCCAGATCAGATGGCTTCTGAAGAAGCCATCTGATCAGGATCTATACTGCTTGTCATTCAGTTTGTGAATTTGAAGGAAAATATTACATCATGTAATCTGACTGGCTGATGGTCAGTAATGGGAGTGGCTAATTTAAATATTCAGCAGGTTAAGGGTTAAGTTATTGACTTCATGCTGGTTTTTGTTTCCATATTATTCTGCTATAAAATTAAAGTAAAGTCCTTTTTGTTGACATAGTATGCTATATAATACCCGTATGATTGCAAAGAAACATATTTAGACAGAAGGATAGCGTGCATGTGATAAAAATGTCATCACGCATGGCTTCGAAGAGTACTTTTTCGATGGCCTTCTCATTAGGCATTCTTTCAGGCTCTAACATTTTTGCATATGACATTTTGTGTCTGGCATTTTATTGCACATGAAACACGCCAATTCGAAAATATTGAAAACTTTACCACCCCGAAAAAATTTAAATAAATAAAAAAATAAATAAAAAAGAAAAGGTTCAGGAAAAAAAAAAAAGATTTTTTTTTTCATATTTTAGGTCGAAACACAGATTGGTGGAATTCTCCGCTATGGCGCAGTGGTAAAGAATCGGATTGGAGATCGAGAGGTGCATGCAGCTGGTTCGATCCCCGCAAGCGCCAAGTGTTCTTTCCTTGATTTTTGTTTGTTTGATTTTAGGTTTAACGTCCCCGTCAACACTGTAAAGGTCATTTTGGAGACGTTGCTTCGAATTTTGTGGGACTTTTACCCGGCAATTAGATGGAGAGACATCTCAAGCCCTGTCGCCCAATGAAACCAATAGGGTTTATAAGCATGGATGGTCCGACACTCACAGCGCTTTGCCTGGGCAGGCTTAGATCCTCTAAGCGGTTAACCAGTACTCGTGTGTGGGGCGGATTCAGGTCTGCGTGGAAGCATCATGCAGCCCATATATTTCTTCAAGCCCCAATGGGCGGGGGCCGGTTGTTTCCTTGAGCAAGAGACTTTATCCACATTGCTTAGTACTGGTTCCTACCAGGAAAAGAGGGCCACATGGAAGATTAGTTCTGGTACTTAAAGTGTTACCCTCTATAAATAAGGTCGATTATTATTATTATTAAAATCGCCTTGGCGAGGCGGTGCTTTTGTTTGTTTGTTTGATTTGAAGTTTTAACGTCCCCGTCAACACTGTACAGGTCATTTTGGAGACGTTGCTTCCAATCTTGTGGGACTTTTACTCGACACTGAGATGAAATGACATCTCAAGCTCTGCCGCCCAATGAAACCAATAGGGTTTATAAGCATGGATAGTCCGACTCGCAATGCTTTGCCTGGGCAGGCTTAGGTCCTCTAAGCGGTTTACGAGTTCTCGTGTGCGGTCGGTATTGGCTCTGCGTGGAAACATCATGCATCCCATCTATTTCTTCAAGCCTCGATAGGCCGGAGATGAGGCGAGGCGGTGCTAACGTGTATCCACAATCTATGTTTATATATAGATTGACGTTACGAGATGGAATAGGAAACCTTTCTGGTGCTTATGCACATCTAAATTAGTTTTAGTAGTAATATGGCAAAGCAGCGCGACTGATATATTTTAGGTGAACTACGGTAGTAGCCGGGGACATTTAACTCATTTTCGAAAATTTAATTAGTCGGCGGTTCAAAGGATAAACTTACCTTAAATGGATAGATCAAAGTCTAAACTTTGAGATTCTGGGTGTTGTCACATTTGTAAGTGGGGACAAGGTCTTCAACACGGACCTTTTTGCTAACCATCCGAATGATGTAAAAAAAAAAATCAAAACATTACAACGCTTTTTTTCAAAACTTCAGGAATTCCTATGAAATCTGTTCACGTCCCGTAATTTGGAATACATTGATCCAATGTACACTGCAGTTTATGTCATTTAATATCAAACCATATTCTTTGAAATAATGTCTGAAAATGAACCCTCAGAATGGTAAAAAATATGAATTGTTTTTTCTTAGGGGACATAACCATTCGATTTAAATGATTGTTTTTGGTGTCATATAAAGGGTTTGTATATCTGTAATTGATAGTAGAAAAATGGTGCGAATACGTTGAGTAATTCTTTTAAAAAAATGAAATTTAGTAAGCATACCCCCAATTATTCATAATTCATTATTGCGTTTTTTAAGATTTAATTCGTATAGAAAGAAATTGAATAAAAGACGGAATAAATATCCTGGTAAATAAACAGTGTTTTAGTAATGTCATAAATGCAGCGCTACAACTCGATTATATAATGTAGTACTGTAACGGCCAAATGATTGAAAGCATCGATTAAATCTAGGCTATGTCATTAATGCAACGCTACAAACTGAAAAACATGAAAAAAGAAAAAAAAATATAGGTGTGGACGTCGGAATCGGTGTTGGCGTATATTCCAACATTAAAAGTTTTGTAATCTGCTGAAGCAAGGTAGTAGTTTCTGCAAAATAGGAGCTTCTGCTGAATTTTCCCAGTAAAAAATAGAAGTGGAGGCAATGATCAGGAATCGATACAATTAACCCACAGCTCCCATCAGTGACACCAAAGGGAAAGAAACACAAACATGAAACAACATACCCTAATGGAAACATCAATAGCGGAATGCCAAAAGGACAGTTACTTACCCACAAAATGGCCAATAGGCTATCCAAAATAAAATGATATAAGCGGCACAAACACCCAAAGACAAACCATAACAAAATAAACCGCGACAGAAGAACCGCCTTGGAACGGTCAGCGGAAACGAATTCCCTTAGGTTGGGGTGGGGGGCTTAAATCGATTTTACGTGGGCACAATCCTCGCCCTTACTTCCGTCGCGATTAAGACAAATAATTTACCTCTGTGGTTCTTTGATTATTTGTGTTCACGGAGATGTTGCACTGATGAGTTAGGAGGCCTTAATGCGGACTGAACAAATTATTTGTCTAAATCGCGGCGGAAGTAAGGGCGAGGATTGTGGCCACGTAAAATCGATTTAAGCCCCCCAGTGGAAATCTTTCCACTGACCGTTCCAAGGCGGTTCTTCTGTGGCGATTTATTTATGTTGTTGTTTGTTACATACTGTGTGTATCAATTGTGTCTTTTAGTTTTGGATGGCCATATGGCCATTTTGTGGGAAAGTAGCTGTCCTTATGGCCTTCCTTTGTTAAGGTTTCCACTATGGTCAGGTCGCTTAATGTTTGTATTTCTTTCCCTTTGGTGTCTTTGATGGGTGGAGTAAGTTAATTGTATCGATTCCTGATCTTTGTTTTACTTCTACTTTTCAATAGATTGAAGGCCTCCTAACTCATCAGTGCAACATCTCCGTGAACACAAAAATCAAACAACCACAGAGATGAAACAACGGTGAGGACTCGACAGCAAGAAACCACTGAAATTCTGGAGCAAAAGAAAACCAACAGTTAGGCTCCGATGGGCCCGACCAGAGACAGAGCATCAACTACCAATCAACATAAGCCTTTACCCCGGAACCGTCATAGAATCTGAGGCCTGACCCACCGACGTGCAATCAAAGAGGGAAGCAAAGTTTTCAACTGTGATTGGGTTAACTACCATGCATGCTAGCCTAGGAAACCCATTGTATTGTAAATACCCAATGTAGTTTGTCGTCTTGTGTCACTAGACTGTAATACGACATGCAAATAATGTACTTTGTAGGCACCCCCTATGTTAGTCTTCTTGTCTAGTTGGGCACTTTAACCAAATATTTCTGGCCTATATTGTGGGCGTTTTTTTTTTCTCTGTCTTTTGTCTCCTCTATCGGATTTCTTTCTTTTTCTTTTTATTAAGATTGTTCATTATACAAACGAGTCAATACATGATTGAATGTAGGATGTTTAACCGAAAAGGCAAATTAAATTTTGATAGAATGTAGCAGTCTCATTGTTGATTAAGAACATAACGAGTCGTAGTCCGCCCAGAATCACTAGCCTGGCCTTAATTGTTAGTAATTTACTGCATATGTGAAACTACAAAGAATTAAGTAATGGTATGCCCTTCCAACACCTTTGGTAGTCCATTAAAACTGTTGCCTAATAAAAAGAGGCGCAAAAGTATGGACTGGACGAGATGTATCAAATGTCAAACAAACAGTGATGAAAAACTTACAGACGTTCTTAATGAAAATATATAATTGAAATGACTTCAGCACCCAATTTCGTAAAATCATTCTTCGATATAAAAAGATAAGGTACAACAAATGTTATACGACAGACTGCATGCATGGTTGTTAACCCAATCACGAGTGATAGCTTTGTTTTCCTCTTTAATTGCACGCCGGTGGGTCAGGCCTCAGATTCTATGAAGGTTCCAGCGTAAAGGCCTACTGAGAATTCGAGAGAATCTAATTCTATGTAATGCTGGTTGATGCCTGATACTCTGTCTCTTGTTGGGCCTATCGGAGTCTAACTGTTGGTTTTACTTTTGCTCCAGCATTTCAGTGGTTTCTTGCTGTCGAGTCCTCATCGTTCTTTCATGTCTGTGGTTGTTTGATTTTTGTGTTCTCGGAGATGTTCTACTGACGAGTTAGGGGCCTTCATACGGACTGAACAAACTATTTGTCTAAATCGCGACGAAAGTAGGGGCGAGGATAGCGGCCGCGTAAAATCGATTTAAGCCTGTTCACTGACCGTTCCAAGGCGGTTCTTCTGTCGCCGTTAATTGGTTTGTCTTTGAGTGTATGTATTGCTTATGTTCTTTGTTTTGGATAACCAATTGGCCATTTTGTGGGAAAGTGACTGTCCTTTGGGGTTACCGCTATTAATATATTTGTGTTTCCATAAGGGTTTGGTTATTTCATTTTGTGTTTCTTTCCCATTGGTGTGTCTTTGATTGGAGCTGTGGGCTAATTGTATCGATTCCTGATCATTGCCTTCACTTTAAGCGTTTTTACCTTGGGAGGTAAGGAGGCTTGTGTGCAATCATTTTATGAAACAATATGGCACAAACTTAAGCAGTCCAACAATTAAACCTCTATTTTATATATAGAATTTGTTAGGGTAGGACCATACGCATTTACGATTACTAGCAGTTCTCAGTCTGTAGATATTAATTTCTTATCCGAACTTATGTGTTCAAACTGATATGAATATCTCTTTATATCAGACATTTAATTTATTTTTTTATGAATTTTATTATATAAGCTGTAATGCTGAATATAGTTTCTGTCCTCCAAATCTGTTTTATCATGATAATGACACTTTTTTCAGGGAAAAGTTGGATTTTATATAGTAAAGTGTATGTATTGTCAAAAAGGTATATTCCCATTATTTCTTTATCAAACTAATAAAAAAATGTTCACAACCTTTCTACAACATTTTATAACAACATTTATTCTTTTTCTACCCTAAAGGTACAATTGGTTTACTGTTGTTATGACTTTTGCGATAATTTTTATTTATTTGGTACTGAGTTATCTCCCTTAATTTAAACGACTTGCCCCCACTTTAAGATGCGACAACACCCTGAATCTAAACAGGAAAACATTATTCTTTGATATAGAGGTATTTTTATCCAATCGAATCGATGGCTAATTAAACCAGAAATTCAACTTCGGTGAAGTTGATGTCGCACCTGCTCCCCACCTGGCCAACACAAAAAATAGAAGTTTATTTAAGGCAGAAGATTGCGAGAATACTCAACTACTGAGGGAGGCAATTACTGAAGATGATGATGATGAAGAGATGAATATAGGGCTTTGAGAAGAATCCATAGCCTATATATGTGAGGTAAAACTCTGACTAATTTCACAATGTGATAAAATGAACTAAAATGAACTAAAATGATCCAAGAATTATATCCAAAGCATATGAACATCCTCATATCATGGAGAAAACACAAGCTTAGTTTCAAAATGATTAATATAAAACTGTAAGAGGAGTTGCGATGACGAGGTACCTATCATATATCAACTGAAGGTTAAGAATGACTAAGTTCACACTGTGGAAAAAAGTGATAAAAATTGATCCGAAGATTAAGTCCAAACCACATGCAGGGCATCATGCCATGGCAAAAACACATGCAAAAGTTGAAAATGATTTGTATAAAACTGTAAGAGGAGTTGCGGTGACAAAGAGGTACCTCCTATATATCAATTGAAGCTTAAAAATGACTAAGTTCACATTGCGCAAAAAGCGAAAAAATATTCTGAGAATTATGTCGAAATCACATGCACATCCTCATACCATGGCAAAAGCACATGCAAAGTTGCAAAATGATTGGTAAAACATGTAAGAGGAGTTGCGATGACAAGAGGTACCTATCATATATCAATTGAAGGTTAAAATGACTAAGTTCACAATGTGGAAAAAAGTGATAAAAATTGATCTGAAGTTAAAGTCCAAACCACATGCACATCCTCATACCATAGCAAAACACACACAAAGTTTCAAAATGATCAATATAGAACTGTAAGAGGAGTTGCGATGAAAAGAGGTACCTATTGTATATCAACTAAAGCATAAAAATGGCTGAGTTCATAATGTGCAAAAAGTGAAAAAAAAATATTCTGAGAATTATGTCGAAACCAAATGCACATCCTCAAACCATGGCGAAAGCACATGCAAAGTTTCAAAATGATTGGTATAAAACTGTAAGAGGAGTTGCGATGACAAGAGGTACCTATCATATATCAATTGTAGGTTAAAAATGACTAAGTTCACAATGTAGAAAAAGTGACAAAAATTAATCGGACGATAAAGTCCAAAGCACATGCGCATCCTCATACCATGGCAAAAACACACGCAAAGTTTCAAAATAATCGGTATGAAACTGTAGGAGGAGTTGCGATGACAAGAAACCCAGTGTAAAATGTTGACGGAAAGACGGACGTACAACCGGGAGGACGGACGGATGGACGCACGAACGGACGGACGGACGAACGGACGGACGGAAACTTGCACGCCTATGTCTTCCTGCTAAAGCAGGTGCGACAAACAGTATTTCTAGAGGGTTTCTCGGCTATAGGCAAGATATGCCGTTCCATGCACAAATCGTGCACATTTTATACGATGTATACATGAGATTATTCACCATACAGTTGGCCGCTATAAGTCTGATTTTTACATAGTTGGCCTAAATACGTAAGTTTGAGCATTTTGATTTGACATTTGTGCTAAGGGAATCTGCATCTGAGCAGGCGTTTGCGTTCCAAAGGTATGCATACTTGGTGTTACATTTGTGAAAGCAGGTGTCTTAAAGTCAAACTTTTGCACTGGTGGGGTCATTACTGGTATACTCGACTGTACATATTTAGGGGATTGCAAAATAGCAGAGATTTGCATTCGTGTTTGGGTAACTTGTAAACCAGTCGGTGTAACATCAGTGCATGTTTTGTTACAAAAAGACGACAAAGGTGATACCCCATTGTTTGTTTCATTTTGTACAGGCTGATAGCATTGTGTTGAATGCTGAATATGCTGTTGTGAATATGGAGTTGGAGAACAAAACTCATTTGAAACTAGAGCTGTCAGTGAAACTGACTAGGGCCCCGGCAGCGCTATCAGAGGAGTAGGAAAATTTGTGGACGGACAGACAGACGGACGGACAGAGTGATTACGATAGGGCACCCACACTTTCAGTGCGGGGCCCTAATGACTGTTTGATTTGATCTATTTTGAGGATAAATGCTGGTGTATATGTGAGGGTGGCTCCCCTGTATTTAAATGCCTCTTAGTACAGTTACTTTGTAATAGAGTTTAAGGTGTACTAGACGGTTTGAACGAAGCAGATTGAGAAGCAACGCAAGTTTGTACTTAACCAGGTGAGTAGTTTTTAAGTGGCAGACTCTGTGATTGCTCCAGTATAAACAGCTGCTGTTGCTGGTTTAAGATTGCAAGTGACTGCAACTGTGTTTGCAGTTGGATCAATTTTCTCTCTAACTGAGCGGTGGTCCTTTCGGCTTGCATACTTTCATTGTATTGGGAAAGACTGAGAGGGGATGTTGCATCGTTAACAGCTGTCAATGTGCTTTTTGATGATTCTATGGAGCCTTCAGAATTTTTTTTTGTCTAAAGAGTCATTTAAGAAAGGATGCCAATGTGGCTGTTCTTGTCTGTTTGAAGGAGTTGACGATGCTAAGGGGTTTATATTAAGTTGGTTCTGACTTGTTTCTTCACCAAAGCTACCACTATGTGCCACGTTGCCCTGTTGATATTCAGGTGTTTCAGGTATATTGCTGATGTGTGGATCACTGCCAGGTGCTAAATTAAATGTCAGTTTCATATTTGCATCCATGTTTCAGATACAACACTATTTTCATAAATTTTGTTTCAATGCAACCTTTTATTCTGTTAGTTGGAAGTTCTACAAACCATCAGTTTTCCACATCTTGGTCACGACTCAACACTTATGTAGTAGACCAGAGTGTGTGTGTGTGTGGGGGGGGCGAAGGCCAGTGCATGTGGGTCGCATAAGACACTGTTTACTTCTTACACGTTAGCCACTTTTGACCTCAGATTTACCAAATTAAACTTCGCGTTGTGTTTTATATATATTTATATATATCTTGCCCCGCCGTTATGCCAAAAATGCATAGGCGGATGGACGGTCGGACGGACTGACACTGAGTCACTGACAGACAAATGTAGACAGACAGACGGACGCCGAACATACGAATGGACAGACAGACTGAGGGACACACAGATGGGCAAGTTTATGATCCAGATTTTTATCACTGGACTTGGAGAGATGGCTCCAAGAGCAACCAACTAATTTATCATCAGAGTGATTTCATTTATAAATCAGAAATGAAAAGTTTATTGCAGTTTTTCTGATGTTATTTTCTACTAGTTTTCTTCCAAACGAATTTTAATTCAAGTTCAGAATGGTTTATGGGTATTCAAAGCGAAAGCTAATTAAAACTTTAAGTAAGTGCACTACTACTTTGAATTTCAGAGAATAGTCCCACCTTTGAGCAATGTGACAATAGGATCTATGAAACCTATGCCAATTTCACAGTCCGGCACGTTAGTGAATGTATCTTCCTGAACTTCAATTCATTATGGTGTCTTCTTTTGGAATAACTGTAAAGCTTCCTAGTTAGTTGACTGGTGCATTTCAATAAATAACCCTCAATAAATTCTAATATTTGCCTTTTAAAACACATTCTTTCACGATAAAATATCTTTAGAAAGGCAGTAAATACACTTAATACATACTTACATACTCCACAAGAGAGTCAACTAGCCGGCAATATGTTACCTCCCTTGTAAACTATATAAAGTAGAAGTAAAACAAAGATCAGGAATTGATACAATTAACTTACTCCACCCATAAAAGACACCAAAGGGAAAGAAATACAAACATTAAGCGACCAGACCATAATGGAAACCTAAACAAAGGAAGGCCATAAGGACAGTTACTTTCCCACAAAATGGCGATATGGTCATCCAAAACCAAAAGACACAGGTGATACACACAGTAAGTAACAAACAACAACACAAATAAATCGCCACAGAAGAGCCGGCTCGCCTTGGAACGGTCAGTGGAAGATTTCCACTGGGGGCTTAAATCGATTTTACGTGGCCACAATCCTCGCCCTTACTTCCGTCGCGATTAAGACAAATAATTTGTTCAGTCCGCATGAAGGCCTCCTAACTCATCAGTGCAACATCTCCGTGAACACAAAAATCAAAGAACCACAGAGGTGAGACAACGGTGAGGACTCGACAGCAAGAAACCACTGAAATGCTGGAGCAAAAGAAAACCAACAGTTAGACTCCGATGAGCCCGACCAGAGACAGAGCATCAGGCACCAACCGACATTATCTCTCTAATTTTCAATAAGCCTTTACGTTGGAGCCGTCATAGAACCTGAGGCCTGACCCACCGGCGTGCAATTAAAGAGGGAAGCAAAGTTGCCAACCGTGATTGGGTTAACTACCATGCATGCAGTCTGTCGTATAATATCCATGTTGTACCCAATCTTTTTATATCGAAGAATGATTTTACGAAATTGGGTACTGAAGTCATTGCGGTTATATATTTTTCTGAATTTATATACTAAGTCACCATAAAATTCGGGTTCCGATAGACCTTGTTGCAGAAGAGATTTAAGTCCAATATTGAATTTTGAAATTAAATCAGAATGGCGTCTATAAAATTTTGAAAAGGCTTTGCGTAGTTTATGGTACCGATAACCCTGATTAAGGAGTTTAGCCAATAATAATTTATTACGAGTGTTGAAGTCAGTTGCATGACTACACACTCTAGCAAATCGAATTAATTGCGAAATATAAACGCCATAGGATCGCGCACGAGGAACATCACCATCCAAAAAAGGAAAATTTACAATCTCAAAATCAAAGTCATCGCGTTTATCATAAATTTTGCACGAAACAAATCCATCTACAATAGATAGATGTAAATCCAAAAACGGGGCCTCGGTATCAGAAGAATTTGCTTTATTTAACTGAAGTTCTAGGGGGTAAATCTGACTGATCAAACCATCAAAATAGGTATTATCACTATTTAATAAATCATCTAAATATCTAGAAGTAGAGCTAAAAGCTTCAATAATTTCAGATTGGTTATCAATGGAAAGCGACAAAATGAAGTCTCTTTCATAACAATACAAGAACAGATCAGCCACAAGAGGTGCGCAATTAGTACCCATCGGAATACCCACAATTTGTCTAAATAACTTAGCTCTTCTGTGGCGATTTATTTATGTTGTTGTTTGTTACTTACTGTATGTATCACTTGTGTCTTTTGGTTTTGGATGGCCATTTTGTGGGAAAGTAACTGTCCTTATGGCCTTCCTTTGTTTAGGTTTCCATTATGGTCTGGTCGCTTAATGTTTGTATTTCTTTCCCTTTGGTGTCTTTTATGGGTGGAGTAAGTTAATTGTATCAATTCCTGATCTTTGTTTTACTTCTACTTAGTACCGAATCTAATATAAATATTGTCAAGTAGAAAGGTGAGGGCATCACACACTTTCTGACATGACCAAAGTGTATAATTCTTATGCTCTTTAGAAGTGAAAAATGTATTTCTGACATTACATGCAAGATAGAGAGAATCTTCTCTGTGAAAAGCCCGTTCAATTAAATCATTAGGCCTTTCTTTTATAAGATTATGAGGAAGTGTAGTGTAAAGAGTGGAAAAATCGTAGGTAGACAGACTAGAAGCACGAAAATGTCTAGATTTCAATTTATTTAAAACCTCATTCGAATTTTTTATAGACCAAAACAGCTTTCTTCCTGATCTTTCAAAGACTTTATCACAATATTTAATTACATGCGTTTTAATAGCAGTAAGACAGGCAGTTAATAATTTAGAAAGTTCAGTGGTAGTGCAAGAGCTAGAATTTGCAATAAACCGTGCTTTGTAAGGTTTTTTATGAAGTTTTGGTAACCAGTATAGCGTAGGAAGCTTGTCTTGGCCTTCGCTAACACACACAGCAAACTTGGTTGCTGAAAGACAAACATGTTTATCTACTATAGCTCTCTCTTCAGCTAAAGGCTGAAGTTCATAGGCCTTAGTACCACCAAGCTCCTGCTTAAGCGTGTTAACATAGTGGAGCCGTCACACAACGACGACGTTGTTAGCGGCCTTGTCTGCAGGGGCCAAAACAAACTTCTTATGAAATTCTTGAATACCTAGTTTAAAATGACGTATCAGTATGAACTGATAAACCAAAATTGACAAACATAAACCCAAATGTGCAATTTGCCTTTCTATTGAAACCAGTTTCTACCACACATGTATGTGTTGCTAATATTTTGGCTAGCCGTGGGAAAGTAACTGTTCTTGTCGCTGTCCGCTTGTGAAGTTTTTCATTGTAGTGATCGTGTTTCTTTCCCTTTGATGTCATGGGTGGGAGGTGTGAGGTTATTATATCGACTTCTGATCATTGCCTTTACTTCTATTTCGCTGTTGAACTGAAAACCCCCATATAGACCAATTTGTCAATGTTATTATATATTATTCGGCCTTACTTAGAACCTGATGTTAGAATTAACATTTAATACCCACCCCACCCCACAGGAATCGAACCAACGAGAGTTATACATCTGACCGTCCTAAAACCATATTTACAAGTCAGAGTAATGAACACTCCTCTTGACACCGGCATTATATAAGACCATAACCCACTTCTAGCAAGAAATCAGATGTACTGTACTCGGAGGATAAGTTGAAAGTGACGTCAGCGAATGTTTTTGTTATTGGGCATAGTCCACTGTTGTCAAAAGGTAAGCAATCTTCGGTAATATTCAATATAATGTGATTTTATTGAATATCTGGTAGACATTCGACTTGGCACAGTGGAAAGCGTGCTATAGTCAATCAAACATTTTGCACTTTATAGTTGTGGGTTCGAGCCTCACCATTATTATTATTGTTTTCGTTGTTAAAATATTACATTATACTTTTCATTGTTTAAAATGTTACAATGCCCTTTTCGTTTAATGAAATCAGTAATTCTGTTTTTATGTGTTAAGAAGGAGAAACACGGAGCAATGTCGAGAAGCTGGCAGTCTTCAAAAATTAGTCTGAATGTTCCATTTTCTAGAGGAGAGCGATTGATAGTTAGCATGCTGGCTCAAGGGTTGGATTTATCAATGGGGCAGAAGAAGTCTGGAAGGCCAACACAAGTACTGGAGACTATTATGACGAGATGAATGGGGACAACTTCTTCAAAGGGGTAAACAACAAGCTTATTCCGCATTTGCCAGCAGAGTCGGTTGTCATCATTGATAATGCACCGTACCAGAACCTCCAGGTAGGCAAATTCCCTACACAGGCTTCCAGGCAGACAACTTGGCACAAAGTACACTTTAATTCTACAATGCTAAAGGCAAACCTGCTCCAGATATGCGAAAGGCAGAAACCCGCCCTATCATTCGTACTAGACAATCTATTAAAGGAACATAGACATGACTGCCTGAGACTCCCTGCCTCCCATGCAGACCTTAACGCCATTGAACTGATCTGGGCAACGATGAAAGGCTACATCGCCAGGCATAACCTGAACTTCAAGATGGCTGACGTGATGAAGCTCACGTAAGAAGCAATATCTGCAGTGACGGAGGATGAGTGGCTCTCTTGCTGCAAACATGTAGAAGATATTGAGAAGGCTTACTGGAAAGCGGACATAGCAGTTGAAGAGGAGGTAGATAAGATTATGATCGAGGTGACCTCCAGTGACGAAGATGCAGACACGGCAACCGAGTGCTCCGATTATTCGGACACAGAATCTGCAGAAGAATTTCAAGCTTGTAAAATCAGATTGGATTTCTGTTTTAATGCTGAATATATATTTTGTATCCTGTCTGTTTGTATTGGAGTTTAAGGGCCCAGTCAACAATATTGAGGTCATTTTGAGCCGGTTAGGTTACCTATTCACGATTTTCCTGGACAGGCTTGAAAAAATTATTTGTCTAAATTGCGACGGAAGTAAGGGCGAGGATTGTGGCAAAATCTTTCCACTGACCGTTCCAAGGCGGTTCTTCTGTGGCGGTTTATTTATGTTGTTGTTTGTTACTTACTGTGTGTATCACTTGTGTCTTTTTATTTTGGATGGCCATATGGCCATTTTGTGGGAAAGTAACTGTCCTTGCGGCCTTCCTTTAATTAGGTTTCCATTATGGTCTGGTCGCTTAATGTTTGTGTTTCTTTCCCTTTGGTGTCTTTGGTGGGTGGAGTAAGTTAATTGTATCGATTCCTGATCTTTGTTTTACTTCTACTTATACGTAAGCGGTTAACCTGTACAGAGAATGTTTGTTTGATTTGATGTTTAACGTCCCCGTCAACACTATATAGCTCATTTTGGAGACGTTGCTTCCAATTTTGTGTGACTTTTACGGGACATTGAGATGAAATGACTACTCAAGCCCTGTCGCCCAAAGAAATCAATAGGGGTTATAAGCATGGACGGTCCGACTAGCACCGCTTTGCCTAGACAGGTCTAGATCCTCCAAGCAGTTCACCAGTACTCGTGTGCGTTCGGATTCAGGATCGTGCAGCCCATTTATTTCTTCAAGCCCCGATTGGCGGAACAGAAAATGACAACTTCACTTCTTGAATCAGCGGAGGGGAGAACGACCGTAGAAAAGGTCAAGGTCAATCTCCACGAGCGAATGTTTCCGACACAGGCAGGAATCGAACTTGCGTCGTCAGTATAAAATCAGAAAAAAACACTATCTTGCTTAAAAAATATAATAAAAACATTGACCTAAAAAAACAATACATGTCAAAAAATTAAATTTCAATTTAAAAGGACATGAAAGAAAAGAGAAAACTCTATTCACGATTAAAAAAAAAGAAGCCTGGTAAGAATCGAACAACGAATGGTTATCTCCTCATTTTAAACAAACGTAACACTAACCACTTCAGCCATTTCAACTTGACCTGTAACTGATCCGAATTCTTCTCACTTTATCGGACGGTTACTAGATTTTATCGATAATAACGGTAAAACCCTGTCTTACCTATCGATGGAGGTATAGTCTTAAACGTCACTTTCAACTTATCCTCCGACAACAGTAGCACATTTACTGAGGAGGGCTTGTCCCAAAAGAAAAGTTTATGGACGGAAATAAACTTGTTTAGTTAAACTCAATAATTGGTGTACTGTAACCGCTAAATTAAATGCGCTGTTTCAAACCAATATTATTAAATAAATATTTTTTCATCTTGATGAGATGTAAACTATCGGAGGAATTAGCTGAAACAATTTCAATACGGCATAACTATTTTGATATGTGATGCACCGTAACTGCGCTGCCCTAAATGATTGCCTATTGTAGCCACAGGTAAAATTGTTAGGGCGGAGCTATTCGGGTGTCGTTAACATATGGCAAAGTTGATGAAAGATGGTCAAATAGTAAAGGACATGTTCCAAAAATGGCACGAACATCTGGGTAAAAGTAGACTTGAAAACACCAACGTAAACATAGATACTACACAAAGTCAGAGGGGTCCAACCTCGAGTACCTCGGACGCCCGGGTCCGACTAGTTGGCAAGCGCACACCAATAATCGAACAGGACGAGACCGTTTTTCAGAGCGATTCCTCTGATATGGAACACAGCGCGGACGACAGAAGTGTACGGTCCTTTAAAGCGACAGCAGAGGGGCACACCCCAAGGGAGACCCTACATATGCACACCGGCCATTGTCATGGTGGTCCTACGGATGACATTACCATTATAAACACAAACATTGAGATTCAGCCAGTTGCTCCCACCGGTCGCCCCCCAACCAATAACACAGGTAAACTGGCACGTGACTAGGATAACGTGGAGTGTTCATCTATTAACTGTAATAGGGTCAAGGCTCATTCCCACAGTTCAACAAACAATAATAAACACAAGAATATGAATGGACATAATCCGTATCGCGAAATACTTTCATGTGGTACTCTAAATGTTTGTGGACTGAGGCGCAGACTACTATACCCCGAAGTGGGCGAACTTGTACAAAAATATGACATTTTCTGCGTCACAGAAACTAAGCTGGACGACCTAGATGTCATAAATCTCCCAGGTTATGAATTTTATTCCCAAACGAGGAAGCAAACGTTTATCAGAAAAAGTGGCGGCATGGGTGTATTCATTAGGAAATCTTTAGCATCCTAAATTAGTATTGTTCAGTCTGACTCAGACTACGTGTTCTGGTTTAGACTGAATAAAACGGTAACCAGAACAAAAGAAGATGTAATATTTGGTGTGGTCTACATCCCTCCATCAGTCTCTCGTTTTTACAATGCAGACGAAATAGATTTATTTGAGATTGAACTGCTCAGTACATGCATCAATAATAAGTACGTTGTCCTAATGGGAGACTTTAATGCAAGGACTGGCTCGGTACCTGATATCTCGGATGCTGATGATTTTGTTTTGGATCACTTTGACCTACAACTTACCCTGCATGACCTTGTTAACATATCTTCACTATTACTGCAGTTTGATATGTCAGTACAGCGTACCTCGAAAGATGCAGTTTTAACAAATGAAGGGAAAAATTTAATTGATATGTGCAAAAGTAGCAATCTTTGTATTTTAAATGCCAAATGCGGCGAAGACAAAGATATCGGAAGTTTTACTTTTAGAAACACTTCTATCATTGACTACAATATTGTATCGGCCGAAATGTTAACATATGTGGAAAATTTCCATATTTCCGAGTTAGATTCCCTGTTCACAGATGGTCATTCCCTACTTACAACTACGCTTAGGTTTGTAAATACAACAAAAACGCAACAAAACGACCGACTAAATAAGAGGGGTAAGAGCATACCTCAGTGGAAAGAAAACAAAGCCGCAAGTTTTCTATATAACATAGACACAAACAAACTGAGGCAACTAAATAAAGAATTGCATGATGTAAGCAATGACACACGCAACATTAACATCGGTCATATAAACGCAATCTGCAACCAAATAGGAAATATCTTCACTGAGTCTGCAGCGGAAAGCTTCACCCCTACTAAGTACTCGAACAGTTTTACGCGTACACAGGATCAGCCAAATAAACCGTATAAACAGTGGTTTGGACCTCAGTGTCATAATGCAAGGCAAAAATACCACGCGGCGCGAAAAAATACATAATCTTAACCCTTCACAAACATCTAAACGTAACCTGAATAAATGTATTAAGCATTATAAGCGTACCTTGAACTTCCATATTAACAAATTCAATCGTTCTGCACAGGAAAAACTACGAAACCTAAAGAGTAAACGGCATAAGGATTTTTGGAAAGTTCTAAACGATATAGAAAAGAAAAATACAGATATCGATATCGACAAAAATACATTTTATGAGTATTTAAGAACCAGAACGCTAACGTTAATGATGATGATAACGATAATGACACTTTCGACGAACTACACACCGACCTATCCGATGATGATGAACTATTGAATTCCTCTATCACAGAAGGAGAAATTTTAAAATGCATAAGAACCTTGAAAAACAACAAGAGTTCTTCCAGGTTGCACTACAGTAAATAATTGGTCTTTATGAAAAGTAGAAGTAAAACAAAGATCAGGAATTGATACAATTAACTTACTCCATCCATAAAAGACACCAAAGGGAAAGAAATACAAACATTAAGCGACCAGACCATAATGGAAACCTAAACAAAGGAAGGCCATATGGACAGTTACTTTCCCACAAAATGGCCATATGGCTATCCAAAATTAAAAGACACAAGTGATACACACAGTTCATCATCATCGGATAGGTCGGTGTGTAGTTCGTCGAAAGTGTCATTATCGTTATCATCATCATTAACGTTAGCGTTCTGGTTCTTAAAATACTCATAAAATGTATTTTTGTCGATATCGATATCTGCATTTTAAATCGCCACAGAAGAGCCGCCTTGGAACGGTCAGTGGAAGATTTCCACTGGGGGGCTTAAATCGATTTTACGTGGCCACAATCCTCGCCCTTACTTCCGTCGCGATTTAGACAAATAATTTGTTCAGTCCGCATGAAGGCCTCCTAACTCATCAGTGCAACATCTCCGTGAACACAGAAATCAAAGAACCACAGAGGTGAGACAACGGTGAGGACTCGACAGCAAGAAACCACTGAAATGCTGGAGCAAAAGAAAACCAACAGTTAGACTCCGATGAGCCCGACCAGAGACAGAGCATCAGGCACCAACCAACATTATCTCTTTAATTTTCAATAAGCCTTTACGTTGCTGCACTAGCTTTGGGGAGAGCTTTCAGTACAGAATTGAATATTCTGCTGCTTCTGATTTGATTTGGTGCTAAGCCATTATTTTTCTGAGAAGTATTATTGTTTATTAGAAGAAATATTAGTAGGTATTTGCTATTGTAAAATGCAGCTGATTTAAATTGAACCATAAAATTGTGCTGACTGGCCACTGAAAATGCCTGGATTTATTCGCTGCGGTATGGGTTTGTTGACACTGGCTGCCAAAAAGGCCAAAATATGCCGCACAGCATAATATTTTTTAGCTTCTTCTGGAAGGTAAATGGTCAGCCTGTCAAATTATATGCCTCATAATGGAAGCATTAGACTTGCTGAAATGTGGTAGAACATGGAATATGCCCCAATTTACATTGTGAGTAAGGGGATTTTTTTTACTGTAGTGCCACCTAAACCAAAAGTAGAAAAATCAGCTCCCTTCTAATGTTTTCATTCATTACATAATATTTTCACACATAATAGGTTCCCTCCAATTCTGTATCTTAAAGTGGATCTTCCTGGCATGTATTTTGTCACAGAAACTGTACAAATTGTAAGTTTAGTGCTAATTTAGGACTAACTGGGTGTATTTTATAAGTTTTTGCTTCTGTTTCATGTAATTGGAGGGGGGGGTTACTTAAAAGCCATGTAAATCAGTTGTCATTGGTCTGTTTGGAAAGCAGACCTGCAGTAAATGTCTAAACAGGAACACAAGAAAAAGAAAATACCCAATATTGAATATAACACTGAGGTTACTTGGCATTAGACAAGGGTCTCAAGCCAATGCAAAATTTCAAAATTGTCTCTCTGAACAGCCCGCTGCAATATTGCAATGAGTTTTCTCAGCCGTTGTAAGTTCTTACTGGTTGGGTTCATGTTACAAGATTTGAATAGATATACTCAGACATTTCTCATGGCATTATGGCATTTATAATCATTTTCATCAAGGTTTTGTCCCCAAAATATCCTCAAAATGCCAATTTTTACTGAAATTAGGGTGTATAGGTGTGAGAACAGCCAAAATTTCTAGCATGGCTGCTAATAGGACATGATTTAGTGCATTTTAGGATTAAAGTATTCCAAAGACATCTGAGAAGAAGCACTGATGCAAGCCAGTTTCTGGGTTCCATTCTGGAAAGAGGTAAACTTTGCGCTTTTTCACAAAACATGGTTTGTCCGGCTTTCATCGTAGAATCTGGAAGCGATAACTTTTTCGCAAAGTTTAAAGATTCTTTGTCACTGAACATTAATTATGCATGACTATATTATTAGATATGGTCTAAACTAGTGTTTGGAAATTCTTTTGGTGGATCATAAAGAAATTAGGGTTTGGTATAGGTTGCACTTCAGTAAATAATTGGTCTTTATGAAAGCTGCACTTGCTTTGGGGAGAGCTTTCAGTACAGAATTGAATATTCTGCTGCTTCTGATTGGATTTGGTGCTAAGCCATTATTTTTCTGAGAAGTATTATTGTTTATTAGAAGAAATATTAGTAGGTATTTGCTATTGTAAAATGCAGCTGATTTAAATTGAACCATAAAATTGTGCTGACTGGCCACTGGAAATGCCTGGATTTATTCGCTGCGGTATGGGTTTGTTGACACTGGCTGCCAAAAAGGCCAAAATATGCCGCACAGCATACATATTTTTTAGCTTCTTCTGGAAGGTAAATGATCAGCCTGTCAAATTATATGCCTCATAATGGAAGCATTAGACTTGCGGAAATGTGGTAGAACATGGAATATGCCCCAATTTACATTTTGAGTAAGGGGATTTTTTTTTACTGTAGTGCCACCTCCAACGATAATATTATTAACGAGTACATAAAGTCAACAGCTGACCTGCTACTTCCTACTTATGTTACCTTCTATAACCTTATTTTCGATACCGGCTTGATACCAGAAACGTGGCTTGAAGGAATAATCTGCCCAATCTATAAGAATAAGGGTGACCCTCGCGACCCACGTAACTATCGCCCAATAACCATTTTAAGCTGTTTCGGTAAACTGTTTACCGCCATCCTAAATCTGAGACTGACAAATTTTCTCACGAGCTACGACTTACTGAATGAAAATCAAGCCGGTTTTAGATCAGGTTATTCAACAAACGACCATATATTTTCATTATACGCACTAACCGAACTACTAAAGGTAAAAAAGTAAAAGCTATTTTGTTCTTTTGTCGATTTCAGCAAGGCTTTTGACTCAGTTTGGCGGGTAGGGCTATGGCTAAAACTACTTAAAAATGGAATCAATGGTAAAATGTTTAGAATTATATACAACTTATATCATAATATTAAATCATGCGTTAAGATTAGTGGAGACCAATCTTCTTTCTTTCAAAGTTTTTGCGGAGTACGACAGGGTGAAAATCTATCTCCTGTATTATTTGAAATTTTCCTGAACGATTTGGAAGATTACCTGGAACAACACCAAGGGACCGGCATAACAATCGAATCAAATGACCAGGATAATGTAATCTTTCTGAAACTGTTTGTCCTCCTATATGCAGACGACACCGTGGTATTTGGAACCGAACCATCTAACTTCCAAGATAATCTAAACCACTTTTACGAATATACAAAACTATGGCGACTGAACATTAACTACGACAAAACAAAGATTATGATTTTCGGCACCCGATCCACTAACCAGTTTGAATTTAAATTAGGCGAAACGGTTATCGATATTTGCAAAGAATTTAATTACCTTGGTGTATTCTTTTCCCAAAATCGTAGCTTTTACACTGCAATCAGACACAACGTTGAACAGGCAAAAAAAGGCACTACATCTCCTCTATAAAAGAACAAGGAACCTCCACCTCCCAATAGATATTCAGTTGCATTTGTTTGACCACACTATTACACCTATATTGATATACGGGTGCGAAACTTGGGGCTTCCAAAACATACAACTAATTGGAAATGTGCACAATCAATTTTTACGCAAGATTACTTCTTTAAGAAAAAGCACACCTACATATATGTTACACGCCGAACTCGGCAGATATCTTTTAGAAATAACAATCAAATCGAGATTAATCGGATATTGGATATCCATTACCAATAGTGAAAATGGTAAAATATCAAAAATCCTTTATAACATGCTGCATGCCGACACTAACAGAGGTCACAATTTCAAATGGTTAACTTTTATAAAGAACATACTTATTTCAACAGGACGATTAGATCTCTTTTACAGAACTACAATAATCAACCCAAAGGCAACAAAGGCAAAGCTAGTACAAACCCTCAGAGATCTCCATATACAAAACTGGAACGCCCGGCTGTCGGATTCACACAAAGGTCGAAATTACAGCATTTTTAAGGAAGATACAGCACTCGAGAATTATCTAATGTCATTACCAAGAAAATCATACCTACTGTTACTAAAATTCCGAACTGCAAATCATAGGCTTCCTGTTGAGAAAGGGCGTTGGGAAAATACACCTTATGAAGATAGGAAATGCACACTTTGCCAAAAGAACGACATTGGCGACGAATTCCATTATTTATTCACTTGCACTTTGGTTGAAACCGAAAGAAAAGCATTTATGAAACCATATTATTACAATAAGCCGAATATCTTAAAGTTCAAATCACTATTACAGACAAGTAATACAAAAACACTAACAAAACTTTCCAAATTCGTCAAAGTTATCTTGAACACATTTAATGAATAGTATAATAATAGTTTTTGATCGCATGTATACTAGATTGGCATTAGCATGTCTTGCATAGTATCACACTTATTGCTGAGAAAAACCACTACCAATATAATTACTGCATGGTTATAATTTCAATCAATGCCACTACAAACATCACTACAAACTACTACTGCTGCTACTACCACTGCTACTACCAATAATAATAATAATAATAACAATAAAAATAATAATGATAATTACTTTTACAACCACTACTGCTACTATTGCTACTACTACTATTATAAAAAGCCTCCGCGGTGCGGTGTACGCAGCTCTCCTTATAAACCGGGGGTCGCGGGGTCTGTCCCGGGCTTCTCCGGACTTCCGGATGAGTCCTTAAACCGAGTTCCCGTCTCCGTGTGACCCTAGCTATTGGTGGGGCGTGGGACTCAAAACACTCACTCACTCACTCACTGTTATTATTTTTACTACTACTCCATTGGCACAAGCTACAACTTGTAAAAATAAACACATGTACTGTCCTCGGAGGATAAGTTGAAAGTGACGTCAGCGAATGTTTTTGTTGTTAAGCACTGTCCACTGTTGCCAAAAGGTAACGACGCTTCGGTTACGATAATTATAACGGTACAATCTGTCTTGCCAACCAATGAAGGGTGTGATTATGATAACGGTACAACCTGTCAAACCTACCTGTGATGGTTTACTCTTGTACGTCACTGTCAACTTATCTTCCGACAACAGTACAGTAGACGGATGATAAGTTGAAAGTGACGTTTTGGACTATACCATCATCAATAGGTGAGACAGGGTTTTACCGTTATTATCGATAAAAATCGTATAACCACCCTATAAAGAGAAAAGAATTAATAACCGTTACACGCCAAGATGAAATGGCTCAAATGGTTAGTGCTGGGGTAGTTTAAAATACGAAATGACTATTCGTCGTTCGATTCCAGCTAGCGTTTTTTTATTGTTTTTTTTTTATCGTGAATAGGGTTCTGCCTTTTCTTTGATGTCCCTTTAAATCGAAATTTATATTTTATGTGTTCTTTTTAGGTCAAAGTTTCATTTCAAAATGGCGACGCTGGTTCGATATGTGCCTGTGTTGGCAACATTCTTTCTTGGAGATTGATCTTGTAATCTTTTCTACGATCATTCTCCAATTCCACTGATTCAAGACGGGCAGTTGTCAGTTTCTGTACAGGTTATCCGCTGAAGTTGGGAAAATGTGGATATGTAAACTGACCGCATCACGAAAACACGCCTTTATGACTTTGACTCCCTCGAACACCACTTTTAGATATTCAACTGGGGTTTACAGGGGTATACAGTATTTTTCTTATTTTTGCTCAAAAAATATAGATTGTGGCTACTCGTTAGAACTGCCTTATCGAGGCGGTTCTATCAAGCACCCACAATCTATTCTAAAAATATAGAGTGTGGCACAATCTATTCTAAAAATATAGAGTGTGGCTATAGAGTGTGAATACCCACAATCTATATTTTGAGCAAAAATAAGAAAAATATCACAATTTTTTCACGAAAAAAATTCTTTTTTTTTCGGCGATAAGATTTACATTGTATTTGTATAGGCAGGGCTAAAAAATTACCTCAATATTTTTGACGTCGGTTGCTTTTAGCTGTGTCCTGGATGGAGTCTTTACAAATCATATCAGCAGACATTATCATTGAGACATTAGACAGACGTTTAAAGCTTTGTGAGAATGTTAAACTTTGATTTTTTGGAAACCTACATGAATCTAATGCCTTCCGTGAAGGAAGTCCGTGTAGTAGCTCGTCAACAGCTTCGTGACATTGCTCTGTATTTCTTCTTCTTAGCACATAAAAACAGAATTACTGATCTCAGAAGAAGAAAATGGCATTGCAATATTTTAAACAATAAAAAGTATAATGTAACATTTTAAGAAAGAAAAATGTAATAGTGAGGCTCGAACCCACAACTATAAAGTACAAAATATTTGACGAACTATTAGTCAGTCGTCTTTCCACTGCGCCAAGTTGAATGTATAACAGGTATAAAACAAAATCGCATTATATTGACTATTACCGACGCTTGCTTACCTTTCGACAACAGTGGACTGTGCTCAATAACAAAAACATTCGCTGACGTCACTGTCAACTTATCCTCCGACAACAGTATATGAAATACAATACTATACATAGAACAATATTACAAAAGGAGAAATACTTACCTGAAATTAAAAGCATACCTGCGCAATTGCAACCTACAGAAAACCCCATTACCTGCTGAAATGTCACACCCCATTCCTTTAGGTCGTATGACCTGTTTATCTCTGGCTCGCGTCCCAAGTGAATGAATTGTTGTATTTATTGAATGAAGTGCGTAAAGTCGTACCTACACGTCATAGTTAACTCTTCCTTATTTGTACTGCAGATACGGTCGGCAAACTTCAAAGTCGCTAATCAGCTAATTAACCCTTATCTTGCTGTTCACGACAACCTCTATCTTTGCAAACAGTGTAGATCCAGATCAGATGGCTTCTACACTGTTTGGCATTCAGTTTATGAATTTGTAGCAATAAATTACATCAAGTAATTTGATTGGCTGATAGACAGAAATGGGTGTGGCTTAAATGAATATTCAGCAAGATAAGGGTTAATTTCTATTTTCTGACCCAGCATACGCAGTAAATGTGCATATACTTGTATATATGTATGTATGTTGGCCGATTCACGGGAGAGTGGCGCTTGGCAGTTAACGAATCGTCGGACTGGGCGAGTGGACAACGCATGTATTTATCTATTTTCAAATCATCAAAGGCATGGTCCTTATGATTTACTCTCGAAGGGAGCCCAACTCCCGTGGATCGGTCCATATTCCTGGGTATCATATACTGTTGAAAGTTTAAAAACCAACCACAGCGAGCACTACAAGTTTGAGCGGCGTCGCCTCATCGTCGTTGCAACGACGTTGCATCTACGCCGACGCGATGCCGTGCACACGATGTGCGCACACTGAGAATGTACACTCCGCCCCGAACTTGTACAATGTCGCTTTGAATACATGCACGTTTAATTACAGTCTGATGCTTGTTGCAGCCATGTTATTTTCTGTTGCTATATTATGTCAAAATTTTTTCTCTTATGCCACCTGTGAGTGGCCTGAGATTGATTTACAAAATTAAGTTCTTGTTCTGTTCTGTTCTGTTCTGTCAAATTAGCCACGAGTGCCTTCGCATGCTTTTTGCAAACGGACCTATAGTCCGCCGACAAACATATGGCAGTGACGCAGCAGACTATTTTAGCTATTTTACCGTAAGACCCAAAAGCCCCACACCGTTCGAAACAAAAGATGTGGCGACGTCACTGTCTACTATTCCTCGGTGGACAGTACTGGCGAAATATGCCACAGCTTTGTTTGTTTTGTTTTTTTTCAGCCGGGTGACTTGGGTCGGACTTGATTCGTCATCTTCTAGGTCTTCCGGAATATCCACAAGGCCCTCGATAAATCAAGTGACTTTGGGCAGAAAGAAGCTTCCGGGATGAAAACACCGCAACAATGTTCTTAAAACATTCTTTTTATCAAAATAAAAACATTTACTAAACACTCGACAGTCATTAAAATGTTTTAAACTTTATTAAAATGAAGGCCATGGAAAACGTTGCTAAAAAACATGCGAATGTAAGGATGCATTGTGCAAAACATTCTTTCGAAGTAATTTTGGCCGAAACTGTTTATAGTGAATAACACGATTATAAAATCAAAATCTTGAAACTTGCAGATGTATACCCTTTTGACATTACGATAACACACACGTAAGATATAGTGCATTTTTCACATCTCCAAAATGGCTACTTTTCGGATAAAAATCCATGATATCTTTCTTATTGATACCGCAAACATAGGTTGTGGGTGCTCGTTAGAACCGCCTCGTTCAGGCGGTTCTAACGAGTACCCACAACCTATGTCTTGGAGTAAAAAATAAGAAAAATAATGTATACCCCGTAAACCCCAGTTTTCTCTTTATAAAGTGGGGTGTAAGGGGGTGTTCATTTCACGGACTTGTTCACGTGATGTGTTTCCCTGTGTGCATTTGAATTAAGTGTGTCAAGATTTTGTTCAACAGTGTCAAAATAAAATGCATTTGACGACTTTTCTGCTCGTTTCTGCCATACTGAATCACGTGATCCTCACAATCAATCCTCATTACATGAACAAGTCCGTGAAAGGAACACCCCCTTACACCCCACTTAGTATAGAGAAAACTGGGGTTTACGGGGGTAAACATTATTTTTCTTATTTTTACTCCAAGACATAGGTTGTGGGTACTCGTTAGAACCGCCTCAATGAGGCGGTTCTAACGAGCACCCATAACCTATGTTTGCAGTATAAATAAGAAAAATATCATGGATTTTCATCCGAAAAGTAGCCATTTTGGAGATGTGAAAAAATGCACTATGTCGCACGGGTGTGTTATCGTAATGTGCTGTTCAAAGGCAGGTTTGGAAGAGCCTTACGGACGATCTTCGGCACCGCTTGATTTGAAATTCTCTACTTCAGAAGATTCTGGAAGTCGAATAAAGCAAGATCCTGGTTTACCTTTATGGCAATCGTGTTGAGTGGTTTTGAGTTTTATGTCCTACCAACAGCTCAGGTCATACGTCGGCGGGACCTCGGTTTAAAGACTCATCCGCAAATTCTGGAGAAGCCCTGGATCGAACTCACGAACCCTGGTTTATGAGGCGAGATTGTTAATAGTGTATTCAAAAAGCATACGCAAACCTTAGCTGCACCCTGCCAGTCATATCTGCGGCTACTATAACTATATATTAAGTTCCGGCTTGATCCGCTAAAAAAGTAACAAGACTTAACCCGCAACGAAAAGTTTACAGGCTGATGAACGGGCGGACAAACAGATGGACGGACTCTGAGGGGCATACACAATACGACCGTTTTTTTTTTTAAAAAAAATGGCGTATAAAAATAGTGTTTTTTTTTTTTTTTTTATTTCTCTTTTTTCTCATTTCTGTTCCAAGACATTGGTTATCGTTGAGTGTCTAGTTTCAGTGACTGTAAGCACTTTCTTTTATATTATGAATAAATGTCATGCAATTAAACAAAAATGCATTTTATCTTTTGTTTGTGTTATTTCCTTTCCATCCTGAAAAATATTGTTTTCAAAACACCAATAGTGCGTTTGAGGCAGCCATTGTTTTGACCTACATATTTCAAAACCGGAAATTACAACTGGCCAGAATCGGTGACCTTTGAACTTTGCCTCATGGTACAGTAACTGTGCAAAATTATGTTATGAAAATATTACGAGGGTTAAAACAACATGACCAGAAACTGTAAACTTTCAGAGAACATATTTACAAATGGTATAATAGATATTCAAATTGAATTACTTTTTAGCATGTCAGAGACATACAAATCTAATTTGGCATTTTATAACCCTCTGGTTGTAACAATATATGAGATGTATCCAGTGTTTTCATAGGGGTATGTAACACTGGGTCCACTTTTTTATGAATAAAGAAACAGTGGTTTTGTTATTCACCACAGCTTTTTGGGGCTGCATCCGAAAAAGAATAGGGAGCAAAACTAAAACAAGGTATGTTTTTCACTTTGAACTGCACAGCGAAGACAAACGTTAAGCACGAGCATCAATTTTGGGGCAGTCCCTGTAGGTTAAAAATGGAAGCTGAATCCAACATGTCATGTGACTTGAAGTAGCAGAAGACAGAAAATGTTGAGATGGGGAAAATATTTCAAAAAAATAAACTATGTCTTTTGGGAGGCACGTGAGAACAAATTAAAAATAAAGTACATGTATTAAGGAAAACAGCCAAAATATGCAAGGAAATGTTAATTTATTTTCAACTCACATCTTTGAATATAATTTTTTGAGGTTGTTCACAAAAATGACAGGACTTTATTTGTACTTGAAACCACTGGATGTGATGATGTCACATATCCCTTTACTAAGAAACTAACACGAGGGAACTAAGTGTCAGAGAAACAGGTCAGTCACCAGTTTTTGGCATCCAAGTATATACTCGTCAGAACTGCCTCATTGCGGTTCTAATGAGCATCCACAACCTATGTTTGGAGTATAAATAAGGAAAATCTCACAAACTTTTATTAGACAAATAACAGATAAATACGACAATTTCACTAATGCTCTGTGTCACATGTGTGTTTTTAGCTCGTGCGTCGTGTGTCGTGCGTCGTGCGGCGTCAACGATTTGCTTTAAATGCTAACTTCTCCTAAACCCTTGAGCCAATTTCAATAAAACTTCATAGAAATATTGCTGAGGTGACCCTCTACAAAAAGAGCTAAAATTGTTCCGCTCCGCTGAGCAAGATGGCCACCAGAGCTAAAAATAGAAAAAAAAAACTTTAAACGACAACTTCTCCTGTACCTATAGGCCAATTTCATTCAAACTTTATAGGAATGATGCTTAGTTAAAACGTTTCGCTCCGATGAACTAAATGGCCGCCAGAGCTAAAAATAGAAAATTCTTTAAACGACAACTCCTCCTGTAATCTTGGGCCAAATTAATTCAAACTTCATAGGAATGTTGCTAAGGTGACCCTCTACTAAAATAGCTAAAACGGTATTGTTCTGATGAGCAAAATGGCCGCCATAGCTGAAAATAGAAAAACATCGTAAATTTGCTTCAAACACAAACCTCTCCTCAACTCTTTGGCCAATTTGATTCAAATTTCACAGGAATGTTGCACAAATGACTCCCTACCAAAATTGCTAAAATCGTTGTGCTCTGACAAACAAGATGGCCGCCAGATCTAAAAAAAGGAAAAGTCTGTAAACGACAATTCCTCTTGTACCCTTGGGCCAATTTTATTCAAATTTCATAGGAATGTTGCTTAGGTGACCATCTACCAAAATAGCTGAATAGATTCTGCTCTGATGAGCAAAATGACCGCCAGAGCTAAAAATAGAAAAACATCGTAAATTTGCTTCAAACACGAACTCCTCCTTAACCCTTGCGCCAATTTGATTCAAACTTTACAGGAATGGTATGTAGGTGACTCCCTAACGAAATAGCTTAAATCATTCCGCTCTGACTAACAAGAAACCCGCCATAGCTAAAAATAGAAAAATTCTTCAAACGACTACTCCTCCTTTACCCTTGGGCCAATTTCATTCAAACTTCATAGGAATGTTGCTTAGATGACCCACTTCCAAAATAGCTAAAACGAATTCGCTATGATGAGCAAAATGGCCGCCATAGCTAAAAAAAGAAAACAAAAAAACTTGTAAATTTACGTCAAAACGCGAACTCCTTGGGCCTATTTGATTCAAACTTCACAGGAATGTTAGTTAGGTTACTCCCTACCAAAATAGTGAAAATCGTTCAACGCGGCGAACAAGATGGCCGCCAGAGCTAAAAATAGAAAAATTTTCAAGCGACAACTCCTCCTTACCCCTTGGGTCAATTTGATTCAAACTTCACTGGAATATTATGTCGTTGACCCTCTACCGTATTGACTAAAACAATCCCGCTCCGATGAACAAAATGGCCAAAATAGAAAAAAACATTGTAAATTTGCTTCAAACTTCACAGGAATGTTGCCCAGGTGACTCCCTACCAAAACAGCTAAAATTGTTCCGCACTGACGAACAAGATGGCCGCCAGAGCTAAAAATAGAAAAAATCTTCAAACGACAATTCCTCCTTTCCCCTTGGGACAATTTGATTCAAACCTCACAGGAATATTATGTCGTTGACACTCTACCATATTGGCTAAAATGATCCCGCTCCGAAGAACAAAATGGCCACCGGAGCTAAAAATATAAAAACATTCTAAATTTGCTTCAAACTTCACAGGAATGTTGCCCAGGTCACTCCCTACTAAAATAGTTAAAATCATTCCACTCTAATAAACAAGATGGCCACCAGGGCTAAAAATAGAAAAAAATCTTCAAACGACAACTCCTCCTGTACCCTTGGGCCAATTACAACCCTACTTCATAGGAATGTTGCTTACATGAATCTCTACCAAAATAGCTAAAATGGTCTCGCTCCGATAAACAATATGGCCGCCAGAGCTAAAAATAGAAAAACATTGAAAAATTTGCTTCAAATGCGAAATCTTCCTAAACCCTTGGGTCAATTTGATTCAAAAACTTCAAAGGAATGTTTCCTAGGTGACACCCTACCAAAATAGCTAAGATCGTTCCACTCTGATCAACAAGATGGCCACCAGAGGTAAAAATAGAATGTACTAGAGACAGTGACATTCAGGTGAGCGAATCAGGGCCCTCTGGTATCAAAATAAGGTGGCCTTTACGTTGCAGTCTCTTATAATATAATTTGATCCGTATTCTCAGTGTGCGCTTTTTACGTGAGCATTCATTACGGTAACAATACATCCGTGCGATCTTGGAGATCCTTACAAATCTAATATAAATAGTTATTTTTTACATCAAAATTTGTGATATTTTACTTTTAAATGCCCCAAACGTAGGCTGTGGGTGCTCGTTAGAACCGTTCGAACGGGTACTCACAAACCATGTCTTGGAACAGAAATAAGAAAAGTAATGTTTACCCTGCAAACTCAGTCTTCACGTTATAAAGTGGAGTTTAAAGGGGCGTCCATTACACGGACTTGTTTATGTCTATTTTAGGTGCCTTCATATTGCTGTTTTACAGTGTCTTTTTTTGCTTGCTACCTTCCTCAAATGGCAATTAATAAAGAATGCGTATACAAATATCTTGAGAAATATTTATTTTTCTCAACTACTGATATGAAATCAGACTCTAATGAAACTGACTTCTTGACATGAGGACCGAAGCTCTTTACTACATCTACTAACAAATCGACACGCAGGATTTTGATGTGTCCAAAATATCCTGTATCCTTCCTCGTACAAATCTATCAAGACGTTAAGAAGTTTGAGATACGATCCTGCCCTGTTGCCCTGAAGGTGGAACTCGAGAGCCAGGTTATCGACGTCGCTTAGAGAACCAGATGTAATCATTTCTGGCACTGAAACTTTTTCCCAACCTTCGACGTCTAATTTAACAATCGATATCTGTTTCTGAAAACAAAAATGACAATAAATAAAATGTTTAATATTGTATAATGTCCTTGAAATGCGTTATACGTCGAATACTTAATTTAAGGACATATGTTTTGAAGGTCATCGGATACTTAAATGCAATTTTTATCTTTATATATTTTTATATTTTTCTTGTTGCCGAGCTGCCGATGTGTAAATTTCGTTAAATGGCCATCTTACGCTAACACATCCGTGCGACAGAGTGCATTTTTTCACGTCTCCAAAATGGATACTTTTGTGATGAAAATCCATGATATTTTTTCTTATTTTTACCTCAAAACATAGGTTTTGGGTGCTCGTTAGAACCGCCTCATTGAGGCGGTTCTAACGAGTACACACAACCTATGTCTCGGAGCAGAAATAAGAAAAATAATGTATACCCACCTAAACCCCAGTTTTCTCTATATAAAGTGGGTCGTAAGGGGGTGTTCATTTCATGGACTTGTCAGCGTGATGATCTTAACGACGAGAGGATATATTCCTTCAGGTCTCCTGAGTTAAATTTTCAGTGAAAATTTGATATTTTTGCTTTATTTTCACTCAAAATATTGTTTGTTGTGGTCGTTCAAACCGCCTCAAGGTTCTAACCGCCTCTTTGAGGCGGTTTTAACGAGTATCCACAGCCTATGTCTTGGGGAAGAAAACAAATTATGTACACCTCTGTAAATCCCACTTTTCTTTATAAAAAGTGGGATTTGCACAGGTCTTCATTTCACGGACTATTTATTATGATTATAAACAGACCTTTGTTCTTTCTTTCCCTTCTAACGAAATCTTACTGGCCCCCGCCCATCGGGGGCTTGAGTAAATAGATGGGCTGCATGATGCTTCCACGCAGAGCTGAAACTGATCCGCACACGAGTACTGGTAAACGGCTTAGAGGACCTTAGCATGTCCAGGAAAAGAAGTGCGAGTCGGATCGTCCATGCTTATAAACCCTAATTGTTTCATTGGGCGACAGGACTTTGGATGTCATTTCATCGCAATGTCGGGTAAAAGTCCCACGAAATTGGAAGCAACGTCTCCAAAATGACCTATACAGTGTTGATGGGAGCGTTAAACCTCAAGAGAGATAGCAATCCATATTACGCGGACTGTGGGTAATCGTTAAATCGCTCCATTATAAGAAAAATATTCAGTACAATTTTTGTAGTAGCATTTTCCGTCAAAGTTTTCAAAATTATCTACTTATCATTTGTTAAAATGTTTATTTATTTCCCTTCTGTATGGCCCCGCCCAGCGGGGCTTGAAGAAAACGATGGGCTGCATGTTGCCTCCACGCAGAGCTGAAACCGACCTCAACACGAGTACTGGTATACCGCTTAGAGGATCTAAGCCTGTCCAGGCAAAGTGGTGCGAGTCCATGCTTATAAGCCCTATTGGTTTCTTTGAGCGGCAGGGCTTGAGATGTCGGGCAAAAGTCCCACAAAATTGGAAGCAACGTATCCAAAATGACCTGTACGGCATTGACGGGGACGTTAAACTTCAAATCAAACAAACAATTTCCCTTCTGTATACACATATATTCAACCAGCACAACAGATTCATCTTTCTGAATTTGCAATATTTCATTGATAATGCTTAACTTCTTTTGCAAGACAATATGTGTTTGAAAATTATTACATGTATAACATTTTATCCAGCTACAAACAGTGCAGATCCATCGATGCCTTCTGATCAGAACCTACAATGTTTGTCATAGTTTCATCTCTCTCTCTCTCTCTCTCTCTCTCTCTCTCTCTCTCTCTCTCTCTCTCTCTCTCTCTCTCTCACGTCTCCTCGCTTAGTCCCATCACTGCGTCCCAGCCCCTGATTAACAGTGATCAGAAACAGAGTCCCTTCAGCGATATGTTTCAACAAAAAAGTTCATTCTACCTGCTGATGCGGGCCCGCACATAGGAAAGGGAGGGGTTCAAACCCACTTTTTTTTTGTTAAAATTCTCAGACATATTTTTTTTACCCTCTGCAACATACCTGAAATTCGCAACCCTTTTTCAGAGTCTGCGTACGAGCCTGAATCATGTTCAAAACTGTTGCTGTATATATATGGCGTACAGTGTCGACCCGAATCAGAAAGAATGTACTGTCTGTCCGATTTGGGTCTTCGCTGCATGTCTTATAACGATACCACCTTTAAAGGTCTGGGCTGCTAATTTTTGCTCTTTGCTAAAATGCGAAAAGTTTTTTATTTACTTTTGTTTTGTTTGTTTGTTTGATGAGGTTTAACTCCCCGTCAACACTGTAAAGGGCATTTTGGAGACGTTGCTTCAAATTTTGTGGGACTTTTACCCGACATTGAAATGAAATGACATTTCAAGCCCTGTCGCCCAATGAAACAAATAGGGTTTATTAGCATTGACGGTCCGCCTCGCACCGCGGTTCCTGGACAGGCTTAGATCCTCTAAACGTTTTACCAGTACTAGTGTGCGTGCCAGAATCAGCTCTGCGTGGAAGCATCATGTAGCCCATATATTTCTTCAAGCCCCTATGGGCGGGGGCCAACTTATTTACTTTTGTACACTCGACTCTATTTAACAGTTTTATGAATGGAATGTCCGAAATTCGTCACGTGATGACGCGGACTAGATTAAGATATTGTCATTGTTTTCTTTCCATTATGGTAGCAACCTGTCATTCTTATACCATTTCATTATACCTGAAATGCCACTATTTAAGCAAACAGTGTAGCCCCTTTGCAACCGGCTGAGCCGGCTCCACATTCCGCGGCGTTTGAACTGGGTATTCGGTGTTTGCCAAACCCAGCACACGATTCCTGTCCAGACTCTATAATAGCTCTGACCTACATGTAACATCGATAGAAATAGCGCGATTTTTTCTATTAATAACCATAAAATTGGTTTTCCCAAATCCATGATGGTCACGTTGACAACAGCTTGAATTCGAGTTTTGGAAATTAGTAAATTTGGGTCGATTTCTTGTCCATTTTATCTTCCGGTCACGGGTTCGATCCCGGGCCGGGACATACCAAAGTCGTTAAAATGGTCCTAGCTGCTCCTCGCTTGGCACTCAGATTTACGGGGTAGAGCTAGGACTGGTCGACCCAGTGTCAGGATAATGTTACTGGGTGTGGTATCATGTAATGTGTCTAGGACATGATACTTCAGTGAGGCAGCACTATAAAAGTGAGAATCGAGCTCCCTGTCGCAACCAGACACCGTCGTGATATGACTGAAAAATTGTTGAAAGCGACGTTAAACCCGAATTCACACACACACACACACACACACACACACACACACACACACACACACACACACACACACACACACACACACACACACACACACACCATTTTATCTTCCAATAGCCTTCAAATAAGGCTAAATCTAACGATTCCATAGCCACAGATAGAACGTTTCAACAGGTTAACTAGTCCGTGAAATGAAAACCATCTACGCCCACTTTATATAGAGAAAGTGGGGTTTGTGGGGGTATTCATTATTGCCCTTATTTTTGCTCAAAACATAGACTGTGGGTTCTGGTTGCACCAACATCAATGAGGCGGTTCTTACGATCACCCACAGCCCATGTTTGCAGTATAAAAAGAAAATATCACCGAGTTTCATCAGAAAAGTAGCAATTTTGGAGATGTTAAAAAATGCTTTATGCCGCACACTGTTTTGCCGGACTTCAGTCTAACTTCAATGGCTCGAACAGTGATGACTCGTTTACCATGGCTGTTTCAAACTCGTTCTTCAGAAGAAAATTACCCACAACTCATTATGAAAACAGCCTATATAAATACATTGTAAATTTTACCACCAAACTATGAAAATGTTCCGGTTGAAAAAATTCTATACTTTTCTTATTTCTGCTCAAACTATAGACTGTGTATACTCGTCAGAACCGCCTCGTGCGAACCGCCTCAACGAGGCGGTTCTGACGAGTATACACAGTCTATGGTTGGAGCAGAAATGTTGAGGCGGTTCCGACGAGTGTACACAGCCTATGGTTTGAGCAGAAATAAGAAAAATAATGTATACCCCCCCAAACCCAAGTTTTACTATATAAAAGTGGGGTTAAAGGAGGTCAATGGTGGTCTGTGTGGAGTCGGGGGGTGGGGGGGCACCTTGTCCAGCTTGACTTAGCACATTCTCAATTCTCAATTGTCTTCGCACGAGACTGTCCTGTTGTAATGGTATGGTACGTGTTCCCTGCTCGTATACCCACATATACATGTAGATCTGTACATACATCCAGAGTTTCCTTGAATGCATATTTACATAATGTCTTGCACACACTCTCTGTTACTATGGAACAAAATTTCGTGAGATAAAGAAAGAACACCTATATGTGAACAAATACAAAGTTGTCAAATTCAAAGGAGAGAGGAATGAAAAAGCAAGACTATTTGGTAATACCGCAGTATGCACATATATACATGCATATACACATATTGGGCTGCATGATGCTTCCAGAAGGAGCTAACCCGCTGCGTATGAGTACTGGTAAACCATTTAGGAGGTCTATGCCCGCCCAGGCCAAGTGGTGCGAGTTGGACCATTCATGCATATAAACCCTGTTGTGTTCATTGGGTGACAGGGTTTGAGATGTCACTTCAGCTAAGTGTTGAGTTAGAGTACCAAACAATTCGAGGCAACCTCTACAAAATGACCTAAATAGTGTCGAAGGGGACGTTAATAATCGAATAAAACAAACAAACGGGGCTTCCACATTTTAATTTGGCGGACTCAAAAGGTCAAGCGGCGCTCACATTGGAGCACTTGTACATGACAGTATTCGGGGTTCGCTCGTAACTATAGGTAGAAGATTTGTTTTATTTGTTTGCTTTGGAGTTTAACGGCCCAGTCAACACTATTTTAGGTCATTTTTGGGACGGACAATTTACCTATCCACACTTTTCCTGAGCAGCGGTTAGCCAGTACAGGGCACAGTCTTTAGCCAGAAACTGACAACTGCTCTTCTTGAATCAGCGGAAGGGAGAGAATGACCGTAGAAAAGATTTCATGATCAACCTCCATATAGGTCTCCGTATGTTTACTGTTTATATCATTTTAATACGAAGTATTTTTAGTATACATCAGGACAACACACTCATATGCAATCATTCATTCCTAAAATGGTTACGTAATTGATTGACATGTCTAGCCCATTGTTTATTGTTACATTCACCTTATTTGCATTATCTGCTGGTTCCTAGTCTGAAGGTTACCATTGTTGGAAAAACAGGTAACCAGACCCCCCTGACCTTCAAAGGTCAGGGGGGTCTGGTTACCTGTTTTTCCAATATTGACAATGTGCTGGCTGGGAGCCAGCAAATAATGCAAATATTCTACTTGTCATAAGAATGATCAGGATTTTTTACAGTAGGTAAATTTTTTGCTTATAAGAAAAGAGATTCTAGATATCTATACATACATGTCCATATAATTTTATAGCTAAGTAAGTTTTGTGCATTTTCTGGTACTTTCCATGAATCTTAACAAGGCGGAAGGTTTTTCTACAGCTTGGATTTTGGCAATTGTGCGAAAATTTCGTTCTGCATTCTTTATTTTACGAGGACTGTTCAAATATGAATGCAACTAAGCACATAAAAATGATTCCGTGATAGATTTCGATGAAAAATTTATTTTGTCCCCTCAAAGTAATCCCCTTTAACAGATATACAAACTTTCAGTCTTCTGATCCAATCATTGAATGCATTTGGTAGTCGTTTCGAGGTATACTATGAAGGCACTGGAATATTGCAGAACCGAGGTGTTTGCGCTGTACAAATTTTCGACAAGAAAGGTATTTTTTTCAGCCCCGGAACAAAAATAAGTCACACGGGGCAAGGTCAGGGGAATACGGGGGGTTGAGGGAGTTTATCAACCTTTTCCTGCTTCAGATAGTCTTGCACAATGAACGCCTTGTGCGATGACGCATTGTCATGTAGCAATCTGACATTGGCCTAACCAGTTGCGGGTCTTCGTTCTTTGAAATATTTCTTCAATTTTCGAAGAACTTTATTCTTGTAAAACTTCGCATTTACAGATTTGCCTTTAGGCACGGCAACCTGAATAGCAGGGCCCTGATTTGAAAAGAATATGGCATACATTACCTTCTTGACGCTCATGGTCCGCTTTGCAATGCATGGTCTTTTGCAATACTTTGTTGCCCATACTTTGTTCTGAATCTTACGTTTTGGCTAAAAAAGTGAACCCATGTCTCGTCACCTGTGGCGACATAAGCGAAAGACCGTGCATTGTAATTTGGAAACTTTTTAAGGAACCTCTTGGCGCACTGAACTCGTGTCTTTTTTCTGCTAATATGTCAACAGATGGGGAATCCATCTAGCACAGATATTTCTCATTTTCAAATCCCGTTTCACAATTGTATGAGCTGCTCCTAATGAGATGCCAACCATACTATCTATTTGCTTAGTGGTGTATCGTGCATCGGTAGCAACTATTTCTTTCACTCTAGCAACCATCTTGGCAGATGTTGCTCTTTTCGGCCGACGATCATGCGGTGCATCTTCTGTTGAATCTAGCCCACAGCTGAATTTCTTACACCAAGGAAAAACTGTCGGAAAAGACATTTCATTATGCCCATAAACCGAACATATTTCATCAAAAATGTCTTTGCACCGTATACCAAGAATACAACGATTCTTAATATAGGACCGTATTTCAACGGCGTATTCTGACCTTCTTCCAACCATGTTTTGTATTAGTATACAAGAGTAGACAGTGTTTATAGAACGATATACATGGTTAAAGTGCACGGATTTTAACAGGTTTGGTATCAATGTATAGGTAAAATGTTTTTCCACGCTGTGATATTTATTTCCAGGTGATTTTCGCATTAGTGCATGAGAAAACGTTCTACTTGCATTCATATTTGAACAGTCCTCGTAAATGGAGTACTTACTTGAGTTAGGAGGCCTTCAGGCAGACTGAACAAATTATTTGTCTAAATCGCAACAGAAATTAGGGCGAGGATTGAGGCCACGTAAAATCGATTTAAGCCCCCAGTGGAATTCGTTTCACTGACCGTACCAAGGCGGTGTTTCTATTTTGTTTTGGATACCCAATTAGCCATTTTGTGGGAAAGTAACTGTCCTTTTTGCTTTCCGCTATTAATGTTTCCATTAGGGTTTAGTTGTTTCAAGTTTGTGCTTCTTTCCCTTTGGTGTCTCTGATGGGAGCTGTGGGTTACTTGTATCGATTCCTGATCATTACCTTCACTTCTATTACACATTTCACTTCCTGGAAGACTGTGTATGTTACAGACCACAACTGTAATATTTAGGTTTTTTTTACCTTGGTCCTGCAAGAGTCTGACAAATGCGTCAGGAATTGCTATGGCTCTGGTTAGAGCATTGGATTTTAATCCGAGCGGCCAACACATACGTGATTTTTGCAGCTATGTTTTTCCTTTGTTACGACTTTCACGAACACAGGCGTGATTTGTTTTCAGCTGTGCTGTTTCCTTTGTGACGACTTTCTCGTCGTAAGACTGTCGTACATATGACATACGGGAAAAGTAGGGTCATGTGAAATCTAGGGAAATCAAGGGAACAATTCTGTACTAGCAGTTTTTCCAGGTAGCTTCCAGAAGTACGCTGCTTGACACCTGTTTTAAAGCAAGTGGGTTATTGCCGGCAGCTTTCGGCGACTATCTGTTGTGTCCATTTATCTTTGTCTCAGACAATAGCTTAAGGCATATTTGTTTTAACTGAATATTATGATTTATTGGTCCACATATAATGCGGATTAAATTGCGTTTCAAATATTATAGTATTTTAAGGGAAAGTGTTGCCGCATACATAAAATAATCTAATGGCACTTTTATTTATTTATTTATTTTAGCGACCGACATTCTTAAGATTCATGCAAAGGCAAAAAAGACGGGAAGTGGTAAACTCCGGACAAAATTTGAAAACTTGAGACGTGAAATCAAGACTGATATAAAAAAATCAGCATGATTTGTATGTGAATAACTTGGTAGGTGATGTAAAGGCAAATCCCAGAGACTTCTACAGATATATTAATAGCCAGAAGAAAGACAGGCAAGGTATCCCGCCCCTTAATAAAAGAGGAGGGGACGGGGTTGCTGAATCAGACTCTGAAATGGCAGAGGAACTAGTTGGTCAATTCAATGATGCATTTAATAAAACTGAGTTCACGGAGGTTCCATTGACTGGAAGATCGGCCCCATTCATGAATAATATTGTTGTGACAGCCGCAGGAGTGATCAAATTACTTCAAGGCTTAAACCCCAGTAAGGCCTTAGGACCTGATGAGCTTCATCCCAGAGTCCTGAAGGAACTAGCAAATGAGTTGGGTCCAGTTTTCGCACACTTGTTTCAACAGTCTCTTGATACGGGTAAAATCCCCAAAGAATGGCTCTTAGCAAACATTTGTCCACTCTTCAAAAAAGGAGATAGGGCTCTTGCCCGTAATTATCGCCCTGTGTCTCTGACTTGTGTTCTGTGTAAATTGCTGGAACATATAGTCTGCTCAAACATCATGGCCCACTTGGACGAGCATAAACTTCTGTCAGACAGGCAACATGCATTTAGGAAAAGGCACAGTTGTGAAACTCAGCTAAGCACAGTTATTAATGACTGGGCAAAAATCTTGGACAAAGGGGGACAGGTGGACACATTTATTCTGGACTTCGAGAAGGCCTTTGACACCCCTCCTCATGAGCTACTTAAATCTAAGTTATTTGGCTATGGAATTGGGGGAAAGACCCTCAAATGGATAGATTCCTTTCTTTGCTACAGAAAACAGCGGGTTGTTGTTAATGGTGAATCTTCGGAGTGGGCTCCAGTTTTGTCTGGAGTCCCGCAAGGGACCGTTCTTGGCCCACTTTTGTTCTCCCTGTACATCAATGATATTTCTACTGACATTGACTCAGAAATAAGACTGTTCGCAGATGACTGTGTTTGTTACCGGGAAATTAGAGATACAGATGACTCATTGAAACTTCAGGCTGACATAGATAGATTAGGATGTTGGGCACGTAAATGGGGCATGAGATTTCAGCCAGTTAAATGCAATATTATGCAGATAACTAGGAAGAGATCTAATAAAGTTGAGGCTTCTTACACCTTAGAGGGAACGGTCCTCGAGAATGTGGACTCCATTAAATACCTTGGAGTGACAATCTCACACAACTTGAGATGGAATACTCATATTAGCAACATGTGTACTAAGGCAAATAGAACGCTTGGTTTCCTGAGGCGAAATCTTCATCAGTGCCCTCAGGATGTAAAAGAGGCAGCATATAAAGGTCTTGTTCGCCCAATCTTGGAATATGGTAGTTGTATCTGGGACCCCAGTGGAGTGGTCCTTAATGATGAAATTGAGAAAGTTCAGAATAGAGCTGCTAGATTTGTAACAGGCAATTACTGCTTTGAAACTGGGAGCATGACTGGAATACTTGGAAAATTAAAATGGGAGTCTCTCAAGAAAAGGAGAAAAGACAGTAGACTAATCCTTTTATACAAAGGTCTAAAGGGTGCTGCCAGCATTCCAACAGATGACCTTGTTCCCCCAGCCAGACACTGTAGAAATCACCATTCGTTGGCGTTTCAGACCCTTAGCGCAAGAACTGGCATTTATAAAGAGTCGTTCTTCCCCAGAACCATTAGAGATTGGAATGCCCTTCCCGATTCGATTATTTCGTCAGCTGAAGGTGCTAATGATTGTGTAGCTAAATTTACCTCTTTGGTTAGAGCTAGGGACTAACTTCCCACATCACAGGTCCTGGTGTATGAATGTCATTTGACGTGTCACCAGTAACAATTCTGATTCTGATTCTGATTCTGATTCTTAATTAGATAATGTTCAATTTTATCCAACACTGTTAGTTAAAGACATGTGAGTGAGTTCATAAGACGGATATGGACGGCTATGGACGTGCTAAACTTGTTACCCTGGGGCCAGTTATTCAAAACAAGCGAAGTCGTTAGTTAGTTTCGATCATATTGTACAGCGAATATTTTAGTATTTTGTTGAAAAAAAATGCGAATAGGGTTTGCATCAATTTTGCAAAAAGCACCTCACATTTTCCAGCAGAAATACAAGAGTATTAGGTACCTATTGAATAGTTAACGTTTTGACTAGTAGCGAGGTCATTAACTTACGCTGCTTTGAACAACTTGGCCTTGGTATTCAATGTGTGTAAAGTAGAACACAGTTGATCCAATGTTAAAGTTTTGATAATTTTGAGACGGACAAACGCTACTAAGTGCAGTAGCTTTGCACTGCTGATTTCCATGTGCCTGTCACTGGCTTGTTTGAAACCCATCATTGAGACTGCTCTAGCGAGTAATAGTCTGACAGGTTAAGTTTTTCAAAATCATGAATATAAAATAAAACAGTGGACTTATTCCCGAATACATGTCGAAATACGTCAAAGTCAACTTGAAATGAACTCTTTGGATTTCTACATTTCAAAAGAGACTTATCGCTCTCTCAAAAGACGTTGAAAACTGACACAGCCCGTTTTCGTCTATTTCTGATGGGACAAAATTAGCTATCAAATATGTTGGTAAATGTTTCTCTGGCTCCCATGTCCAATAAACATGTTTATGAATACATATTATTTTGCTTATTTCTGCTTAAATACTTAGGTTGTGGTACTCCCAGGAACCGCCTCAATGAGGCAGTTTTATCGAGCACCAACTAGCTATGTTGTAAGATAACATAAATGAGCTATTTTGGAGAAATGAAAGAATGCAATTTGTTACATGAAACGCACAGTGCGTTAGCAAAATTAACTTTTCTAATTGTTTTTTTTTTTTTTATTTAAGGTTTAAGGTCTCCGTCAATACTGTATAGGTCATTTTGAAGACGGTGTTTCCAATTTTGTGGGATCATTACGATAACACACTCGTGCAACATAGTCCAGTTTCCAAATCGCCAAAAATGGGTACTTTTCTAATGAGATTCCGTGATATATTTCACATTTATATTGCAGACAGAGGTTCAGGGTGCTCGTTAGAATCGCCTCATTGAGGCGATTCTAACGAGTACCCACAACCTATGTCTTGGAGCAGTAATAAGAAAAATAATGTATACCTCCGTAAACCCAAGTTTTCTCTATATAAATTTGGATTTAGGGGGTGTTCATTTCACGGACTTGTTCACGCGATGTTTCACCCGACATTGAGATGAAATGACATTTCAAGCCTTGTCGCCAAATGAAACCAGTAAGGTTTATAAACACCCACCGCCTTGCCTGTGCAGGCTTACATCCTCCGAGTGGTTAACCAGTACTCGAATGCAGACGGCTTCAGCTCTGCGTGGAAGCATCATGCAGCCCATGTATTTCTTCAAGCCCGATGGGCGGGGGCGTATTTCTAAAAACTGGAACTTAGGCAAACTGTATCCGAGTTCGTGAGTTATACGACTCACCAACTTCTAACGTCATACGGAGATGCGATCTCTGTTTAAAGACTCATACGAATGTCAGGAGGAGCCCGAGATGGAACCTACGACCTATCGTTTTATAACGCGGGTAGCATGACCACTACACCTTGTGGGTGCGGAAGATCTTTCGACAAACAATGTAGACCGGTGGGAGTAAAGTTGGGGTTGCAAGGGTATTCATTCAAAACAGGCATTTGTTACAGAAAAATAGGATCATAAGATATGTGATGAGGATACTTGAGATTATATGAAAAACGCTCAGACCAACCTTGGATATATTTTGTTATAACTGAAAGACTTAAATTGTACTCAACCTTTTTTGTGGATCGGGGTGGGCTAAATTCTAATTAACAGAAGCTTAGGGGTAAAAGGGTAAAGTCAGAAGTTAACTTGATTGTGTCGATTACCTATGTATAGAGAACTTTTGTCGATATCATGTCAACAATTAAGGCTACCGGGTCATAAAGCGATTAATTTAAATACACACACAGCGCGTGCCAATACATGTATTAATTGATACATGTTAATCGATACATGTTAAATCAGCTTAAGCAGGAGCTTGGTGGTACTAAGGCCTATGAACTTCAGCCTTTAGCTGAAGAGAGAGCTATAGTAGATAAACATGTTTGTCTTTCAGCCACCAAGTTTGCTGTGTGTGTTAACGAAGGCCAAGACAAACTTCCTACGCTATACTGGTTACCAAAACTTCATAAAAAAACTTACAAAGCACGATTTATTGCAAATTCTAGCTCTTGCACTACCACTGAACTTTCTAAATTATTAACTTCCTAACTTACTGCTATTAAAACGCATGTAATTAAATATTGTGATAAAGTCTTTGAAAGATCAGGAAGAAATCTGTTTTGGTCTATAAAAAATTCGAATGAGGTTTTAAATAAATTGAAATCTAGACATTTTCGTGCTTCTAGTCTGTCTACCTACGATTTTTCCACTCTTTACACTACACTTCCTCATAATCTTATAAAAGAAAAGCTTAATGATTTAATTGAATGGGCTTTTCACAGAGAAGACTCTCTCTATCTTGCATGTAATGTCAGAAATGCATTTTTCACTTCTAAAGAGCATAAGAATTATACACTTTGGTCATGTCAGAAAGTGTGTGATGCCCTCACCTTTCTACTTGACAATATTTATATTAGATTCGGTACTAAGCTATTTAGACAAATTGTGGGTATTCCGATGGGTACTAATTGCGCACCTCTTGTGGCTGATCTGTTCTTGTATTGTTATGAAAGAGACTTCATTTTGTCGCTTTCCATTGATAACCAATCTGAAATTATTGAAGCTTTTAGCTCTACTTCTAGATATTTAGATGATTTATTAAATATTGATAATACCTATTTTGATGGTTTAATCAGTCAGATTTACCCCCTAGATCTTCAGTTAAATAAAGCAAATTCTTCTGATACCGAGGCCCCGTTTTTGGATTTACATCTATCTATTGTAGATGGATTTGTTTCGTGCAAAATTTATGATAAACGCGATGACTTTGATTTTGAGATTGTAAATTTTCCTTTTTTGGATGGTGATGTTCCTCGTGCGCCATCCTATGGCGTTTATATTTCGCAATTAATTCGATTTGCTAGAGTGTGTAGTCATGTAACTGACTTCAACACTCGTAATAAATTATTAACGGCTTAACTCCTTAATCAGGGTTATCGGTACCATAAACTACGCACAGTCTTTTCAACATTTTATAGACGCCATTCTGATTTAATTTCAAAATTCAATATTGGACTTAAATCTCTTCTGCAACAAGGTCTATCGGAACCCGAACTTTATGGTGACTTAGTATATAAATTCAGAAAACTAGAACTGTCAGAGGATCTGACTATAGCCCCGCTATAGCCCTGTCAGAGGAGAAAGACTCATGAATTAAAGGTAAAGGCTTGTGAGAGGGTTAAATCCCTAACAAGGTACCTACGCCTTGTCTAAGTTAAAAAATAAGTTTTGGATAATGAAAAAAGCCCATGCACATCTTCAGACCTATATGAAAACACCTTTAAAGTTTCAAAAGGATTGACCTAGAACTGTAAGTGGAGTTGCGATCACAAGGTAGCTACTCCCTATACATTTTAACATTAGTAGATCTCAAAAATTGTCTAAGTTAAAAAAGGTGAAATAAGTGAAAAAAATTATTTAAGGATAATGAAAAAAGAATATGCACATCTTCAGACCTATATGAAAACACCTATAAAGTTTCAAAAGGATTGATCTAGAACTGTAAGAGGAGTTGCGGTAACAAGGTAGCTACTCCCTATACATTTTAACATTAGAAGATCTCAAAAATTGTCTAAGTTAAAAAAAGTGAAATAAGTGAAAACTATTATTTAAGGATAATGAAAAAAGAATATGCACATCTTCAGACCTATATGAAAACACCTGTAAAGTTTCAAAAGGATTGACCCAGAACTGTAAGAGGAGTTGCGGTAACAAGGTAGCTACTCCCTATACATTTTAACATTAGTAGATCTCAAAAATTGTCTAAGTTAAAAAAGGTGAAATAAGTAAAAAAAAATATTTAAGGATAATGAAAAAAGAATATGCACATCTTCAGACCTATATGAAAACACCTGTAAAGTTTCAAAAGGATTGATATAGAACTGTAAGAGGAGTTGCGGTAACAAGGTAGCTACTCCCTATACATTTTAACATTAGTAGCTCTCAAAAATTGTCTAAGTTAAAAAAGGTGAAATAAGTGAAAAAAATTATTTAAGGATAATGAAAAAAGAATATGCACATCTTCAGACCTATATGAAAACACTTATAAAGTTTCAAAAGGATTGACCTAGAACTGTAAGAGGAGTTGCGGTAACAAGGTAGCTACTCCCTATACATTTTAACATTAGTGGATCTCAAAAATTGTCTAAGTTAAAAAAGGTGAAATAAGTGAAAAAACTATTTAAGGATAATGAAAAAAGAATATGCACATCTTCAGACCCATATGAAAACACCTGTAAAGTTTCAAAAGGATTGACCTAGAACTGTAAGAGGAGTTGCGGTAACAAGGTACCCACTATCAAATATTACAGACAGACAGACAGACGGAATTCCGGACAAGCCAAACTATTACAGACAGACGGAATTCCGGACAAGCCAAATCCAATATAGCCCCCACGTTTTCAAAGCGGGGCTATAAATATATAACCGCAATGACTTCAGCACCCAATTTCGTAAAATCATTCTTCGATATAAAAAGATTGGGTACAACATGGATATTATACGACAGACTGCATGCATGGTAGTTAACCCAATCACGGTTGGCAACTTTGCTTCCCTCTTTAATTGCACGCCGGTGGTTCAGGCCTCAGATTCTATGACGGCTTCAACGTAAAGGCTTATTGAGAATTAGAGAGATAATGTTGGTTGGTGCCTGATGCTCTGTCTCTGGTCGGGCTCATCGGAGTCTAACTGTTGGTTTTCTTTTGCTCCAGCATTTCAGTGGTTTCTTGCTGTCGAGTCCTCACCGTTGTCTCACCTCTGTGGTTCTTTGATTTTTGTGTTCACGGAGATGTTGCACTGATGAGTTAGGAGGCCTTTATGCGGACTGAACATATTATTTGTCTAAATCGCGACGGAAGTAAGGGCGAGGATTGTGGCCACGTAAAATCGATTTAAGCCCCCCCCAGTGGAAATCTTCCACTGACCGTTCCAAGGCGGCTCTTCTGTGGCGATTTATTTATGTTGTTGTTTGTTACTTACTGTGTGTATCACTTGTGTCTTTTAATTTTGTATGGCCATATGGCCATTTTGTGGGAAAGTAACTGTCCATATGGCCTTCCTTTGTTTAGGTTTCCATTATGGTCTGGTCGCATAATGTTTGTATTTCTTTCCCTTTGGTGTCTTTTATGGGTGGAGTAAGTTAATTGTATCAATTCCTGATCTTTGTTTTACTTCTACTTTGTTGATTGCTGCTTAGCATTAAAAATTATATTTGTTTTGCAAGCCTGACAAACATTTCGAAAACATGCCTACACAACTACATAGTAAATTTTATTGCCGAAAAAGAGAAAAATTTGAAGATGAAAAAATTGTGATATTTTTCTTATTTCTGCTCAAAATATAGACTGTGTAACGAGTACCCACAATCTAGATATAGAGCAGAAATATGAAACATACGGTTTAACTCTGTAAACCCCAGTTTTATTATATAAAAGTGGGGTTCAAATGGGTCAAAATTATATAGTCGTGTTTTCGTGATGATAATTTTACTGTGCAGTTACATGCAATTTACCCCAGAAAATAATAACTGAGCCAGAGCAAAGCACTCCCTACAATTTACGTCGTGTGCCCAGCAAAGATTCACATCAGCGTGCGCATCCTAAACTTCTCTTGCTGCATGAAGAAGCATTGGACCTTTCGCACAACGTACCGTAGACTCTTTCGCGCAGTCTGATCAGATTCTTCGCTGGGCGCAGAAGTGATATACACCGGCTCAATTACTATATATATATATTTCCATTATTTCTTCTCCAAGACATATGCTGTGGGTAATCCTTAGAACCACGATTCCCGCCCATCGGGGCTTGAAGAAACAGATGGCTGCATGATGCTTCCACGCAGAGCTGAAGCCGACCCTCACACGAGTACTGGTAAACCGCTTAGAGGATCTAAGCCTGTCAATGTAAAGCGGTGTGCGTCGGACCGTCCATGCGTATAAACCCTATTGGTTTCATTGGGTGGCAGGGCTTGAGATATCATTTCACCTCAATGTCGGGTAGAAGTCCCACAAAATTTGAAGCAACCTTTACAGTGTTGACGGGGACGTTAAACCTCAAATCAAAGAAAACTCTTGGACTGTTTCAATGCGGCGGTCCTAACGAGCATCCACAACCTAGTTTAGAGAATAAATAAGGAAACCATCACCGGTTTTGAGCTTCAAATAACCTTTTGGGTGATAAAGAGACCATAGTTAAGCATGTTTTTCACTCTTTTCCTTTCTTTTTATCCCCCGACCGAATAGGTTCGGGGGATATAGCGATCAGCCTGGCGTCCGTCCGTCTGTCCGTCCGTCCGTCCGTCCGTCAGTAGACGCAACCTTGTGATGGCCATAACTCCTATACCCTTTGAGATTCATTGATGGTTCTTGGCACAATTGTTCACACGGCCGAGACGGCGTGTCATGCGCAAGAACCAGAACTCTGGATGCCATACTTTATTAGTTATCTCCCCTTTTAATAAAATAGAAAGACTACTTTGTGATGGCCATAACTCCAATACCCTTTGAGATATATTGATGGTACCTGGCACAGTTGTTCACAAGGCTGAGACGGCATGTCATGCACAAGAACCACAACTCTGATTGCCATGGTTTTGGAGTTATCTCCCCTTCCAATAAAATAGAGTGATAACCTTGTGATGGCCATAACTCATATACCCTTTGAGATTCATTGATGGTTCTTGGCACAATTGTTCACAAGGCTGAGATGGCGTGTCATGCGCAAGAATCAGAACTCTGGATACCATACTTTTTAGTTATCTCCCCTTTTAATAAAATAGAATGACTACTTTGTGATGGCCATAACTCCAATACCCTTTGAGATATATTGATGGTACGTGGCACAGTTGTTCACAAGGCTGAGACGGCATGTCATGCACAAGAACCACAACTCTGGTTGCCATGGTTTAGGAGTTATCTCCCCTTTCAATAAAATAGAGTGACAACCTTGTGATGGCCATATTTCCAATACCCTTTAAGATATATTGATGATACCTGGCACAATTGTTCACAAGGCCGAGATGGTGTGTCATGCACAAGAACCACAACTCTGGGTGCCATGGGTTTTTAGTTATCTCCCCTTCCAATAATATAGAATCACTACCTTGTGATGGCCACATCTCCAACACTCTTTGAGATATATTGATGATACTTGGTGCAGTTGTACATGAGGTTAAGCAGGTGTGTCACGTGCAAGAACCACAACTCTGGGTGCCCTGGTTTTTTAATTATCTCCCCTGACAATATAACCTTGTGATGGCCATAACTCCAATACCCTTTGAGATATATTGATTGCACTTGGCACAATTGTATACAACGTTGAGACGGCGCTTCATGCCTAAGAACAACAACTCTGGGTGCTATGATATTTGATTTATCTCCCCTTCCAATATAACAGTATGACAACCTTGTGATCATCGTACCTCCAATACCCTTTGAGACATACTGGTGGTACTTGTTGCAGATGTGCATGAGGTTAAGCAGGTGTGTCATGCCCAAGAGTTACAACTCTGGGTGCTCTGGGTTTTTAGTTATCTCCCCTGGCAAAATAACCTTGTGATGGCCATAACTCCAACACCCTTTGAGATATATTGAAGGAACTTGGCACAATTGTATACAAGGTACAGAAGGAATGTCATGTGCAAGAACCACAACTGTGGATGCTGTGGTATTTGAGTTATCTACCCTTCCAATATAACAGTATGACCAGCTTGTGATCACCATATCTCCAATACCTTTTGAGACATATTGATGGTACTTTGTATACAAATATATGAGCTTAAGCAGACATGTCATGTGCAAGAACCACATTTCTGAGTGCCCTGGTGTTTTAGTTATCTCCCCTGACAGTATAATCTTGTGATGGCCATAACTGCAATACTTTTGTGATTTATTGCTGGTTTAATTCTGGTGCACTTTCTATTGGTGAACAATCTTCTGAAGGCCATATTGGCTTTTGGTCGGGGGATTTGCCATCTCTTCCGATGGCTACTTTTTCTTTTATTCGCCAAAAAAAAAAAATCAGTTCATTTATCAATTAGGGTGTACATAATTTGCTCTCGGGGAATCCGTTTTATTTTCAGAAGGAATCCGTTTGTAGGAAAAAGCAGGACGCAAATATAGACTATTTACCCTTTTGGAAAAGCATTAAGATAATACACGCTAGTGCACATGCTCATTGGAATCGCTTCAACGAGACGGTCCCAACAAGTTTCCCAAACTATGTCTTCGAGTAAAATATGTCTACCTTTAAAGGAAAGAATTTGCTCCTCCAAGGCACATTCATTTCGTTAATAATCACAATTGATATTTTAGAAAGAAAGAAAAAAGGACAGAAATAAAGAAACTAGAGAAAGCGACCAGTGGGTCGCGTATACCCCCGGCCAGTGCCACCCTCTGATATATCTTTCGAGCTTGTATGTAACATGAATGAAGAGGTCAAGAAGCTTCAAGAATCTATAATGTGCTTATAAAATCTAAACCAAACATAATCTTTCTAAATGGACCAAAGTAGTGAGAGAATCAAAGTTACTGAAGGGGTGGTGGCATCACTGTTACTGAAGCAGCAGGGTGTGGTATGCATCAATGGAATCTTTGAACTGGTATGCAACATTGATGCAAGTATCAATTAAATTTGTCTTGAGTTTAGAACATTATGTAACAGGCATCTATAAACTTGGTCATAAAACTTTAACCAAATGTAACTTTTTAAGTCCATGACCCTGAGGTCTAGGTCATGTGGGTGGGGAAGCAACATGCATCTCGAAATCTTTGGACTGGTATGCAACATTGATGCAAGTAACAACTGAATTTGTCATAGAGTTTAGAACATACAGGCATCTATAAACTTTGTCATAAAACTTTAACCAAACGTAAAATTTCTAAGTATGTGACCTTGACCTGAAGGTCATTGTGGTCACATGCATCAATGAAATCTTACGACCAGTATGCAACTTCAGTGTAAGTATCAACTAAATCTATCGAAAGGTTCGTTCAGAAGATACAACCTCTTAGAAACTTTTACGCAAAACTTTAACCAAGATGTAAAATTTCTAAGTCTCAAGGTCACTGTGGGGGTGGGACATGCATCAATGAAATCTTTAGACCAGTATGTAACTTCAGTGTAAGTATCAACTAAATCTATCAAAGGGTTCAGAAGATACAACCTCTTAGAAACTTTAACGCAAAACTTTAACCAAAATGTAAAATTTCTAAGTCTGTGACCTTGACCTCAAGGTCACTGTGGGGGGTGGGACATGCATCAATGAAATCTTTAGACCAGTATGTAACTTCAGTGTAAGTGTCAACTAAATCTATCAAAGGATTCAGAAGATGCAAGCTCTTAGAAACTTTAACGCAAAACTTTAACCAAAATGTTAACGGACGGACGGACAGACGGAAGGACGGAAACACGGACGGACGGACGGACGAACGGCAGGACGAAAACTATATACCCCCATAGCATACTTCGTATGCCGGGGGTATAATAACAATACGATAACACACTCATGGACATTTGTTTGTTTGTTTGTGGTTTAACGTCCCGACAACACTATATAGGGCATTTTGTCTGCCAATTACGACAAATACCTAAGGGTTTTAAGTAGTATTCCCCCAACCGGTATAGTTGGCAGTAATTAGCAACAATTGCCAATTAAGCATGTGTGTGAAGTACCCGAAAAAAAAAGATTCCCCACCCCCCCCCCCCCCCCCCCCGAAATCAATATATTTTTGCTAGTCAAAAAATAAAAATCAATAATTAAAGTTTTTTTCTTCTTCTTTTGTAAACAATATGAAGTGTTTGTTAATTGCGCATCAGTCACATGCAGAAAATATATAGTGATATATATTATGTTATGCATAAGAATTTTTTTTCTGATTTCCACTTTCACCCCACTGGGTGACCTAATAGTGCTATAAATATCTTGCTTATCTTCTTATAGAAGATTCTCGAAAACTGAGTCACAGATTAATTTCATTTTTGTAAACAACTTGTTTACAAGGAAAAGTACTTCAAAACCTTTTTAGAAAGTTCAGGTTTGCATTATGTTTAGAAAATTACATCATCTTATTCAACAGCCGTCTGGACTGTTCTAGGGAATCTTAGGGTCTATAAAAGAGCTTGATTTTTCTCTTTGAGTCAGACCTTGGAGTTTGAAGTTTGGGCTTTTAAGAAAAGTTATTTCTGAATTCTGTGTTGGATTGTTAAAGGATATTTTATTTCATTTCGGACTGTGAATTCTTTGGGATCAAGGAAAATAGATTCATTCAGGATATTTCATAGCAGAGCTAAGTACATTTAATTTTCTTACTTCTACGGGTTAAAGTTAAGGCATAACTATACCAAATTTAGTGACACAGAGGCCTTTTTGATATTTAATCTTCATCAGTGTGTCTCAACTCCAAAGTTATGAAACCGAAACGGATGACGGGTAAGACCCGGCACCACAGCACAGCCCCACTCCGAGCACACACCGACCGACGTAGCCTATTGGACAGGTCAACTGGAGGCATCAGGCAAGAGACGCCAACCCGCGGACTTATAGGCGTCCCCCACCGAGCCAACATCAGCAAACATGACCCACACTCCACGGAAGTCCCGGGTTTCAGGAAGGAGATGTCCAAAGTAGCGAGACTTGCAACATTTAAAATATATCAAAAAATGTAAACCAAATCCGCTTAGATACATGTCTCACCTGACAAGCCAGTCTTAGTTTTAGTAAAATTAGAATTTTATACTGCAAAATATTAAAGATATAATATAGTTATTTAAATCAGTACTTGAGCACTGACGTCAACACCGCAGAATCAACCTCGGCACTAAGGAACTAATACTGAGCTGATGATACCCTCGGGGACGAACGAATCATCCACCAGCAGAGATACCGACCCAGCGGTTGCAATTAAGGCGTTAATGTACCAAATTTAGTGACACAGAGGCCTTTCTGATATTTAATCTTCATCAGTGTGTCTCAACCCCAAAGTTCTGAAACCAAAACGGATGACGGGCAAGAACCGGCAAACACAGCACATCCCCCTCCGAGCATACACCGACCGACGTAGCCTATGAGGCAGGTCAACTGGAGGCATCAGGCAAGAGACGCCAACCCGCGGACTTATAGGCATCCCCCACCGAGCCAACATCAGCAAACATGACCCACACTCCACGGAAGTCCCGGGCATCAGGAAGGAGATGTCCAAAGTAGCGAGACTTGCAACATTTAAAATATATCAAAAAGTGTAAACCAAATCCACTAAGATACATGTCTCACCTGACAAGCCAGTCTTAGTTTTAGAAAAAATTAGAATTTTTTACTGCAAAAATTAAGGATATAATATAGTTATCTAAATCGGTACTTGAGCAATGACGTCAACGACGCTGTATCAACCTCAGCACTAAGGAACTGATACTGAGCTGATGATACCCTCGGAGACGAATGAATCATCCAACAGCAGATGATTAAAGATAACTTGTAAATAAATTTTGTTAAATTTTTCCAAAAGGCTTGTTTGCTTTTTCTTTCTGCTACGCCTGGCTCGTAACAATTAATAAAAATATAGGAATTAAAATATATTAAACAAACAACAACAACAAAAAACAGTAAATATATAGATAAGACGAAATAAAAATAGACTTATATCAGCTGTAAATGTCATTAACAAAAATGTATTCAAATCCCACTTAACTACCTAAAAGCCGGAAATTTCCGATTTAATCCGATAATCGCGTAATATGAGAACTGACAGCTATAAATAGATACAATGAGGAGAGACGGCTCAAAGTACTGAAAATGGCAAGAAAACAACCTGAAAATGACAAACTTTGTTTTTATTTGATCCTTAATTATTTGATACTGTTGGAAAGAAAAAAAAAACATTTTTCTTCTAGAACTTTCAACCACATTAATAACAGCGTATTTTATAATTAAATTATTACAGTATAAAAACAGACACCCTCGTGAGTTTTTGCTAATTTTCTATTGAAGTAAACGAGAGGTTCACGAGACGAAGGGTCCTACTTTCATTTTAAAATTGACCAGTTTAAATTTTATTTAAAAAATATAAACTTATAATCTAAATTAAGATAAAAGATTGAATTTTCATAATTTTCAACCACATTTTCGCTATCTAGCCTAGTATTTTTTATAAATCATGTCTTAGATTCACGCGCCCTATTAATTTCTATACAATTTGTCGCGCGGTTAAAATAGGCGGATTACAATTGTCCCACATGGCTATAATAAAATAAATTTCTTACATTGGTATGATTAAGTCTCTCCCTTATTGTCTTCAAAGTCAACATCTCCCTTCCATTTTTCGCTTTCTGGTCTCGGTCTGCGATACCTATGGCATGGAAGAAATTTAATGGTCCTCTTTGGTAGCTGTCGTCTTTCATACTGAAACAGGAATAGATGGCTGCGTCAAGCAAAAAGGGGTCTTTCGAGCTTCAATGAAGACTTAAGGGAAACGGGAACACCTAGCAGATTTTCCGCAATTTTTCAAAGGGAGACAACTTTCGGGACTTCTTGTTCGCTTTTCTATAAGACAGCTCCCACTGAAATAAGGAGTCTACTATTAAAGGAAAAATTGCCCCTCAAAAGCAAATTCTTTCCTATCAGAGTTGACCGATATTGACATGGGAGACAAAAATACTTTTGCAGGAGTGCCTCCCCCTGAAGATGTAACCATTCCCCTTAAGCGTTACGATAGAACAGCGCAGTGGTATTATAATGTTATTAATCAAATAATTTCGTATTGGCCCAGTTACAGGTCCGAGGTCTGCTGTATTGGCACGAGGCCGAAGGCCGAGGCCAATACAGCAGACCTCGGACCTGTTACTGGGCCAATACGAAATTACTTGATTAATGACAATTTTATTAATTGACGCAATTAAAACATGATTTATGATTTTTGAATATTGGTTGACCTTGTGTAATATAGGATAATCAATTAATAATATGTTCTAAAAGTGTATTTTGTCTGCCGAACGTTTGTCATATCTTTTTCGAAATTAGGTATATTTTGCTTTGGAGCTGAAATAAGAAAAGCATAAACTTGTAAACCTCAATGTTCTCTAAATAGCAAGGAGTTACACGAACGTGTTAACGTAATGTCTGCGTACCCGCAGTTCAAAACAGCTTCCCCAGTCTCTGTGAAGAAGATGTCGGTCACCAGACATGCAAATAGAGAACAGCGAAACTTGAGATCAGACTGAGTTTTCGCAGGGCGCGCATAATCGAACACCTTTATTTTGGCGTGGCGCTTTTAACCTAGACACTATTCATATGTAGTTCGAACAATTTGACATGAGACTGGTGACATCTATTACCATAATTTCACACCCGACTGAATGCATATATATTTATCTTTGACGTTTCCGGAAGAGGTCGATATCTTTATTCAATACATAAACCGACTTCGACAGGAACAAAGTAAGTACTATAGTAGCTACCAATGACATGTGCACTAGTTTTATCACAGGAACAGCTATGGTTGCTACTTTAGTAGATTGTCAAGACAACATGATGCTACACAGGTCACAGGGCATGCATTGAAACAAAATCATCATATGTTGATTCACAAAAGCATTTTGCAGCCTTCCAAAACTTATACAAGAGGACCATGATGGTCCTGTATTGCTCACCTGAGTCTATTCATCACCTTGTTTTTGATCCCACATGACCCATATTCAAACATATTCAAGATCTTATAAAAGGCAAGTTTCATGAAGCTTGAACCAAAATGTAGTCTCAAGTATGATTTGACAAATTTTGTTTGTTTGATTTGAGGTTTATACTACGTAGGTCATTTTAGAGACGTTGCTTCCAATTTTGTGGGACTTTTACCCGACACTGAGATGGAAGGTCCACCCCTTCATGTCTGACAGCATTTATATTTCTGCAGCCTGAAGATTGATTTCAATCATTTCTAATCTGTAGCATGCTTATGGTGGGGAATATATGAAATAAAAGTAGGTCGAGTGATGACAATGTTTTTTCTAAAAATAGCCAAAAGAACTTTGACCATGATCCAAACACATGAAAGTCTGAATTGCTTGAAATACTGTATTATCATACAGAATATTTGTTTAAAGTTATAATAATCCCTAAAAGGCGGGAAAACCCGGAAGGGGTAGCCTGGAAAACAGAATAGACCCAGATCAGTCGTCGCAGAACGTGGCATCTGATCAGTGTCTGCACTGTTTGCTAACAGCACTTTCTGTCAAATAAAATACCCCTGCTGACCAAGGTATTACAAAAAGAGGACGATTCTGAGCAAGTTTGATGATGATTGGACTAAAACTGTAGCCTCTAGAGTGTTAACAAGGTTTTTCTTTGATTTAACCTACTGACCTACTTTTTGACCCCACATGACCCATATTCGAATTTGACCTAGATATTGTCAAGATGATCATTCTGAACAAGTTTGATGATAATTAGACTAAAATTGCAGTCTCTAGAGTGTAAACAAGGATTTTCTATGATTTGACCTACGTTTTATGCCACATGACCCATATTCGAATTTGACCTAGATATCGTAGTGATGATCATTCTGAGCAAGTTTGATGATGATTTGACCAAAACTGTGGCCTCTAGAGTGTTAACAAGGTTTTTTCTATGATTTGACCTACTGACCTGTTTTTTGGCCAACATGACCCATAATCTAACTTGACCGAGATATTGTCAGGATAATCATTCTGAGCAAGTTTGAGGATGATTGGACCAATATTGTGGCCTCTAGAGTGCTAACAAGGTTTTTCTGTGGCTTGACCTACTGACCTCTTTTGACCCGAATGACCAATATTCGAAATTGACGGAGATATTGTCAGTATAATCATTCTGAGCAAGTTTGAGGATGACTGGACCAAAACTGTTGCCTCTAGAGTGTTAAAACGGTTTTTCCATGATCTGACCTACTGACCTACATTTTGACCTGAAATGACCCATATTCAAACTTGACCGAGATATTGTCAGGATGAACATTCTGACCAAGTTTGAGGAAGATTGGACAAAAACTGAAGCCTCGAGTGTTAACAAGGTTTTTTCTATGATTTGACCTGCTGACCTACTTTTTGACCCCACATGACCCATAATCGAGATATTGTCAGGATGATCATTTTGAGCAAGTTTGAGGATGATTGGACCAAAACTGTGGCCTCTAGAGTGTTAACAAGGTTTTTCTATGATTTTACCTACTGACCTATTTTTTGGCCCACATCTTCCATAATCACACTTGACCGAGATATTGTCAGGATGATCATTCTGAGCAAATTTGAGGATGATTGGACCAAAACTGTGACCTCTAAGACTGCTAACAAGGTTCTTCTGTGGTTTGACCTACTGACCTACTTTTTGACCCGAAATGACTCATATTCGAACTTGACCGAGATATTGTCAGGATGATCATTCTGAGCAAGTTGGAGGATGACTGGACCAAAACTGTGGCCTCTAGAGTGTTAACAAGGTTTTTCTATGATCTGACCTACTGACCTACTTTTTGACCTGAAATTACCCACATTCAACCTTGACCGAGATATTTTCTGGATGAACATTCTGATTAAGTTTGAGGAAATTTGGGCCAAAACTGTGGCCTCTAGAGTGTTTACAAGGTTTTTCTATGATTTGACCTACTGACCTACTTTTTGACCCGACATGACCCATATTCGAACTTGATCGAGATATTGACAGGATGATCATTCTGAGCAAGTTTGAGGATGATTGGACCAAAACTGTGGCCTCTAGAGTGCTAACAAGGGTTTTCTGTGGTTTGACATACTGACCTACTTTTTGACCCGACGTAACCCATATTCAAACTTGACCAAGATATTATCAAGATGATCATCCTGAGCAAGTTTGAGGATGATTGGACCAAAATTGTGGCCTCTAGAGTGTTAACAAGGTTTTCCTTTGATTTGACCTGGTGACCTACTTTTTGACCCGACATGACCCATATTCGAACTTGACCGACATATTGTCATGATGATCATTCTGACCAAGATTGATGATAATTGGATCAAAACTGTGGCCTCTAGAGTGTTAACGGACGCACGACGAACGACGACGCCGGACATCTCAGTCACAATAGCTCACCATGACCTTTGGCCAGGTGAGCTAAAAAGAATCAGGTTTCTAATCAGGAGTCTAACTGTTGGTTTTCTTTTGCTCTAGCATTTCAGTGTTTTTTTGCTGTCGAGTCCTCACCGTTGTCTCACCTCTGTGGTTCTTTGATTATTTGTGTTCATGGAGATGTTGTACTGATGAGTAAGGAGGCCTTAATGCGGACTGAACAAACTATTTGTCCAAATCGCGACGGAAGTAAGGGCGAGGATTGTGGCCACGTAAAATCGATTTAAGCCCCCCAGTGGAAATCTTTCCACTGACCGTTCCAAGGCGGTTCTTCTGTCGCGGTTTGTTTATGTTGTTGTTTGTTACCTACTGTGTGTGTCACTTGTGTCTTTTTATTTTGGATGGCCATATGGCCATTTTGTGGGAAAGTAACTGTCCTTATGGCCTTCCTTTGTTTAGGTTTCCATTATGGTCTGGTCGCTTCATGTTTGCGTTTCTTTCCATTTGGTGTCTTTGATGGGTGGAGTAAGTTAATTGTATCGATACCTGATCTTTGTTTTACCTCTACTTCCCATTACGAGACATCTGTGACTTGTAGTCGCAGGTCTTGCGTTTCAGCCACAACCGCCGTCTTGAATGCGCTTCAGTATCTTGGCAACCCTACCCAAGTGGTAGGTTGACTATGGTAAACCGATGTCGTCATTTAGGTAGCTACCTTCGGTGTTCGGCTGTAACTTTGGGTCACTAAGGTAGCAACATTAGTTCCAGCCAAAGTCGCTCATAGTGGTCGGTAAATGGGTCGCCATTCACGAGATACCGAAAATTCAATGGACGTTTACGAAAACCGACCTATCAGGTGGAAACACTTATAAATTATTTGCATAGAAGTCAGTCTCATGTCAAATTGCACCAGCTATAACAACGCCTCAGTAACGAAATACTTCAACCGAGCCGAGCTTTGAGGGCAATGGATACACCCTCCAGGGAAGGCAACCCTTTCAGTTACATTTCTGTCTCTAGTTAGGCGGGCTGTTAAGCCTGTCTATAACTACGGTCTTCTCTAGTTAGGCGGGCTGTTAAGCCTGTCTATAGCTTCGGTCTTCTCTAGTGAGGCGGGCTGTTAAGCCTATCTATAGCTGCGGTCTTCTCTAGTGAGGCGGGCTGTTAAGCCTATCTATAGCTGCGGTCTTCTCTAGTTAGGCGGGCTGTTAAGCCTGTCTATAGCTACGGTCTTCTCTAGTTAGGCGGGCTGTTAAGCCTGTCTGTAGTTACAGTCTTCTCTAGTTGACGGGCTGTTTAGCCTGTCTATAGCTACGGTATTCTCCAGTTAGGCGGGCTGTTAAGCCTGTCTATAGCTACGGTCTTCTCCAGTTAGACGGGCTGTTAAGCCTGTCTATAGCTAAGGTCTTCTCTAGTTAGGCGGGCTGTTAAGCCTGTCTATAGCTACGGTCTTCTCTAGTTAGGCGGGCTGTTAAGCCTGTCTATAGCTACGGTCTTCTCCAGTTAGGCGGGTTGTTAAGCCTGTCTATAGCTACGGTCTTCTCCAGTTAGACGGGCTGTTAAGCCTGTCTATAGCTACGGTCTTCTCCAGTTAGGCGGGCTGTTAAGCCTGTCTATAGCTAAGGTCTTCTCCAGTTAGGCGGGCTGTTAAGCCTGTCTATAGCTACGGTCTTCTCTAGTTAGGCGGGCTGTTAAGCCTGTCTATAGCTACGGTCTTCTCCAGTTAGGCGGGCTGTTAAGCCTGTCTATAGCTATGGTATTCTCCAGTTAGGCGGGCTGTTAAGCCTGTCTATAGCTACGGTCTTCTCCAGTTAGACGGGCTGTTAAGCCTGTCTATAGCTACGGTCTTCTCCAGTTAGGCGGGCTGTTAAGCCTGTCTATAGCTACGGTCTTCTCCAGTTAGACGGGCTGTTAAGCCTGTCTATAGCTACGGTCTTCTCCAGTTAGACGGGCTGTTAAGCCTGTCTATAGCTACGGTCTTCTCCAGTTAGACGGGCTGTTAAGCCTGTCTATAGCTACGGTCTTCTCCAGTTAGACGGGCTGTTAAGCCTGTCTATAGCTACGGTCTTCTCCAGTTAGGCGGGCTGTTAAGCCTGTCTATAGCTACGGTCTTCTCCAGTTAGACGGGCTGTTAAGCCTGTCTATAGCTACGGTCTTCTCCAGTTAGGCGGGCTGTTAAGCCTGTCTATAGCTATGGTATTCTCCAGTTAGGCGGGCTGTTAAGCCTGTCTATAGCTACGGTCTTCTCCAGTTAGACGGGCTGTTAAGCCTGTCTATAGCTACGGTCTTCTCCAGTTAGGCGGGCTGTTAAGCCTGTTTATAGCTACGGTATTCTCCAGTTGGGCGGGCTGCTAAGCCTGTTTATAGCTACGGTCTTCTCCAGTTAGACGGGCTGTTAAGCCTGTCTATAGCTACGGTCTTCTCCAGTTAGACGGGCTGTTAAGCCTGTCTATAGCTACGGTCTTCTCTAGTTAGACGGGCTGTTAAGCCTGTCTATAGCTACGGTCTTCTCCAGTTAGACGGGCTGTTAAGCCTGTCTATAGCTACGGTCTTCTCCAGTTAGACGGGCTGTTAAGCCTGTTTATAGCTATGGTATTCTCCAGTTAGGCGGGCTGTTAAGCCTGTCTATAGCTACGGTCTTCTCCAGTTAGACGGGCTGTTAAGCCTGTTTATAGCTATGGTATTCTCCAGTTAGGCGGGCTGTTAAGCCTGTCTATAGCTACGGTCTTCTCCAGTTAGACGGGCTGTTAAGCCTGTCTATAGCTACGGTCTTCTCCAGTTAGGCGGGCTGTTAAGCCTGTCTATAGCTATGGTATTCTCCAGTTAGGCGGGCTGTTAAGCCTGTCTATAGCTACGGTCTTCTCCAGTTAGACGGGCTGTTAAGCCTGTCTATAGCTACGGTCTTCTCCAGTTAGGCGGGCTGTTAAGCCTGTCTATAGCTACGGTCTTCTCTAGTGAGGCGGGCTGTTAAGCCTGTTTATAGCTATGGTATTCTCCAGTTAGGCGGGCTGTTAAGCCTGTCTATAGCTACGGTCTTCTCCAGTTAGACGGGCTGTTAAGCCTGTCTATAGCTACGGTCTTCTCCAGTTAGGCGGGCTGTTAAGCCTGTCTATAGCTACGGTCTTCTCCAGTTAGACGGGCTGTTAAGCCTGTCTATAGCTACGGTCTTCTCCAGTTAGACGGGCTGTTAAGCCTGTCTATAGCTACGGTCTTCTCCAGTTAGACGGGCTGTTAAGCCTGTCTATAGCTACGGTCTTCTCCAGTTAGGCGGGCTGTTAAGCCTGTCTATAGCTATGGTATTCTCCAGTTAGACGGGCTGTTAAGCCTGTCTATAGCTACGGTCTTCTCCAGTTAGACGGGCTGTTAAGCCTGTCTATAGCTATGGTATTCTCCAGTTAGGCGGGCTGTTAAGCCTGTCTATAGCTGCGATCTTCGATGCATTTTGGGGACCGCTTTAGGTATCCTTATGGTAAGCTCTATACATTTTGACAAACCAAACGTTCTAAGATTTCTGTATATTTGCGAAGAATAAGCCCTTAGAAAAAAAAAATTGTTCAACGCTCATAAATACACTCCTGGCTAAAATGCAATGATCAAAGCACTGAGCGTGCTAATGGGGCGATTGTTTATGAACTTTGGATAGCGCCGGGGAAATTTTCCAATTGGTTGGCACTTCTGACTTAAAGAATTTAAATTAATTCGGGTTTGATTTATGCCACACTACTTCATAATTTGATAAAGAAATAGATCATCTCTAACTGTGATTTGTTGAGTTATAAATCACAGTTTGGAGGTCAGTTGTAAAGTAGATCAAATCACGAGCGCGCAGCGCGCGCGATTTGCCTACTTACGACTGACCGACAAACTGTGATTTATTACTCAACAAATTACAAACTAGAGCTGATCTATTCGATTATAACAGGCTGAAAATCGGCAATAATGCTGTTATTTCCTTCAAAATCTCACGTTTCGCCTTTGTTAGCAGAAATCCCGCTTAAATTATCGACTGAAAGACATGCATTTATATCCTTTTCTTACGTTTTCGATGCGAGAAAATGACGTTACACCGTCTAACGTTAAGAAAATTGACTAGTGACGTCATAAATTGGCAGTGTTTAATGACGTCACTCGTCAAGCTCTTCCTCGTGATTTGTTGTAGAATAACACACTGTTATTTTCCATTGCCTATATAGGCGCGCTGTGTTAGAATAAACGATAAAGATCAACGAACCTTTACTCGCAAGGGATCATTATGAAAACAAGCATTTTGTAATTATCCTTTTTTATGGTCATGTCAAAAGGTTGGTTATGCCCTTAAGTACCTTTTGAAAATAACATCTATAGACAAATTGTGGGTATTCCGATAGAAACTATCTGTGTGCCTCCTTTTGCAGATCTGTTTTTGTTTTGTTACGAGTGAGATTTCATGCTCTTCTCTCTCTCTCTCTCTCTCTCTCTCTCTCTCTCTCTCTCTCTCTCTCTCTCTCTCTCTCTCTGATGAAACTCAGGTTTATTTTTGTTTGGACTGCGGTTTAGAGGTTTCGCAATTAATACGTTTAATTCAACATCTAGATATCTGGATGATTTACTTAATATTCATTTTGAGTAAATGATAGACACGCACCCCAGTGGAATTCGTTCCACTGACCGTTCCAAGGCGGTTCTTCCGTCGCGATTTATTTTTGTTATGGTTTGTCTTGAGTGTGTGTATCGCTTATGCTTTTTTGCTTTGGATGGCTAATTGGCCATTTTGTTGGAAAGTAACTGTCCTTTTGGGTTTTCGCTATTGATGTTTGCATTAGGGTCTAGATGTTCTATGTCTGTGCTTCCTTCCCTTTGGTGTCTCTGATGTGTTCGGTGTCCGAACACGCTCCATTGGCATCATTTGCAGGGATGAATGTCATTAAGTGCACCGTCCTTCGGATCGGGACGTTAACTGGAGGCCCCCTGTGCAGGGAGAACCATCCCCTGTGCAGGTTAAAGATCCCTACCGTAATTACATGATTACTGTGTAGGCTTTCATCCTGCAAATCTGGAGTGTATGTAATATACACCTGCGGTAATGGTCAAATGTGACCGACGCAGTATCAGAAGATAGATAGATAGATAGATAGACACCAAAGGGAAAGAAGAACAAACACAAAACAACCAGACCCTAATAGAAACATCAATAGCAGAATAGGGCCAGAAGGCCATTGTTTCCTCAACATTTTCTCACTTGTTATATTTTTGTCTTCCCAGGAAGGTGATATTTGGTCCTCAGCTGCATGAAACTTGGCTAATTCTCCCATCACGTGAACAAGTCCGTGAAATGAACACCCCCTTACACCCCACTTTATATAGAGAAAACTGGGGTTTACGGGGGTAAACATTATTTTTCTTATTTTTACTCCAAGACATAGGTTGTGGGTACTCGTTAGAACCGCCTCAACGAGGCGGTTCTAACGAGCACCTACAACCTATGTTTGCAGTATAAATAAGAAAAATATCATGGAATTTCATGCGAAAAGTAGCCATTTTTGAGATGTGTAAAATGCACTATGTCGCACGGGTGTGTTAGCGTAATGTAAGCTCTCTAAATCGATTTCACCAATTTTATGTTCCTTGCTCCCTGAAAATGCCTTCATGCGGACTAAACAAATTATTTGTCTAAATCGCGACGGAAGTAAGGGCGAGGATTGTGGCCAAGTAAAATCGATTTAACCCCCCCCCCACATACACACACACACCCCCCAGTGGAATGCGTTTCCGCTGACCGTTCCAAGGCGGTTCTTCTGTCGCGGTTTATTTTTGTTATGGTTTGTCTTTTGCGGTTTGTGTTGCTTATATTATTTTATTTTGGATAGGCCATTGGCCATTTTGTGGGAAAGTAACTGTCCTTTTGGCTTTCCGCTATTGATGTTTCCATTAGGTCTGTTGTTTCATGTTTGTGTTTCTTTCCCTTTGGTGTCTCTGATGGGAGCTTTGGGTTGATTGTATCGATTACTGATAATTGCCATCACTTCTATTTTTCATGCTGTCATGGTAACATATCAAAGTAAAAGTAAAACAAAGATCAGGAATTGATACAATTAACTTACTCCACCCATAAAAGACACCAAAGGGAAAGAAAAACAAACATTAAGCGACCAGACCATAATGGAAACCTAAACAAAGGAAGGCCATAAGGACAGTTACTTTCCCACAAAATGGCCAAATGGCCATCCAAAATTAAAAGACACAAGTGATACACACAGTAAGTAACAAACAACAACATAAATAAATCGCCACAGAAGAGCCGCCTTGGAACGGTCAGTGGAAGATTTCCACTGGGGGGGCTTAAATCGATTTTACGTAGCCACAATCCTCGCCCTTACTTCCGTCGCTATTTAGACAAATAATTTGTTCAGTCCGCATGAAGGTCTCCTAACTCATCAGTGCAACAACTCCGAGAACACAAAAATCAAAGAACCACAGAGGTGAGACAACGGTGAGGACTCGACAGCAAGAAACCACTGAAATGCTGGAGCAAAAGAAAACCAACAGTTAGACTCCGATGAGCCCGACCAGAGACAGTCGTGTTGATCCGCTCAGTACTGGTTCGATCCGTGACTGGGTACTTCATTGTATTTCTTGACATTTTCAATATCGCACGAGCCGCGTCGAGCACTCGCCGCGTCGAGCATTCTGGCGAGTGCTCTCAGTTAGCGAATTCGAGTTATGATCGAGAGGTTGTGGGTTCGAGTCCGGCCATCGGAGGCGAGGTGTGTCCTTGGACAAAGACACGTAAAGTCACTGCCTACTCAACCCAAGTGTAAATGGGTAGCAGTGGTGTAAAGTCACTGCCTCTCTCTCGTGCGCGTGATAAGATTCAAATATTATTAAGCTTGAAACTTTCATCGCAATCGAACTAAAATAAATTAGTATAAACTAAACTAAACTAAACTACAGTCAAACTTCAATGGCTCGAACACCTTTGGGACCATGAAAATATATTCTAGACAGGGGTAGTTCGAGACACTAAGGTGACTGCCAGGAGGCATATCGAGATACTTTAAGACATCTTTTCTGTGTTCTATAATGAAAATGTATGCTTTGTGTACTCATTAGAATCGCCTCATTGATGCGATTCTAATGAGAACACACAGCATACATTTGCAAGATAAAAGACTAAAATCTCCTTAATCATCTCCCACTATTTGTTATGTAGAGGATTTCGCTAGGGGCTCAAGAATGGGTTCGACACATCCATGGTAAACGAGCCAACGGTGTTCGAGCCATCGAAGTTCTACTGTAAACTCAAAGAAAGTATAACCTTCTCTGTTCGATCGATTAAGCTTTGAATCAACGGTTATCCTTACCTACAGTGAAGACATGGATCAGACTGTTGAGATGCGCAGGCTTATCCGAAGCTTTATCGTACTGAACTGTCCGAAGGCATATTTTCGACTGCCATGGCTCACATATTAGATGACTATAGAAGTTTGCAAAATGTATGAGTTCTTGCATGATGCTGTTTCATTCGATGTTTTATTAACTATAGCCCTGTCAGCACAAAACAGCAGGCCATCGTCGGGCCGATAGCGATACGACGTTACCACATCGTATCGCGATCGGCCCGACGATGGTCCAACATTCTTGGCTGGCTGGGAAGCTTACGTCTCCAGGCTCACGACCTGAAGATCCGAAGAAGAGTCACGGTATTGAGAGGCTGAGGCAAGACCTGCTGTCCTAGCAGCAGGTTAGGGTAGAGGGGGAGTGCTGTTAATACTCTAGTTTCTACACCTCCCTTCATTTTCGTCTTTCTCTACTTCCCTCACTTTCATCTCCTCTACTGTCTCTTCTATCTTTAGTTTTTCATTGACACAAAATGACTCACATGCGTTGACGTTCGCCCCCGCCCATCGGGGCTTGCACAAATAAATTGGGCTGCATGGTGCCTCCGCGCAGAGCTGAAAACGACCGAACATGAGTAATGGTAGTTCAAATTCGTTCACTGACCGTTCCAAGGAAGCTTTTCTGTCGCGGTTTATTTTTGTAATGGTTTGTCATTGAGTGTGTGTATCGCTTATTTTTTTGTTGTTTGGATAGCCAATTGGCCATTTTTGTGGGAAAGTGATTATCCTTTTGGCTTTCCGCTGTTGGTGTTTCCGTTGGGGTCTGATTGGTTTATGTTTGTGTTTCTTTCCCTTTGGATTAATTGTATCGATTCCTGATCCTTGCCTTCGATACTATTTTTATAGAGGGAAAAATGTTTAAAAATGTCTTGTTTGGAACCAGAAGGCCAAAGCATGTGCTATTTTTAAGCTTGATCCAGTGTACCCCTACTAAGATTGTTCAACTTATAGCTTGGGACCAAAATTGTCCCGCGCCGGAGACCGCGTGTTTTACAAAGACTTACAAACGGAAAACATTTAAAAATCTCCCCTGTACCCACTATCTTAGATATGTAGTATAAAGCTTCATCTAGTAGACATCTTCCAAGAGTGTTAAAATTATAGCACTGGGGACAATAAATTGCACTGCGCTGGGACGTCTGGACTGGTACAGTTTTAGGGAAATATCGGAATGTATTACCCCAGTTCAACTTGTTCAATTGATGCACAACTATAATATCAAATAGAAGTAAAAGCAATGATCGAAAATCAATACAAACATATATAAATGCAATGACTTCGGCATCCAATTTCGTAAAATCATTCTTCGATATAAAAAGATAGGGTATACGATGGTAGTTAACCCATCACGGTTGAGAATTAAAGACTATTTAATTTTATATAATGTTGGTTGGTGCCTGATGCTCTGTCTCTGGTCGGGCCAATGGGAGTCTAACTGTTGGTCTTCTTTTGCTCCAGCATTCCAGTGGTTTCTTGCTGTCGAGTCCTCAGTGTTGTTTCATCTCTGTTTCATCAATAGGGCTTAAATCGCTTTTTTAGGTCTATTTAAACATGTGGACCCCTGGGCGGTGTCATTTTTAGGGTCACTATGCTCACCAGAGATCAGGTGTGCACTGCCCACTGACAGCCATGAATTTTTACATATGATTTTAATCAACCGATTATAAAGTCTCCAAATTAACCCCGATACCCAAGTGAGCACCCTTTAGGCCTCTTTATCTGAAATATTAGGAATTTTATGAAGTGAAGGGGATGGGGCATTGACCCAACAGAGTCCTGGTTGTAATCACTGAATGCGTTATATCATAAGAAACTAGAATACTTATGGTTTAGGGGTGGAGATCTTTACGGTTCCTCAGATATGAGGCCTTTTCAACAGTATATAGGCTGGGACATGGCCCGCCCATCACCAGGAAAGCCCAAGATTGTTATCACTAAATGTGTCTTATCATAGGGACCAAGAATATATATGGTTTAGGGGTGTGGATCTAATCGGTTTTTGAGATATGAGGCCCTTTCATGAAATGGAGGGGAGAGGAACAGCCCCTGTGGACCCCTCAAGTTGGTGTGACTGAATGTTTCTAATGACAAGGAACAAGAATATAAAGGATTATGGGGTGTGGATCTAGATGACTCCTATGATATTTAGAATTTAATGAAGTGGAGGTTGTGCATAGCCCCAGCACTAAGAGACTCCCAGATTGGTGTGATTGAATGCCTCTTACCACAAGGAACAAGAAAATATATGGTTTAGGGGTGAGAGATCTTAACTGTTTCTGAAATATATGGCTTTTTATGAAGTGGAGGTGTGTGGCACGACTTGGAACATGACCCGGGGCACACTAGAGGACACAATGCTGGTGTCACTGAATGCATCTTCTCATAAGGAACATGATTATAAATGGTTCAGGGGTGGGGCTCTAGACAGTTTCTCTGATATTTGGCCTATTGTGAAGTAGTGGGGTGGTGCATAGCCCAGAAGCACCTCGGAACACACGAAGGTCGGTATCACTGAATGTGTCTTATCATAATGAACAAGAATATATATGGTTTAGAGGTAGGGATCGGAACGTTTGCCGAGATATTGGGCCTCCAATGAAGTGGAGGTGGTGGTGCATGACCCCAGCACACCCAAGGGACCCCGGGTGGTGTCTATGAATGCCCCTTATCACAAAGAACAAGAATATATATATATGGTTTTGGGGTTGGGTCTTAACGGTTTCTAAGATGAAATTGAGGGGGTTGGCCATGGCCCCGGTACACCCTTGGGGACATCCAAGTTGGCGTAAATCATATGGCTGAAAAAGGTTTACTCAAGAAACATTTCTTTAAAACAAATGTCAAAATATCTGCAAAGTGAAACCAAATAGGGTTTATGAGCATGGAGGTCCAACTTGCACACTTTATAGTTTGTTTAATTGGAGATCTAACGTCCCCCTCTACACTATATAGGTCATTTTGGAGACGTTACTTCCAATTGTGGGACTTTTACCAGACATTATGAGATGAAGTGACCTCTCATCCCTTTTATAAAGATAGGTTGCAAAATTGATTATTAAACTAAAAAAAAATAAAATTAAATAAAAACATACAAAAGTATCCTAATATCATTTCATGGCGAATATGGAAAAAACTGATTTTTTTCCTTACCTAAAACTGATACTTTTTCTTGTTACTCTCTTTCCGATGTTTGCTTGTAATTATTCCTACCTCATATTACATGCTTGTACTGAAGGAATCGAATAAACTTGTAATATAATTCTCTGTATTGGGTCCGAGTATAATTCGCTTACTTGCTGTTCAGACTGTGCAGTTTGAGCCTCATCTGGATCTACACTGTTTGCATAGGTATATGAACCGGTATACAGGGTTGGAAGGTTTAAGCCATAAACTTCTGCGATCAGCTTTTGTACTATTTTGGTCAAATTGAACCTGTCACTATATATCCACATTTTTTCGGCGCAGGCTTATAGATATATTATGAGTAATGGTACCCCATAATACGCTTAGTAAAACGCTTCAATATATGTCTTATGAGGCGCTTCTAACGAGTGTCCACATCATGTAAACAAGTCCGTGTCATAATCACCCTCCCTAAACCCCACTTTATCATATGACGTCGCGTCTGAGAGTGTAATAACGCCATGTAATAAATTCGATAATCCACTAGTGGATTAAATATGCAAATTAGTTAGAAACGCCCCGTAACGTTACATGTACGACGTCATTTACGACGTCGCGTTTACTAATGGCGGAAAAGTGACATTTTTTATAAAACAATCGTGAATAAAAAGCGTTTTGAATGTCATATGATAAATAGAATCTTGCATTCGTGTCCATGTATTATTGAATTTATTACACTCGTTGAAGAAAAGGGATAAAATGCTCGGCAAAGCCTCGCATTTTATCCCTTTTCCTCAACTCGTTTAATAAATTCAATAATACATGAACACTCATGTAAGATCCTCTATTTATATAGAGAAAATTGGTGATGGGTAAATGTTTTTTTTTCTGCTCCAATACATAGGTTTGGGTACTCGTTAGTCTGAAATGGGTCTTCACTGTTTGTTCAATGTTAGTAAAGGCATATCCTTCCCAACGTTACGAAAACGCGCCTATACAAATACATTAAAGTTTTAAGATAAAATTGTGATATTTTTAATTATTTCTGCTCAAAAAATAGATTGTGGTACTCGTTAGAACCGCCTCTATATTTTAGAGCAGAAATAAGAAAAATAAAGTTTATCCCTGTAAACCTCAGTTGTACACTACTGTCTGCGAATCACGGACAAAATCCCACGGACAAATACCACTCCCCCCATTTTTGTAAAGGCGGGCAAAATCTCCCCATCATTTGTTTACGTGGACAAAATCCCCCTGGGCATATCCCCTTGCCATAGTTCCTTCATAGTTGTATGACGAGTATTTAATCCGCCGTGAAGCTTGATTAGTTTCACACGCCCAAATCACAGGTAATTCATTTGTTGTGAGGTTTAACGTCCCCGTCAACACAATATAGGTCATTTTGGAGACGTTGTTTCAATTTTGTGTGATTTTACTCGACATTGAGATGAGATGACATCTCAAGCCCTGCCGCCCAATGAAACAAATAGGGTGCCTATTGTTTCAGTCGAAACATAGATTGTGGGTATTCGTTAGAACTGTCTCACTCAGTTTCCAAAATTTATGTTATGAGAATAAGGTACACCCATGTAAATCTTACTTTCTCTGTATAAAGTGTGGCTAACAGAAGTGTCCCTTATACGGACGTGTTAGTACTGCTAAACCGTGACACATATTAGAACCGCCTCGATGCGACGCAATATCCATGTATGTAGCAGGAAACAAGAATGTATGTAGCAGGAATCAGGAAAGAACATCTTAAACAAACTCCATATTTATCTCCAGAACTAGCATCTTTCAGCTGAAATTTTAGGGGTTTTTTTCAGTCTAAACACAGATTGGGGGTACTCGGTAGAAACGCCTCAATCAGTTATCAAAAATCTATGTTATAATCAAAGAATATAGGCGATTGAGGTATGCCCCTGTAAAGTCCATATTTGTTTTTGTAAAAAGTGGTGTTAACTAGGGTGGGGTCCTCATAGGGACCTGTTAGCTGATTTACTGCTAAAATCCGTTGAGGATGGACAAACATTAGAACCGCCTCGGAGCGGCGCAGTATTTGTTTGTCTGCCGAGGATCATAGTGTATATGAAATATGACCTGCTCGTAAAAATAATAACAATCGTATGTTATAAATAAACAAAACTAAAAAAAAAAAAACAAGAAGCAACTGGCAATAGCCAAAATACGTTTAAATGGCTAGTGCCAGTCGACTGGCAATAGCCAAAATACGTTGAAATGGCTATTGCAAGTCGACTGTCAATGGCCATTTTAACGTGTTTTGGCTATTGCCAGTCGACTGACAATAGCCATTTTAATGTGTATTAATAATAATAATAATAATAATCGACCTTATTTATAGAGGGTAACACATTTAGTAAACTAGTACTAATCTTCCATGTGGCCCTCTTTTCCTGGGAAGAACCAGTACTAAGCAATGTGGATAAAGTCTCTTGCTCAAGGAAACAACACTTGCCGCTCGTGGGATTCGAACCCTGGCGGTAGACCTTTCCAAAAAAAAAAAAGATTAATCAGACGGCCTTACATTACTATAACACACTCGTGCGACATAGAGGATTTTTTCACATCTCCAAAATGGCTACCTTTCGGATGGAAATATGTGATATTTTTTTTTTATTTTTACTGCCAAAATAAGTTGTGGGTGCTCGTTAGAACTTCCTCCTTGAGTACTTACAAACTATGGTTTGGAGCAGAAATAAGAAAAATAATGTTTACCCCCATACACCCCAGTTTTCTATATATAAAATTGGGTGTAGGGTGGTGTTAATTTCGCGGATATGTTCGCGTGATGAATAGACAACATTTTGAGGTGATTTTTCTCGTCGAGTCACTGGTTTTATATTGGAGTTCTTCTTAGCTTTATTGTGTCAACACTTCTGGAGCACAGTGAAGGCCCTGATCAAATGCCGCGTTCTGCTTTGTCTGGTCTGGGGCTTCACTACTAGCCAGAATCCAGTTTTGGGACATTTTTCCCTAGAGAGCAAAGAGTGACAGTAAACGCATTTTCAATATTTGAGTTTTCAGAGTTTGACTGTACTTTTTAATCGTAAAACTCACCTTACACATAACAGTCATTATTTGCCTTATTATTATTATTTTTATTTTTTTTTTTGTATTTTAATGCATGAAAAACAATACATGCACATGAAAAAATATACATGTACAGGTAGTTATAGGCAAATTTCTCGGAGAAACGCCGTGAACGACTTCACCTGTACTAATTATCTTTCTCCGAGAAAAAGCGATGTTCGCGGAGAAATTTCTCGGCGTTTCGCGGAGAAACTAACCGCTTTTAAAACGCGAAATTTTTTTCTTCTCGGAGAAATTTCGCGCTCGAACTCCGAGAAAAAAAGCCTATTACCGCGGAGAAAAAAATAATATGAGTTATTACGGGTAGCTGGTCTGTATCTATTTGAAAGTAACGTGTATTTGTGGTTTCTATCTGTCAATAGGGTAATTATCATTCAATTATCTATTTCATAACATCACAGTCAAATATTCAGTGACTTAAGGAATTCTACAGTGACATTCTGAAGAAAAAGATGGACAAGAACTCTGAACAATGATTCTCGCCAAAATGGATTAACATTGGCTGGTATATATATTTGTCGCATGCAAAAGTGAATTTGACTGGCTGGGCTTCGCTTTGCTATTGAAACTTCTTAAACGGTACCACGTTTTACCGAAAGAGGTTAAAGATAAAGATAAAGATAAAGAAGCTTTATTTAACGTCGCATATTCGAAACAAATAACATAAGCTCTGTAGAGCTTTTATTGCGACAAACAAAGTATCCTCTAACAAATACTTACCTGCCTTCATTTATCTTCCTAGGACTACCCCTCATAATGCGAGCGTCAGCCAAGGGAGCTCCTAGTACCATTTTTCACGCCTTTGGTATGGCGCGGCCGGGGATCGAACCCGCGACCTCCCATTCCCGAAGCGGACGCTCTACCACTGAGCTATCGGGGCCGGTTACATAAAAGTACCATGATTACTTGAGTGACTTCTAAACCGTTGTTTAGTAAGTAAGTAAGTAAGTAGGTAAGTAAGTAAAGACTTTATTAAAAGAGGGTGACAACATTTAGCGCATACAATTGGAAAACATGTAATAGCTAATCTTCCATGAGGCCCTCAGTATTTACATATCTACACACAGTTGAACAATGAACAAGATAAAAGATGATGAACAGTTCAATTGTGATTATGTGCTTGTTGGAGATCAGGATTAAAAAAAGAGAAACATTTATCACATTTGGTTCAATCCAGGAAGACTCTTACCGAAACGAAATGTAAGGAATCCACTGAAACCTTGTGTGAGAAATGTACATGATATAAATTTATTATATGACGTCGCGTCTGAGAGTGTAATAACGCCATTTATTACATACCTACTATCATGACTATAGGAAAAATACATTAGAATCTTTCAATACAGGCTCATTTTTTCGCTATTTTGATGGCACATCACGTGACGGGGCCAAAAATCCATATAATATGGATTTTAGGCACTGCCTTTCCATATTGGCACTGCTCCACTCTGTTACTATAGCAATAGAACGTTAATGCCGTACTCCATAAGCTTCAAAATGGCCGCAGAAAAATCACTTGAAGCAATGTCAACCCGACTTCTGGACCTAGACAGAGCGCTAGAAGACAGTGATAACAATAGATTTTGAGAAAAGTCTGATATTTCGAGGCAAGCATGAAGCATGAAAAACAAAATACTTTCTAAAAGAAGTTCACTCACGATTTGGAAGCATTGTGAAGGACGTTGCTTTCAAGCACAGCAGGGATGTCCCAAAATTTGAAACAATAAGGTCTTGCCAACAACCTTAAACGAACAGATCCCTTCATTTATAAGGAGCTGGAAATTGTGCGGAAGAAATCTGTCCCCAAAAATTGTCTTGTATTTTAACGTAAACAACCACCGCGACCTACTGCTATACACACGGAATCGATTAAGCAGTAGCTTGATGAATGACACTAAGAGCCTTTAAAATTAAAATGGTCTTCAAATGAGCACAAAACATTCTGTAAAATACCTTAAAAAGCATTCTTTGAACTGCAGAAATTCTGTATTTAAAATGGCGATTTGATTTGAAACTGACAGTTGCGACGTCACTTGTGACGTAATTTGCTGCGCACTACTGTGTTACTGTATTACCATGAGCATGGTCAGTGTAGGCCTACTAATCAGTTACATAATTTAAAAGGAATTTCTTTCTTTTTTTCGGCGGATACCGAAAATATATCCTCAACACACTCGATGAAACGTTCCCGGCATCAACCTTTAAAAAGTAAATATTCTCTTTGCCTTCATTTCTTCACGTTGCAATATAACTATGTTATATAAATGATGTAATAAAGAGGTTATGATATGGTGAAGGTGTGCCTCTAAGTCATATTGGCACCGGAAGTCATATTGGCCCTCGGGCTAAAGCCCTCGGGCCAATATGACAAACCGGTGCCAATATGACTTAGAGGCACACCTTTACCATATAATAACCTCTATGTATTAAATTCAATAATCCACTAGTGGTTTTAATATGCAAATTAGCTAGATACTCCCCGTAACGTTACATGTACGACGCCCTTAACGACGTCGCGTTTACTAATGGCGGAATATTGACATTCTTGTAAAAAAATCGTGAATAAAATGCGTTTTAAGAGTCATATGATAAAAAGAATCTTACATTCGTGTTCATGTATTATTGAATTTATTTAATTCGTTGAGAAAAATGGATAAAAATGCTCGGCAAAGCTTCGCATTTTATCCCTTTTCCACAACTCGACTAATAAATTCAATAATACATGAGCACTCATGTTAGATCCTCTATATTAACAGTGTGGGGGTAATATCTATAGACTACGTTAGACATGACCCTAAATGTATCTCGAACACGCACTTAATCACAATAATCTAAAAGGTGTCACAAATGAAAAAAGTTATCTGGTATTCTAACACAGCGCGCCTATATAAGCAATGGAAAATAACTGTATTTTATTCTACAACAAATCACGGCAAGGGTGAGCGTGACGAGTGACGGCATTAAAACTGCCAAGTTATGACGTCACTAGTCCATTTCCTTGACGTTAGACGGTGTAACGTCATATTCTCGCATCGAAAACATTAGAAAAGGATATAAATGTATGTGCTTCAGTCGATAATTGTAGCGGGATTTCTTCGAACAATGGCGAAAAGTTGTGAGATTTTGAAGGAAACAACAGCATTTTTGCCCATTTTCAGACTGTTATAATCGAAATACATCAGCTCTAGTCTGTGATTTGTTGAGTAATTAATCACAGTTTGTCGGTCAGTAGTAAGTAAACAAATCACGCGCGCTACGCGCTCCTGAATTGATCTACTTTACAACTGACCTCCAAACTGTGATTCATTACTCAACAAATCACAGTTAGAGCTGATCTATTTCTTAAGTATAATTGCACATGTATTATCAAACTCTATAACTGTATTGGCAGTTTTCCGTACACATTGATTCAATATTAACCCATTGTATGCGGGATTCCCTGGCAAACAGTGAAGGCCCAGAGAACGCAGCGTCTGGTCAGGGCCTGCACTATTTGCTAACATAATTTTCCGTCAAAAATAGAATTAAAACTAGAAATGTGTCCAAAGTACACAGATGCCCCCGCTTAGCACATTAATCTTTAAGTGGTGCAAATACCAAAATACCAATCTGTGCGAGTTTCGGCGTTCCACCAATAGTGACCTTGACGTTAAAAGTCGAAATCGTTCGAGATATTGTCATAAGGAACATTTGTGTGGAGTTATTTTGAAATCGGTGAAGAATTGTAAGCGCTAGAGGGGTGACAAAGTTTTTCTAAAAATAGCCACAGTGACCTTGACCTTGAAAGTGGAACTCGCTAGAGATATTGTCATAAGGAACATTTGTGTGAAGTTATATTGAAATTAGTCAAGAAATGTAAGCGCTAGAGCGAAGACAAAGTTTTTCTAAATATAGCCACAGTGACCTTGAACTTGAAAGTCAAAACAGCTTGAGATATTGTCATAAGGAACATTTGTGTGAACTTATATTGAAATCAGTGAAGAAATGTAGGCGCTAGAGCAATGACTAAGTTTTTCTAAAAATAACCTCTGTGACCTTGACCTTGAGGCCATGACCTTAAAAGTCGAACCTGCACGAGATATTTTTATAAGGAACATTTGTGTGAAGTTTATTGAAATTGGTGGTACAAATACCTTAACCAAAGTCTTAAACATTAAAAATTTTCTAATTCTATGACCTTGACCTTGAGGTCATGGGTATGGGTGGGGGTATTGCTGAATAAACCATTGGACCTATATGTATCATCAAAGTAAATATAAACCAAATCCATTGTATGGTTTTGAAAATATGAGCTCAAGTTCTACCTGGTACAAATACCTTAACCTGGGTCTTAAACATTAAAAATTTCAAGTCCATGACCTTGACCTTGAGGTCATGGGTATGGGTGGGGGTATAGCTGAATAAAACTTCAGTCCTATATCTATCATCATACCGAATATGAACCAAATTCATTACACGGTTTGGAAAATATGAGCTCAAGTTCTACCTGGTACAAATACCTTAACCTGGGTCTTAAACGTTAAAAATTTCAAAGTCCACGACCTTGACCTTGAGGTCTAGGGTATGGGTGTGGGTATTGCTGAATAAAACTTTGGACCTATATCTATCATCATACTAAATATAAACCAAATCTATTGTATGGTTTGGAAAATATGAGCTCAAGTTCTACCTTGTACAAAACTAACAGGATTACGTACGTACGTACGTACGTACACACTTTCGTACATTCGGAAACCGTACGCACGTACGCACGTACCCACGGACGCACGTACGGAAAACCGAAAAACTATATGCCCCCGGCATCATACGATGCGGGGGCATAAAAAACTAGGGCTGCCACCCCTTATATGACAAATGGACCTGTCCAACATATAGCTATGGAAGAGTCCACCAGCATACAATGAGTTAAAGGTGCCATAATGATTTAATCAAAAGTAAAATGGACTGATATACCGTACAAGAAAGATTGAGCTAAAAGGATAATTATAAGCTGTAGATGTTATAAGATTGAATTATTTGCACAGCTTTGACAACCCTAAAAGTTTAATTATTTATTTTGCTTATGGTGTCCTGGACCATTGCAAACATCTATTATGTAATGTGTCAAGGTTGGAGCATTTTTAATTTCTTCTGGAAGGCTATTCCATACCAGGTATCCGGAATATTTCATACTGTGCTTGAAACATTCTGTCCTATGCTTAGGCGGGGCAAAGCATCTAGCAGAGGCAGATCTAAGTTGAATACTGTTATTGACATTATTTCTTAAAGTGAATTTTTCTGTAAATATACGTAGGAGCCAAATTATTATAGAACTTGAACATAGCTTTTCTCCGAGATTTATTATGATACTGGTCTGTACTAGGGTACTATGGTCATTTAAAATCTTACTGCACCTCATACTTTTCATAATTGTAAATAAATCACCACAGTAGTATTTTATTGTCATTTTCCCAATTAGACAAGCTTAAAATTAAGAACTCGGCATGTTGCTCTAGTTTGTCCGTCTGTCTGCCCCTGATGAATTCGTCGTGAAGGGTGACTAGTTTGTCCGTCATTAACCAAGTACTTTAGTATGTGCCCTGTAACTGAGACAATACGAAATTACTTGATTAATGACATTTTTTATTAATTGACAGCATTAAAAGACATTAGCATTTATTTTTACCTCAGTTTTAATACGCATGACCTCCGAACCATACAGGATAGTCAATTAATAAATGGCGTTATTACATTCTCAGACGAGACATCATATGTTTGTGCTGTGGGTTGCCTGGCTTATAGGAGCTGCAACGTTGGGGTGGTTCGGGTGGACTTTTGGTGCCTAGGCCGTGTAGGGGAAAAAGATTTCACTTTTTGTCGTTTTAATCAGTGTAGGTGGGGTGGCCATTATGGCATGAGCATGTTGAAGTGATTTAGGCATAAGCTTTTAATGCACTGTATGTTGGTGAAGCTGAAGTGGTCTCTTATAATTGTGTTTAAGAATGGCATGGTACTGTTTTATTGTCTGTCAGTATTTTATGTATTTATATGTGTATTTTATGTACCATTATGAGACTGAAATAAACAACAATAAGCTATGATAAAAGCAATCGAATCTAGCTTATTTTCATTTTTAGGAAATGTATGTGGAAGAGCTTGAAATTATTGAAGATGTAAATTGCATTTTCGAAGCCAAATAAAAGGGCTTTATGTACATTTCATACTCACGTGTGATCGAATGAATGAACTTCACAACTATAGCGTTTGATTGTAGCATCGTCAAAACTGAAGTCTCTATTAATCCTGAAAGCATAAAATATCTGAATCACCAACATGACAAAATTATTGAAGTGGAAGGACAAATGTATCTAAAATGAACAACAAAAAAAGGGGGAAGAATCATAGTCATCAACGTAACAACATCCTAATCAGGGAAAGAATCAGAACCACCGGCATAAAACATGAAGGAACCACAGCAAAAGCACCGACTTTGAACGATCAGTAAGATTACTGGTGGGTTTATCTGTTGGTTTTCTTTTGCTCCAGCATTTCAGTGGTTTCTTGCTGTCGAGTCCTCACCGTTGTCTCACCTCTGTGGTTCTTTGATTTCTGTGTTCACGGAGATGTTGCACTGATGAGTTAGGAGGCCTTCATGCGGACTGAACAAAATATTTGTCTAAATCGCGACGGAAGTAAGGGCGAGGATTGTGGCCACGTAAAATCGATTTAAGCCCCCCAGTGGAAATCTTCCACTGACCGTTCCAAGGCGGCTCTTCTGTGGCGATTTATTTATGTTGTTGTTTGTTACTTACTGTGTGTATCACTTGTGTCTTTTAATTTTGGATGGCCATATGGCCATTTTGTGGGAAAGTAACTGTCCATATGGCCTTCCTTTGTTTAGGTTTCCATTATGGTCTGGTCGCTTAATGTTTGTATTTCTTTCCCTTTGGTGTCTTTTATGGATGGAGTAAGTTAATTGTATCAATTCCTGATCTTTGTTTTACTTCTACTTATGTTAACGTTAAGGGATCTCAACCCTTCGGCCCCCACCCATCGGGGCTTGAAGAAATAAATGGGAGAAGAACCTTATAAGTATCCATATGCTTCCGTTCTAATCCTGTCATTATTTCATGTGTTGTGTATATCTGTGTTGTATATCGAAGAATGAAATAAATATGTTTAAACTAAAAATGATTAAAAAAAACATGAATGCTTGTTTTCAAATCCTGAATGCATGTACTATTGTATTCTGTCTATGTATGAACTTGTAAATGTTTGACAAATCAAAATAAATAATGTTTAAACCAAATGGGCTGCATGATGTTTCCACGCAGAGCTGAATCCGGCCGCACACGAGTGCTGGTAAACCGCTTAGAGGATCTAACCCTTTCCAGGTAAAGCGGTGCGAGTTTGACCGTACATGCTTATAAGCCCTATTGGTTTTGTTGGGCGACAGGGCTTGAGATGTCATTTCATCTCAATGTCGGGTAAAAGTCCACAAACTTGGAAGCAACGTCTCCACAATGAACTGTATTGTGTTGACGGGGACGTTTAACATCAAATCAAACAAATAAACAAAGAAGATCCCTAACCTCGCCTTCACTTTCACTGTGGTGCAAACAAGTATTTTTTGGTTCGCGTGAAGATTTTCTAACTCATCAGCGAATCTTACTAATCAGAAAGCCTTCATGCGGACTGAACAGATTATTTGTCTACAATGGGAGGGAAGTTAAGGCGAGGATTGCGGACGCGTAAATCCATTTAAGCCCCAAGTGAAACACGTTCCACTGGCCGTTCCAAGAGCATTCTTCTGTCGCGATTTATTTCTGTTACAGATCGCCTTTGAATTTGTGTACCGCTTATATCTTTTTATGTGGCTTTCCGCTCTTGATGTTTCCATTAGGGTCGTTTGTGTTTCTGTGAGACTGTATATCCAGTCTCTAATGTTTACAGACACCTTTTATCCTTCACAAGGGAGAATATAACATGACAGAAACACTTTCTCAGCAAAAAATATCTTGTTCATTTAGTAACTTTTAATTTTTGCATATCTGTATATTTCCAGGCATTTTGAGGTGTCATTTGCCTTTTTAATATTTATAAAAAACGTCATTCAAGTTGGTATGTTCAGTGACAAGATTTTCTTGATGAACAATCCATAAAGGCAGGGGACCCAAAACCACACACTCCATTCAACCATTCAATTCATACTCCAAAGTCACAAGCATACATTCACAGCATCAGTACAGCAACAAAACTTCCAATCTCACATATTTGCCCAACACCATGTAAAAAAAGTAGAAGTAAAACAAAGATCAGGAATTGATACAATTAACTTACTCCACCCATAAAAGACACCAAAGGGAAAGAAATACAAACATTAAGAGACCAGACCATAATGGAAACCTAAACAAAGGAAGGCCATAAGGACAGTTACTTTCCCACAAAATGGCCATATGGCCATCCAAAAATAAAAAGACACAAGTGATACACACAGTAAGTAACAAACAACAACATAAATAAATCGCCACAGAAGAGCCGCCTTGGAACGGTCAGTGTAAGATTTCCACTGGGGGGCTTAAATCGATTTTACGTGGCCACAATCCTCGCCCTTACTTCCGTCGCGATTTAGACAACTAATTTGTTCAGTCCGCATGAAGGCCTCCTAACTCATCAGTGCAACATCTCCGTGAACACAAAAATCAAAGAACCACAGAGGTGAGACAACGGTGAGGACTCGACAGCAAGAAACCACTGAAATGCTGGAGCAAAAGAAAACCAACAGTTAGACTCCGATGAGCCCGACCAGAGACAGAGCATCAGGCACCAACCGACATTATCTCTCTAATTCTCAATAAGCCTTTACGTTGGAGCCGTCATAGAATCTGAGGCCTGACCCACCGGCGTGCAATTAAAGAGGGAAGCAAAGTTGCCAACCGTTATTGGGTTTACTACCATGCATGCAGTATGTCGTATAATATCCATGTTGTACCCAATCTTTTTATATCGCAGAATGATTTTACGAAATTGGGTGCTGAAGTCATTACGGTTATATATTTTTCTGAATTTATATACTAAGTCACCATAAAATTCGGGTTCCGATAGAACTTGTTGCAGAAGAGATTTAAGTCCAATATTGAATTTTGAAATTAAATCAGAATGGCGTCTATAAAATTTTGAAAAGGCTTTGCGTAGTTTATGGTACCGATAACCCTGATTAAGGAGTTTAGCCGTTAATAATTTATTACGAGTGTTGAAGTCAGTTACATGACTACACACTCTAGCAAATCGAATTAATTGCGAAATAAAAACGCCATAGGAGGTCGCACGAGGAACATCACCATCCAAAAAAGGAAAATTTACAATCTCAAAATCAAAGTCATCGCGTTTATCATAAATTTTGCACGAAACAAATCCATCTACAATAGATAGATGTAAATCCAAAAACGGGGCCTCGGTATCAGAAGAATTTGCTTTATTTAACTGAAGTTCTAGGGGGTAAATCCAACTGATCAAACCATCAAAACAGGTAATATCAATATTTAATAAATCATCTAAATATCTAGAAGTAGAGCTAAAAGCTTCAATAATTTCAGATTGGTTATCAATGGAAAGCGACAAAATGAAGTCTCTTTCATAACAATACAATAACAGATCAGCCACAAGGGGTGCGCAATTAGTACCCATCGGAATACCCACAACCTGTCCAAATAACTTAGTACCGAATCTAACACAAATATTGCCAAGTAGAAAGGCGAGGGCATCACACACTTTCCGACATGACCAAAGCGCACAACTCCCACGCCCTCTAGAAGCGAAAAATGCATTTCTGACATTACATGCAAGATAGAGAGAATCTTCTCTGTGAAAAGCCCATTCAATTAAATCATTAAGCTTTTCTTTTATAAGATTATGAGGAAGTGTAGTGTAAAGAGTGGAAAAAATCATAGGTAGACAGACTGGAAGCACGAAAATGTCTAGACCTCAATTTATTTAAAACCTCATTCGAATTTTTTATAGACCAAAACAGATTTCTTCCTGATCTTTCAAAGACTTTATCACAATATTTAATCACATGCGTTTTAATAGCAGTAAGACAGGAAGTTAATAATTTAGAAAGTTCAGTGGTAGTGCAAGAGCTAGAATTTGCAATAAACCGTGCTTTGTAAGGTCTCCCACGAAGTTTTGGTAACCAGTATAGCGTAGGAAGCTTGTCTTGGCCTTCGTTAACACACACAGCAAACTTGGTGGCTGAAAGACAAACATGCCCATCTACTATAGCTCTCTCTTCAGCTAAAGGCTGAAGGTCCTAGTCCTACCACCAAGCTCCCGCCCAAGCGCGCCAACACAGCGGAGCCGCCACACAACGACGCCGCCGCTAGCGGCCTTGTCTGCAGGGGCCAAAACAAACTTCCTATGAAATTCTTGAATACCTAGTTTAAGATGACGTAAAGACGTCTTGGGCTTAGGAGGTAATAAGTTAGTATTTTGAGAATAGAAAGAAATGCGCTCATTCACCAGTTCCAAAACGCCATGTCCCCAGTCCCCAAGGTCCTTATGCCCAACACACCCCCACCCACACCATCGATTTCCGAACCCACCCAAGGAAGCAGCGATTTCATCCCCACATCCACCGAAATCAATTTTAGAAGGAAACCGATATTTCGGTCCTTTGGAAATTATATTCCTTATCCTAGAATCAGGAACAACCCCCAAACCGCTTTCTTTTTACAAGACAAACCACAACTGCCCAAACAATACTCACTCAAATGAACTCACTGTATTAACAATAGACAGGTAGCTCTAATTTACTGACCCTTAAGCCACTTTAACAAAATAATAATGGATTAAGGTGGAAGGTACATAGAAGGAAACAGGTAACTGATACAGTTTCTTTCCCGTAAGTGTCTCTGATGGGAGGCGTGGGTGAATTGTATCGATTCCAGGTCATTGCCTTCACTTCTATTTTGCAGAGGATTCTAATAAAAGTCCCGAACGAATTCGGGGCGTGCAGTTCCAAAATCCTTATATACTATTAAAACAGAACAAAGTTAAATAAGTTTTGCAAACACTACCCAAAAGAATACACCAGGCATGGAGGTTCGGGTCGGAATTCCGTTTCTTCACAAATATCCCAGCCACCGTCTCCTAGATTACCCAGCCGCACTTTTCTTTTGCACGCATACTGTAAGTTTTCAACATATCTGAAACGTAAATATTGTTAAAATAAATAACTTTAGCAAGTGAGTGTTTGCGTTTTACGTCCCACCAACAGCTAAGGTCATACGGAGACGGGACCTCGGTTTAAAGACTCATCTGAAAGTCTGGAGAAGCCCGGCATTGATCTTGCGACCCCTGGTTTAGAAGGCGAGTAGCGTAACCACTAAACCACAGAGGCTTCTAATAACTTTAGCGAGATGCATTTGTATATAAACACGGCGTCAAAAGTTAAGCACCCCTAACAGCTGACCTTAATTTTGCATTGAAGAAGTCGGCATTGATAGGTGTTTCTATTTTTAGCTCTGGTGTTCATTTTGTTCATTTGCTCTACTTTGGAAAAGGGTCCTAAGTATCATTTCTATGACATTTGATTGAAATTGTCACTCGGTACATGAGGAGTTGTCTTTAAAATATATATTTTTTTTAGCTCCAGCGGTCATCTTGTTTACTAGAATTGAACGATTTCAACTATTTTGGTACACCAACGCAACATTCCAATGAAATTTGCCAAAGAGTTTAGGAGGAGACTTCATTAAAAGTCGATTGTTGACGTTTTCCTATTTTATGCTCCAGTGGTCATTTTCCTATTGGAGAGGAACGGTTTTAGCAATTTTGGTAGAGGGTCACCTAAGCAAAATTCCGTTGAAATATGAGTGGAATAGGCCCAAGGGTATAAGATGAGTAGCCGTTTAAATGTGTTTTTTTTTTGCTCCAAGCACCTACGGCCATCTTGTTCATCCGAGCAGAACGGCCTTCGCTTTTTGGAAGAGGACCACATAAGCAACATTCCTATGATATTCGAGTGGAATTTGCCCAGGAATATGGAAGGAGTAGTCGTTTGAAGATTTTTTCTTTTTTTTTTAGCTCCGGTGGCCATCTTGTTTATGGAAGCGGAAGTTCTTAGCTATTTCGGTTGAGAGCCATCTAAGCAAAATACCTGTGAAGTTTAAATGAAAGTGGCCCAATGTTTAGTGGAAGTAGTCTTCTAAAGCATTTTTTTTTTTTTTTTTTTTTTTTGCTCAGGCGGCCATGTTGCTCATTGAAGTTTTACGGTTTTAACCATTTCGGTAAATGGTCACTGAATCAACATTCCTATGACATTTGAATGAAATTGGTCTACGGATTTAGGAGTTGGTATTCGAAGCAAATTGTTGACTTTTTTCTATTTTTAGCTCTGGTTGCCATTTTGTTCATTGCAGCATAACTATTTTAGCGATTGTGATAGAGGGTTGCTGGTCATTTAGCTACATTCCTATATATTTTGAATGAAAAATTGCCCAAGAGTTTAGTAGGAGTTAGCATTTAAAGTAAATTATTAGCATTTTTCTATTTGTTTCTATGGCAGCCATTTTTTCATCGGAACAGAACTGTTTTAGTTATTTTGATAACGGGTCACCTATGCAACATTCCTTTGAAGTTTGAATGAATATGGCCCAAAGGTATAGGAGTCGTTGTCGTTTAAAGATTATTCTTGTTATAGCTCTGGTCGCCATCATGTTCAGCGCAGCTGCAAAACTTTAGCTATTTTGGTAGAGGGCTTAGGTGGAGTCGGCATTTAAAGCAAAGTGTCGATGTTTTCTCCTTTTAGGTCTGGTAGCCATTTTCTTCATCGAAGCAGAACCGTTTTAGCCATTTTGGGAAAAGGTCGTCTGAGCAATATCTCTTCGAATTTTGGATGAAATTAGCAGAACGGTAAAGATGCCGTTGTCGTTTGAAGAGTTTTTAGTTTTAGCTCTGGTGGTCATCTAGTTTAGCGGAGGGGAACGGATTTTGCTATTTTGGTAGAGGGTCACCTAAGCAACATTCTTATGAAGATTGATTGCAATCGGCCGAAGAGTTATGGCGGAGTTACTTTTTAAAGCAAATTGTTGACCCCGCACGACTCACGCCGCACGACGCACGACGGAGAACGGGCATTGACCGATCACAATAGCCCACCATGAGCACTTCGTGCTCTGTCGAGCTAAACCGTGGGCCTCGCAAAATTAAACACAGATTGCGTATAATAATTAGAAGCAGACGTTCTCATAAAAAATCGGAAGATAAATATGGAACCTAGCTATCAAAATATTTCATCATGGAAAGATTTTAGAAATCATGTAGTCAACATTATCAATGGGTGTACGTTGTGTTTGTATAAACTTTTACTACACGAGAACCATCGATACCTCAAACACGGATTACTCGTTTACCATGGCTACTTTCAACTCGTTATGGAATCCTGAGATATCGCATATCCATATATACAAAATAATATATGTTTGTTTTCTTCATATTATCCTGTGTGTACACATTAGAATCGTATTTATGAGTATTCACAACTTAAAATTATATGCAATATGCTCCAATTACCGTTTCGTTGACTGTGCAAATTAAGCCCGTACTGGTGAATACATTTCACGGTCCATTTACATTTCCGACGTCGCAAATAGACATATGTCGACCTGCTTCCTGTCATTTACGAAAACAAATCCAAAACATAAAGCGTTACACTCTGATTCCATGCGGCCGGATAAGCCGGGTGGTTAGAGGAAAAGGATAACAAAAATTGTATCTTTGAGTTCGAATCCGAAATCAATTTATTTATTTATTTATTTATTTATTCTGAACGTGGGAATTTCTCGTCATTAGTTCACAGTGAAATAAAAATCAAAAATGAGTTCCTTTAAGAGCAATGAAAACATTCATAGGAAAGAAGATGGGTCAAATTACGTAGTTTCGGCTAATAAAGCCTCATCAGTGACCCTGTAATGATCCGGCAAAGAAAACCAGAGGAAACATACTGCAATTTTGCGAATTTCGAATAGGCAGTCGATACAAAGACTGATATAAATCAAAATGGGGTCCAAATAATTAAAACCCTGTCTAGAATATGAGTCTAAACCAATATTTTAATTGATTTCTCGGAAAATTCACGCTGATCTCAAAGGACCAAAAGTAAAATATAAACTGCACTATGGTTGATGTACGGGGAGACGTTTTACGGCCGCCACACGGCACAACACCAGCTGCAGTGAAGGCAAATAAAAATCAGAATACAGAATACACAAAGCTCTCCCCTCACTTGGTCGCAGAAAAAGACAGAATACTCAAAGATCTCCGCTCACTTGGTCGCTGACAAAGACAGAATACTCAAAGCTCTCCGCTCACTTGGTCGCAGACAAAGACAGAATACTCAAAGCTCTCCGCTCACGTGGTCGCAGACAAAGACAGAATACTCAGAGCTCTCCGCTCACTTCGTCAAAGACAGCATACTCAAAGATCTCCGCTCACTTGGTTGTAGACAAAAACAGAATACTCAAAGCTCTCCGCTCACTTGGTCAAAGACAGAATACTCAAAGCTCTCCGCTCACTTGGTCGCAGACAAAGACAGAATACTCAAAGCTCTCCGCTCACTTGGTCAAACACAGAATACTCAAAGCTCTCCGCTCACTTGGTCGCAGACAAAGACAGAATACTCAAAGCTCTCCGCTCACTTGGTCAAAGACAGAATACTCAAAGCTGTCCGCTCACTTGGTCGCAGACAAATACAGATTACTCAAAGCTCTCCGCTCACTTGGCCAAAGACAGAATACTCAAAACTCTTCACTCATTTGGTAGTGAAAATTTCTCGTCATTAGTTTACAGTGAAAGACAGAATACTCAAAGCTCTCCGCTAACTTGGTCGTGGTAATTTCTCATCGTTAGTTTACAGTGCTCACTTGGTCAAAACAGAATACTCAAAGCTCTCCGCTCACTTGGTCGCAGACAAAGACAGAATACTCAAAGCTCTCCGCTCACTTGGTCGCAGACAACGCAGATCGCCTCTTTCTGTACAAAACCCAGGAGCTCATATATTCAACGCATCGCAGTGGCGACTTTTATGCAAGCCGCACGAAAACTTCCAGTGGAATAGAAAAAAGTGCAATGCTTTGTTGTTGCATTGTGCATATTTCAGAATTAAAAGTAAAATAGCTTGAAGCGTGGTAAAATCAGGGGTACGGAGATAGAAACAGGAACACGTTATATTCAACTAGTTAACTGCAAAGAAGCTATCCCTATTCAAACAACCTTTGGTCGCTTTAAAGTTCGGATATTCACGGACAATAGAACAGAATGTCGCGTATGTGGACAGATGGGGCACCCCTTTTTCAAATGCCCAGAAAAAGATAGAGATAGAGGTAGAAAGTGCTTTCGCTGTAACAGTTCCTCGCATCTGTCAAAAGATTGCACAAACGACATTGTATGCCACTACTGTCAGGGTAAAGGTCACAAGAAAAAGGATTGTGAAGAGTATAGAAGGCTGAGGGAGCGTGAATTTGAACGCAGTGCGTATGGTGAATATGCTGATGAAATATTTGAGGGTAGAGAGGCTGACAGAGAAAACGGTGAGAAAGAAGACGAACTTGATACAATACGGAAAACAATTGATTTTGACAGCACAACTATAGACAATGACAATGACAGTGCAAATATTGTAAACATTGATAACGTGGAAAAAATCACACAAGACTCTCAAAGTAATGAACATTTAGAAACAATTACTGAAGATACCGATGATAATACGGAGCTGACCAGGCCCAAGCAGCCGGAGGGGGCAGGTCCAATAAGTCTGACAAATGATGAAGAATCCGTGTGTATAGTTTTGGGGGATTCAAATGCATTGAGGGCACATTTCAAAGACCCTGAAGTTTACAATATATCTAAGCCCGGTGCTTCGGCTGCTGGGGTCGGGACACTCCTTTCAAAAGCGAAAACAAGAACCACAAATAAGACAGTTAAACGAGCTGCTATACATCTAGGAACAGTAGATATTGGTAGAAATAAGCTTGACGCTAGCCAAGTTATTCTAGAGGTTTCGTCAGCGATACACGAAGTACATAAACAATTTCCAAGCGCCGAAATAGCCTTCTCCAGTATACCGCATAGGAAAGGTAAAACAGCGGCAATCGGAACAATGAACACGGCTGTAAAAACCGTTAACGAATATGTTTGTAAGCTGACGAAAAAAGAGACGTATCTTTACTATCTAAACAATGATGACGACTTACTAGATAAGGGCATACCAGTCAAATCAATGTATGATGCTAGTGATGCCACTGGGGTCCACCTTAGCATCAAAGGAGCTAAAATCCTTGAAGAAAATATTCAAACCTTTTTTGATAGTGGACTCACACCAGATTCTTTTTATGCTGAAACACCATTAGGCACAAAACGGAACCGAAGTGTTCTATCCAATACTCCACCATCTGACAAACATGCCCCAAAACAAATAAAACCATAATCTAATCTCCTGAACGTTCACGAAAATGGTTTTGATCGGGTCTATAAATGTCAATGGACTCAGAAATAACAATAAACGCCAAAACGTGTTTAACTGGTTGAAACATAAAAAATATGATTTTGTATTTTTGCAAGAAACCCACTGTGAAAATATTGAGGAAGAAATAGATTGGACAAAAGATTGGAAGGGCTCTAGTAAATGGTGTTATGGGACACGAGTGTCAAAGGGGGTCGCAATTCTAACAAATGAGCGAATAAATATAAAAATATTGTCACATGATGGTTATGAAAATGGTAGGATCATTTCCCTTAAAATCGAGCTGAGCGATGTACAACTCCAACTCATCAATATATATGCGCCTAATAATCCAACAGAACGCAGACAATTTATAAATGGCATACAAAACATAATCGATATAAACTTTATTACCGTCATTGCGGGGGACTTTAACTGTGCACTTGATTGCAAACTTGACAGAGAACCGAACAGTAATATTAAAGATCAAGGTTGCAATGAATTAAATGTTTTAATGAAAAGTTTCAATCTAGACGATATATTTCGAAAAAGATTCCCTGAAAAGAAAAGTTTTACATTTAAACGCGGACCGTCTAAATCTAGAATTGACTATTTTCTAACGCAAAATAGCCAGGACTGTAATGTTATAAATGCAAGTATAAGTCATTTTCCCTTTAGTGATCACGATATAATCAGTATTAAAACTGATTTCTCAAAAACAACAAAAGGACCGGGCGTATGGAAAATGAATGTTTCAACCATATGCTCCGCTCAGTTTCAGGAAACCATAGAAAAACTATGGCCGATATGGAAAACTAAAATAAATGAATATAAAAATATAAATTGTTGGTGGGAAATAATTAAGCACAAGATTAAACAATTAACGATTGAAACTAGCAGAGCATTGAATGTAAATAGGCAAACGGTCGCAAAGTACGAGAAACGAATTGATGAAATAAAAGATTCTAATAAATATGTAGATAAAAAAGAGTTCATTTACTTACAATTAAAAATTAAAGAATTTCATGAAAATCAAACAAATGCAGCAAAAATAAGGTCAAGAATAAAACACTTTGAGGAAGGGGAAAAATCAACAAAATTCTTTTTTAACACAGAGAGAAAGAACGCAAGCGATAAAACATGGACAAAAATTAAATGTAGGGACGGGGCGACATATAAAACAGACATCATCGGAGTCTAACTGTTGGTTTTCTTTTGCTCCAGCATTTCAGTGGTTTCTTGCTGTCGAGTCCTCACCATTGTCTCACCTCTGTGGTTCTTTGATTTTTGTGTTCACGGAGATGTTGCACTGATGAGTTAGGAAGCCTTCATGCGGACTGAACAAATTATTTGTCTAAATCGCGACGGAAGTAAGGGCGAGGATTGTGGCCACGTAAAATCGATTTAAGCCCCCCAGTGGAAATCTTCCACTGACCGTTCCAAGGCGGCTCTTCTGTGGCGATTTATTTATGTTGTTGTATGTTACTTACTGTGTGTATCACTTGTGTCTTTTGGTTTTGGATGACCATATGGCCATTTTGTGGGAAAGTAACTGTCCTTATGGCCTTCCTTTGTTTAGGTTTCCATTATGGTCTGGTCGCTTAATGTTTGTATTTCTTTCCCTTTGGTGCCTTTTATGGGTGGAGTAAGTTAATTGTATCATTTCCTGATCTTTGTTTTACTTCTACTATACACTCAATCCTTGATGAACAAACTTACTATTATAAAACACTTTTCACATCTAACGGCTACAGTGCCACTGATGCAGATTATTCTTTTCAACATGTAACAAAACAATTAAACGAACACGAAAAGTCAGACTGTGACAAGGACGTAACAGAAGAAGAAATATTTAAGGTTATTAAACAAATGAAGCTAAATCACCAGGGGATGATGGAATAGTAACAGAATTTTATATTCGTTACTGGTCACTAATCAAAGAGGAACTTACGCAAGTTATTAAACATGTTTTCCATCAAAATCTACTTACGCCGTCACAAAATAGAGCAATGCTAACGTTATTATATAAAAAAGGTGAACGAGAGGACATAGTAAACTGGCGACCAATATCACTATTAAATGTTGACTACAAAATCATTACCAAAATTCTAGCAGAACGCATAAAACCTCTGCTTCCCAAAATCATACACCCAGATCAAAAAGGTTATGTAAACGGTCGAAACATCGCAGAGGCGAATCGGTTGCTACAAGACATTATTGAGTACAGCGAGCAAGAAAAATTAAACTCTTCAATAACATTCTTAGACTATCAAAAAGCTTTCGACCGAGTGGAATGGGGGTGGGCTATCAAATGCTTAGAAAGGTTTAATTTTGGCCCGAGGTATATAGAATGGATTCGAATGTTGTATAAAAATGCGAAAACATGCATGCTCACCAATGGTTTTAGAAGCTCGTACTTTAACATTAGCCGTTCAATGCGCCAAGGTTGTCCAATAAGTCCTTTGATTTATATATTGCAAGCAGAACCACTCGCTTGTGCAATCCGGAATAATAATAATATTATTGGTTTTCCATTACCAAACCCAAATAGTGAAGAAAAGCTTGAAACTAAGCTAAGTGCCTATGTAGATGACTCACAGTTCTTTAATTCAACGGAAAGCTCAATTAGGGAATGTTTTAAGGTATTTGAAAAGTTCGAAAATGCTAGTGGTGCCAAAATTCATAAAACCAAAACTACCGCAATGTACATAGGGCCATGGAAAAATAAAGAACCAGAATTTAAGCAAATAACATGGACAAACAAGTATGTCAAAACATTAGGTATATATCATGGATACCAAATCAAACAACAAGAAGTCTGGTTGAAAAAAAAAAGAAAATAAAAAATTGCATACAAATCTGGAAAACCAGAGACTTAACCCTAAAAGGCAAAATTCTTGTCATCAAAACTTTACTTGTTTCCCAAATAGCATACGAGGTAGAGATGAAAGCCATTCCAAAAAATATAATCAAAGAGATAGAAACAATTTTATGGGCATTTCTCTGGGATAATAAACAGCCATTAGTTAATAAACAAGCGATGTGTTTAAAACTTGAAAGCGGAGGAATGAATATGATAAATCTCACCCACTTTATTGAAGCCAAACATGTTAAGTTCATAAATAAAATAGTCACCTCTGAACCTCAACATTGGAATAGAATAGGTAAATATTGGTTAAGCGCTTTAGACAGCAATTTCAACTCGGAAAACTTCCTTTATCAATGCTCAAACTTAGAAGGTTTACAATATCACGTTCCGTCCATTTATTATCGGGATGCCATACATTCATGGACGACCTTCAAAAGTAAATTGCAAACAGAAGACGTAAGCTCAATTCTTAATGAAAACATCTGCGGGAATAATAAAATAATTCATAGAAATATCCCATTATGGTTTGTAAATTTTAACAAAAGTGGATTAAAACGAATTAATGATATATGGAATAAAACTAGAAGGGATTTTGCTGCAGAAGAAATTATTGTAAATAAACTTATAGACAAGAGAAACGGTATAAAACACTACAGAATCATTAAAACAAGTATCAATTATAATTGGTTGAACATATTAAAATCTAACCAATCCAATACAATGACAACAGAATCTGATAAACGCAAAATTGCAATTCGACAAACACCAGAACAAATTAACAAATTATCGTTGAAACAATTACAAAATATTTTGAGTGAAAGCGACTTGAAACCAAAATATATGGCAAAATGGGAAGACACTTTGGCAATAAATATTGATTGGAAGAAAGTCTGGCAAATGTCACTTGAGACACCCCTAAGTAACAAAGAAAAACAGCTGCACTGGAAAATCATACAGAACGCAATTTTTACAGAGTATAAACTGAGCTTAATGGGCAGATCTGACGGTAAATGCCATCTATGTAAAACAGACACTGAGTATTTAACTCATCTTTTTTTTTGAATGCAAGGTAGTAAAAGAGATCGTACTTATCTTCCAAAATAAAATAAATGACACACTGCAAGCTAATGGGCAGGACCCAATTCACTTTAACGAGAAAAATTTCATTCTTGGATTTGATCATCAGGTTCATAACATACGAATATATATAAACACTATTCTGCATATTGTAAAATGGGAATTATGGAAAATCAGAAATCTAATTAAATATGAGAAGAAAGTGTATTCTATAACTGCAATTGTTAACTCTATATTGTTAAAAATAAAAGCATGCCATAAATTCTTAAAATATACCAATGTATCTAAAAGTATAACGCCGTTTTTGCTTTTCTTGAGTATCTACAATGAATTTAGATGGAATGAAGGCAATCTTCAGGCAAACAGATGATTTAATAACTTTTAAAATAAATTTAACAATATTGCTAACATAATGCTTGTTGGGCGAACGAAATGTTCGCACACTGATTATAATAGGAGTAGCCTTTATAGTAGACTCTGTTGTATCGAAAAAGAAAAACATGACATGAAGTTATGTACATGTGTATATGTGTATATGGATGTGTATATATGTGTATTTGTTTATGTGTATACTCGTATATATGTATATATAGGTGCCTGTGTATGTATGTACATGTATATGCTTGTATGCGTGTATGTGCTAGAGTGTGACCTTGATAGCAGCGTGTCAGGCTTACCTGGCATTTCGATAGAGCTGTCACTTAAAACGTAAACAGCTTTGGAATTATATAAAATTGTATTGTCACTCTACAACTCTAGCTATTCTTCATATTGTCTTTATTTGCTACATCATTTGAATCCAGGCAGGCAACTCTACACCATGATGCACGTCATCTATATAGAGCTAAACACTACTACAATGATTTAGATGCTGTAGTGGATGAGCGATGCTCAACCGATGCTGGACCTGAATCAGTGTTTTTATGATTGGCTGTAATCTCAATTAAAACAATATTGATCTTATAATGTATAAATGTATATATATAAAAAAAAATATATATATATATATATATATATATATATATATATATATATATATATAAGATATGTTTTCCCGCTCATGACTAAGGGTCAGGTGGTTTTAGGAAATAACAATACTAAAATGAGAGGGTGTTGGGTCTGTTTTGGGGATGTGGCTGACATGGCTGCCGACTCACCACGCTGGGGGTCGGCGCCATCTCAGCGACATTTCCGGAACATACCCTGCTCAGGCTAGCATGTAAATTTTTTTCTATAAATGTATGAAAAAAAAGACTGTACATTTTTCAACAATGAACGACAAATCCTTAAAGATCAATTTATTAACATTCAAAGAAATATTGATATAAATATGAAAATGAACAAAATGTATGCAACATAATGATTTAATATGGACATGTACCAAATAATTACACCATAATCAACTCTAGTGGATTGAATGGGGAATGGCTGGATAGATTAACCCTCAACTAGCCGTTCACTGTTTCAACTCACTTATATACAATAAAATTCAAACTTCAATATAACTACAATACAAATAAATACATAAAAAAGCTGATAATAAAATTAATTTATAATAATAATAAATGAATAAATAAATAAAAAACATAAATAAATGATAAGGTCTTTTATGAGCACCTACTGCTTAACAAAGTTCCATGTATACTAATATCTATTTAAATTTAAATTAATAACACAAATATAAAATGTAAAAATTGTATATTATTTTTTATTTTGCCTTGTCTATGCCCCCTGAGGGGCCTCTTGAGAACTTTTCTCAACGTGGTTTCAAGGGACGGGAGTAAAGATCTAATTTTATTTGATGCAGAATAAAGGCTACGCCCAGACAATTTTGGAATAGATCTGGCACACGTTTGGGCAGGTTAGTTACCCAGCTATCCCTGGCGGAACAAGTGTCACAATATTAAAACAAAAAAAAAAAAAAAGTAAAATTTTAATAAATGATGTAAAAAGAATATATAAATATTTTGGAAAAAATAAATAAAGGTACAAAGGGACTGGAACCTCAAACCTTTTCAAAATTTCCACATTTATCTAGTATCTAATTATTTTGTCTACTTATTTGCTCTGTCTGAGTTACGGAAACGCATGCAGCTAAAAATACCAAACACATTTACCGTGTAATTTAAGCAAATTGTATAATGTATGCAAATTGTATTCACTGTTCGGGGTTAATTCCCACTGTTGCTCCAAGAGACAAACATGTACCATTTAGAAGCATATACATATGCTGTATAAATGCATGTTTTTCAAGTGTGTGCATACATACACATGCGCATGCATGCGTCCGTGCGTGGTCGCACACACAAACACACACACATACACATACACACACACACACACACACACACACACTGATTATGTTTCATACAACATGGTATGTGAAAAATATGGGGTCGGAAAGGGGAGGAGGCTCCGACCAGAAACAGTTGCGCAATAGCGTCATTTGGGCGATTCTAATGAGTACACACAACATGCCTTTATTTTAAACAAGATCGAAAAGAATTCCTAAAGCCATCTCTGATATGTCTTATGACTTGGCGTTATGAGTATCCCTCAATAGTTCGTATTGCCTCTGTCTCGAACGAAATTTATGGTCCAAGTGTTATTCCAATTAATAAAGTTCGAGTGTGTAGAGAGTTTCGTTTGTATGTGTGTGTGCGTGCGTGTGTGTGTTTTCTCTCTCTCTCTCTCTGCGGTAGTGCTTGATGTTTAACATGAAACAAACGACATCACGAAAACATGCCTATAAATAATAATGGATATAAGTTAAGCAATTTTTTTCGGCCCACTTTTTCAAACTCTGAGGTGATCACTTTATAAAATATGTCTTATAAGTCAGATCTGATAACAAACTCACTAATTCTGTATTATTTTTTCACGCTTTTCTAACTGCCACGGACGTTTTGTGTAATTCTACTCAATTCACGCCGTGCATGTGTGAAAGCCATGCACGTGCAGTCAATATCGATGATATTCACTTCTTGTTTGTCGTCCATGCCCATTATTAAATAAACCGTCGAAAGATCATAAAAAATCTAAGATGGGCGCCGTCCTGGACTAATATGTCTATTGGAATGCTTACTGGCGGCATGAAAGTTAAGGAGGTTGCAGAACATTTTCGTGTTAGTGAAAATTCCATCTGAAAACTCAGGTCAAAGTTTGGTCAAACTGGCACCGTCAAAGATAGGCCACTCTCCGGTAGACCCCGTAAAACAACACGACGTGAGGACAATTATATCACGCAATCGGTTTCTCAGCAGTACCAGAATCGCCGGTTTGGTTCGAAATGCAACTGGAACACGAATTTGCGGTAGGACTGTGAGGAATAGCCTACGAGCTGCACGGTTACGTGGACGTCGACCTACGTAGGAGTTCCACAGACGCGGGACCACAGACTGGCTAGACTCAATTGGGCAAGGGCACATCGTCGATGGGAATGACGGCAGTGGAACCAAATTGTGCTCACGGACGAATCCCATTTCAATTTGAAATTTGCTGACGGAACAGTACGTGTTTAGAGGTGAAATGGAGAGAGGATGGACCCTGCTTACGTCATTCAGCATGATCGTTTTGGAGGCGGCAGTGTTATGGTTTTGGGTGGTATTTCGCATCTGGCTAAAACAGACACCAGACTTAATGCCTGTTCAGGGAAAAGTGTATGCCGTCCCATAATGTGATGACATTTTTCGGCCTGTATCACTGCTTTTCTTACGTGAAGGACACGCCATGATTTTTGCAGTCGGTGTTGCACGTCATACAATGGTCTTTCTGCAGGCAAATAATGTGAATGTGTTAGATTGGCCAGCAACATAACCGGATCTTTCGCCTATAAAGCACCTCTGGGACGTATCAGAACGAGAAATGACGTCAACAACGTGAGAGACCTTGAACGTGTTCTGCATGAGGAATGGAATCGCAAACCCATGGATGTGGTTCGTAGGCTTATTTCGAGCATGGGGAGACGGTGTGGAGCTGTTGTGGACTCGTAATGTGTTTGAAATTTTGTGTGACACCCCGACGCTGATAGATGCTATGCAGCGGGTGTATCTTGTGCTTGAAATACATTAAATTTTGATGTGTAAAAATATGGTTCTATTTTAGAGCAAGACAAAAGAAAAGTTATTTAAAAAATTGACTGTGCGGACTCGTTCGAACAGCCTCATCGTTTTATTTTTCGGAGGGCTATTGACAGTCGACTGGTAGTAGCCAAAACACGTTAAAATGGCTAGTGACAGTCGACAGGCAATAGCCAAAATACGTTAAAATGGCTAGTGACAGTCGACTGGCAATAGCCATTTTAACGCGTTTTGGCTATTACCAGTCGACTGTCACTAAAGAATTTTAACTTTTTTGGCTATTACCAGTCGCCCGTTTTCAAGTTAAACTCTTGGATGCTGGCGATTCTCCTCAGAAAACACAGCTACAGAAACCCGCTGATCACACGAGAATTCTTCAGTCTGTCAGAAATAAAGCCCGATTAGCCAATACAATTTATATATAGAAAAGGAGTTGGGTTGTTTCAGGTAACGTTGTTCATTTTCACATTGAATTGACTGCATTTTTTTCATATGGCCGGGCCGCCCCCGCCCAACTGGGCTTGAAGAAATAGATGGGTCGCATGATGCTTTCGCGCAATGCTGACACCGACCCGCACACAAGTAACTCAAGTTGTAAACCGCTTAGAGGAACTAAGCCTGCCCAGGCAAAGCGGTGCGAGTTGGACCGTCCATGCTTATAAATCCTTTAGGTTTCATTGGGCGGCAGGGTTTGAGATATCATTTCAACTCAATATCGGGTAAAATCCTCAGTCTCCAAAATGACCTTTACAGTGTTGACGGGGACGTTAAACCTCAAATCAAACAAACAAATCATATGGCCGGTTTTGTTAGCAGACACCCATAAACAACAGACGTTTATGTAATAAGCGGGTGAATGTGCAAGGAATTCTGCTTTCTGCATCATTAGCGGGCGAGGACACAGAAAGTGTCATTATGGTGAACGGACAACAGCCCACTGGAACAAAAGCCCACTAGGGCTAAGCTCACAAAGCCCATTGGACACTATCCCACAGGACAATGGCACACTGCTGAATTTTGGCAGGGAGGACAATTTTGTTTGTTTGATTTGAGGTTAAACGTCCCCGTCAGCACTGTATAGGTCATTTTTGAGACGTTGCTTCCAATTTTGTTTTACTTTTACCCGACTTCGAGATGAAATGACACGTATCCAACTTTGGGCGCCCGCCGTATCCGATTTACCTGTAATAATAATAGCGGCGAAATGTAAAGAAATATATAGCGACACAATAGTTTTTATTTCATAAAATAAATTTGAAAATAATTGCAAAATGTTTGCTGGAAAACTTTGAAACTGCATTCATTCACGAATATGCTGATATTGTTTTCATATTTTATTTATTTTTTTTGGGGAGGGGGGGGGGGGGGGACAAAAATTTGCTATACCTTTTGGTGATTGTTTTAAGTGCGTATCGAAATGATAAAATATATAGCAAAATGTCTTTTTCTCTCCTAGGGTTTATTAACAAAACTTAAAAAAATATGAGATTTAAATACCATGTTTGGAAATTGTTCTGGAAAAAAAACGTAGTGGTGATGATTATGAATCATATAGATTTTGTTTCAAGTAAATAGAATGAAAACTTCTATGTCCTTTTGGCATTTTTAGTAGTGGTATTCTTTTATTTCTTTTTTTCTAAAATTTTGATTCGGAAAATATCGGAAGAGGCCGGAAATATCGAGTTATAAGAGTGACCAGGCGTGTTAATAGCGTGTTCAAAGGCATGACAATAATCAAAAAAATATTATGATTGCAGTTTGCATGGTAATTATTATGTCTGCTTTGTGTCTCGCTGCGTTCACACAACTTACCTTTTAATAATGAAATATCTTCATTGTCTTACTGGGATATATGGAAAGAATTTCCTAGGGTCTGAAGAATGTGTTCGAATCAGCCATGGTAAACGAGCAATCGGTGTTCGAGCTAGCGAAATTTCACTCTTCATGGTTTTTTGCATGTATTACCAAAACATACCTATATAATTTTGACCCCCTTAAACCTCACTTTTAAATAATAGAACTAGGTTTAAAGGGGTTCATATTATTTTCCTTATTTATACTCCGAGTCTTACATGTTTTTTACTCGTTACTTGCCGAGGCGGTTCTAATGAGTTCCCACAATCTGTTTTTAGCAGCATTATGAAAAATCAATGAATAGGCGTGTTTTTGTAATTATGGTATAAACTTTCTCATGACATTATAATGCTTGCATATGCGGCATATGCTCTGGGTCTGGACTGTTTGCGTATATAAACAAAAGGGACGTCAGTATCATATATGGGCTATTTTTATACAGAACCTCTGATCTAGATCTGCTTTTGAGAAAAAATATGATATATGAGCCTGCGCAAAATCCTGAAATAGGACCGTTGTGACCAGCATACCTCAGATCAGCCTGCGCATGCGCGCAGTCTAAACAGAGTCTTTACTGCTCGAATGAGTCTTCTATGTTCAGTCTTCTAAGGCATCCGGATAAGCCAGAGAGCAACACTGGAAGACTGGCCAGACTGAATGTATATACAGGTTGATCCGAGTCTTCGCTGGTTGTACTAATATTATTGTAGGTTTTGCCATGCACGGGCTCATATGTTTTGTGAAAGAACTCCTTTAACCCTTAAGATGCCAAGAAAAATTGCATGTGAAATTTGTGTCATTTTATGTCGTCTGCTTCATACTAGCAAACTTTCGAAAACATTTGGCATGCATGCAAACTGCGTAGATCCCGATCAGACTGCTGCTCAAGTAGCAATCTGCTCTGGGTTTACAATGTTTTGCAACAAACCAGCTGACAACAAAGCCAACGAGAATTGTTGTGATAAGCATCTTAAGGTTTAAGTTATAAGTCAGCCAAACTGTTTATTGCTCTATCCAGGACAAGCAATATTTGCCTATTGTTTACCCCTAAGGGATAGGTAAATAACCCTTTCATCCCGAGTTTCTGAAGTTCTTATACATAATGATTTCAAATATACATGTAATTCTATATAAGTTTACAAGTTTGACGTATCTTTGAATGTTGCTGTTTCGATTTTGAAAGATCATTGTATTTACCAAAAATGCAAATTGTCTTTTGTTCGCAAATTTGTTTAATGAATAAAATATTATGAAATTAAGGCGCCTATGTAAATTTCTACAAATAATTCTGGATACATTTAAAATACGTCCTTGATAGCAATACATCCATTAATATTCACGACGAATTAGCATGATTCAGAAAGTCTGTATCTACTTTGTGCGTATGTATGCTCCAGGGTTTTGCAACAGATGCATATAGCGACACTGGTCTTTAATTTGCTGCATCGTATGTTTCACCTTCTTTTGTAGACCGGGGTAACATTGGCTTGTCGCCAATCATCTGGTACAGTGCCCTGGGCAAGTGATTCATTGAAAAAAGGCCAGCACAGGAGAAATTTCAGCACTACATTCCTTAAGCACCCTGGTATTCAGGTCATCTGGCCCAGATGCCTTATGTATTTTGAGCTTACCCAACAGTTTAGCGACCCCCTTAGGGTCAACTGTTATGTCCCCCATACTAGGGAACGGACTATTACCTTTAGATGGTAGCTCACCGTCAGTTTCTCGCGTAAATGCAGATTGAAACTGCTTGTTGCATATTTTGGCATTATCTCAAACTTCCGTTTTCCCTTAGCGAAGTGATCCCAAATGCGTCCTTTTTTAGGGATTTTACAAATGACCAAAACTTTTTAACCTTACTATTCTTCTGGGGGCTATCGGGATCTATGTTGTCATCTTCGAAGGTAAATATGCTGGAAACATGCTTCCAATATGCATCTCCAATTACCTTTTGTACATGTGCTCTGAGCCTTTTGTAATGGTTCTTAATGTCAGGGCTGCTAGAATTGCGAGCACGAAAATACATCCTATTACGTCTTCTAATGAGGTTTTGATCGTGTTATCCATCCATGGTGCACTATACTTGGTTTTGGTCATTTTTGTTGGAATAAACCTTTCCAGTGCCGTGATTACTTCGGACTTAAAACTGACCCACATGTCATTGACAGACATGCGTGAGAGGTCAGAGGAAAGGAACGAATCCTTAAATCGCGCCATATGGTCTTGCAGACCATCCATGTCCTCACGTTTGTATAAAAATATTTTACGCGGGGCTTGTCTTATTCGTTTAGCTTTTATATCGTATTCTACAAGGACTATGTCGTGATCAGCCTTGCCGATCGGGGGCATCCCCTTAACTCGACTAACAGGGGATAGAGAATTCGTGAATAATAAATCAAGGGTTTTATCTTGCCGGGTGGGTATGTTTACTATTTGGGTCAGGCAGTGATCTTTAATTATGTCCAAAAGTTGTTGCTGCGTCTGACTTTTAGAAACCAAAATGGGGTACCTGCATGTTGCTCCATTCTATATCTCCACAATTGAAGTCTCCTCCAACCAAAATTTGAGCATTTGCATTTGACATTATCCTAGACAAAGATAAATTGAACGATCAATCTGATCTGGTGGGCGATAAAAGGAACCAAGGTACAAAGTCCTACATCCAAAAATGTTCAATTTATACCAAACAATTCACAGCTGGTGTTCAACTCCGGAGATTCAGTGCAGAGTAGGTCTCGTTTAAAAGCTACAAAGACACCACCATGTGCATCCCCAACTCTGTCCTTCCGGAATACGTCAAATGATTCTGGGAAAATTTCCGAGTTTTTAATCTCTGGGGTTAACCAAGACTCATTCCCCAAAATGATGTCTGGTTTTGCCCAGTATATAATTGTTTGAATGTCAGCCTTTTTATTCTTTATTGACTGACAATTTATGACCAATATTCCAAGGGGATGGTTAAGGACCGGGTTTTTGGTCTTTGGTTTAGCTTCTTTAGACTGCTTCACGATGGGCGAAGAAGCTGCAGTGGGTGGGCCAATCTGGTCTGGTATCGGGCTGTCAGGCTCGAACAGGGATAATAAAGGATCAAACCGATTGTAGGTATCTATGGAAGATGAAGTGTCAAACAGATGTGGAAAAGTTTGGCATTCCACATTTCATACAATCCCATGCAATATTTATATTCGATGATTTATTATAAAGGCTATACATAGTTGATGACATGCCTTGACAGCTTATGTGGTACCAGACATCACATGTGTCACAGCAAATTCCTCGGTCTTCCCAACCAACACTTTTAAGACAGAGTCCACAAGGGAAATGTATACTGTCATTCTTGGAATTCGGACCAGGATTTGGCTCGATATCCCATGCATTACCTATAATGACTGCAAATATGTACAAATAACGAAGTTTATTTGATCCAGGAAATTCCCTAAACCTGAGAGATTTCTTTAAAATTGAAACAGTGCACAAATGGGGGACATGGAACATAAGGTTATGACGGTAAGCTGTTGTTCCATTGAAGTCTGCATAAACTGGGAAGAAGGTGGGTGGAATTTCCTGTAGGTCCAGTTCTCTACTATTAAGAAGTGAGGTCAAACGTGTTGCCAACAGCAAGCAACACACTCCAAACAGGATGCCAAACACAAAGTGAACTCTTATCATGATTGAGTGGAGTTGTGACTTCCTTGGATAAGAAGGGCTAATACCAATTAGTGTCTGGTAAAGTCTCCTGTGATGGGCAGTTTCAATGAATCACTGTTTGTTACTTATGTTTGTTTATCTAATTGTCTACATTCTCCGCCGTGCAGGAATTGGAACTACTTCCGGTGCGTGGGTAGAAAATATCAAGGCAAATTTGACCAAGTTACAAATATATAAAACTACCTAAATGACAAAGAATAACCCTTTAAACAGAAGAAGTTATAGAATAAAGAAGTTTAATTTAGCAAAATAGCAAAGGAGCTCATCCAGGATGCTTCTGATAAATCCAAAAAAAAAAAAAGTTTTTAGAAAAGAAAAAATATGAATAGAGCTGCACACCATTTAAGTACCTAGATATACTTTGAAAAATAAAAAAATAGAGCGTATAATAAGCTGTTTTATAACTTTTGATTATCGGCCAAGCCGCTTTGTCTGTCCTGACTCGCACACAACAGTTACAAAAACGACGTCATCACTCGGTCATACGGATTGCCGATAACCCTTAATCATTAACTCCTCTTTTGGAGTACAGCGAGTATATATTGAATTCAGGTAAAGAATAGGACTCATCCCACTGCGCATATCTCAAAAACCGAAAAATCCTGTTGAATAACAAAGTAGAAGTAAAACAAAGATCAGGAATTGATACAATTAACTTACTCCACCCATAAAAGACACCAAAGGGAAAGAAATACAAACATTAAGCGACCAGACCATAATGGAAACCTAAACAAAGGAAGGCCATAAGGACAGTTACTTTCCCACAAAATGGCCATATGGCCATCCAAAACCAAAAGACACAAGTGATACACACAGTAAGTAACAAACAACAACATAAATAAATCGCCACAGAAGAGCCGCCTTGGAACGGTCAGTGGAAGATTTCCACTGGGGGGCTTAAATCGATTTTACGTGGCCACAATCCTCGCCCTTACTTCCGTCGCGATTTAGACAAATAATTAGTTCAGTCCGCATGAAGGCCTCCTAACTCATCAGTGCAACATCTCCGTGAACACAAAAATCAAAGAACCACAGAGGTGAGACAACGGTGAGGACTCGACAGCAAGAAACCACTGAAATGCTGGAGCAAAAGAAAACCAACAGTTAGACTCCGTAGTGCTGCCGTAGTGCTCGTTGTTGATTAAATCTGCGAGTGTTCTTGCACTCGAAAATCGCATAGATCTAGAAAAAAATCAAGTGAAGATGTTCATAAGGATTGTCTCTCTGAGGTGATACTCTAGCCTTTAGTAATGAACATTTGGAGATACTACCCAGCAGGCATATGACGTTAAAACTTCGTCTGATTGACGTTGATGTAACGCCATGTCTTGACTGCAACGTACTATTAATGTCGGTACAACGTCATTACCGACGTTGATGTGACGTTGCCCCTGCGACGCATGCCTGGTGGCAGAGTCTTATTGTTTTTATAACATCGATAAGGAAATGTGGAAGCCAACATACTTAATGTTTTTTTTCCTTTCCTCCATCAAAATCGGAATCGATGCATTAACATTAATTACCAGAAGAACTTCTTTTCTTCAGTTACGTCTTCGTAGTTTTTATTCATGTCATATAGTATATGTACAAACATCGTGATAAATTTTCTACAGACGACATTTTGAAATATTTTCTGATTTTTTTTTTCAGAAAACAGCATTTGGCATTTCATGCAAATTGTCTCCTACGGATAAAATTATCATGAGATGTCAAGGCCTGTTTTCTAGGCAAAATTAATAAAAATGTCAACAGTTTGTCGTCTGCTGAAATGGCTCAGAGAGTGGTGAAGGTTAAAAGAGTAAATTTGAAACCTTTTCTTATATAAAGGCCTGAATATTCACGAATTTCTCATAGAATCTGTCATTTCAGTGCCTTTTAGTGCTTTGATTTGTAAAGGCGGGCAAAATCTCCCCATTCATTTGTTTAGGTGAACAAAATCTCCCTGGGCTAACCCCTCCTGCCACAGTTCCTTCATAGTTGTTTGACGAGGTTTAACGTCCCCGTCAACACATATATGTAATTTTGCAGACGTTGTTTCAATTTTGTGGGATGTTTACTCGACATTGATATGAAATGGCATCTCAAGCCTTGTCGCCCAATAAAACCAATAGGGTTCATATGCATATTGTTTCAGTCGCAACATATATTGTGGGTATTCGTTAGAACTACCTCAATCAGTTTCCAAAATCTATGTTATGAGAATAAGGTACACCTATGTTAATCTTACTTTCTCTGTGTGAAGTGTGGCTAACAGAAGTGTTCCTTATATCGACGTGTTAGTACTGCTAAACCGTTGATGACGGACACTAATTAGAACGGCCTCGATGCGACGCAATATCCGTGTATGTAGTAGGAAACAAGAATGTATGTAGCAGGGAATCAGGAAAGTAAATTTTAAACAAACTCCATTTTTATCTCCAGGACTAGCATCTTTCAGCGGCTCGGAACGGCGCACAGCTGAAATTTGAGTATTTTTTTTTTTTTTTTTTTTTTTTTTAGATAGACTGGGGATACTCGGTAGAAATGCCTCAATCAAATATCAAAAATCTATGTTATAAGCAAAGAATATAGGAGATTGACGTATGCCCCTATAAAGTCCATATTTTTTCGGTTGAGGTGGTGTTAACAGGGGTGGTGGTCCTCATAGGGACCTGTTAGCTGATTTACTGCTAAAAACCGTTGAGGATGGACACACATTAGAACCGCCTCGGAACGGCGCAGTATATGTTTGTCTGTCCAGGATCATAGTGTAAATCAAATATGATGACCTGTTCGTAATAATAATAATAATCGTATGATAAAAAAAAAAAAAGATAAACCAAAAAAAACCAACAAAACAAGAAGCAACTGTCAATAGCCAAAAGACGTTAAAATAGCTAGTGCAAGTCGACTGGCAATAGCCAAAATACGTTGAAATGGCTATTGCCAGTCGACTGTCAATAGCCATTTTAACATGTTTTGGCTATTGCCAGTCGACTGGCAATAGACCTTTCCTTTATTTTTCTTAATTCTGCTCTAAAATATAGTTTGTGGGTAATCGTTAGAACCGCCTCAGGGGTTCTCACGAGTACACACAGTCTATATTTTGAGCAGAAATAAGAAAAAAATCACAATTTTTCATCCTATTTTTTTTCATTTTTAAGCGATAAAGGTTACAATGTATTTGAATAGGCGTGTTTTCGTTATCATGACGAAGATTACTTTTACCTGTGATAAAGAAATTCCAGCTCCATTAAACTGAGCTGCTGCAGCCATGACCTTTCTGGTAGGTAAACGCTGTCGTTGGAATGAAGTTCAGCCAGGAAGGCAGAGTCCTTGTCTTCAGGAGTACAGTCTTTAGCGGGTATTTTTTTATCTCTCCCAGTCACATCCTTTTTCTGTAAGTCGAGACATGATATTCGTGTAAAACATTACGAACATTTATTCGGGTCTTTCACAATTCAGCACGTTAACACGCCTATATAATTTTGACCCCCTTGTACCCCACGTTTATATAGTAAAACTGGGTTTTACAGGGGTAAACCTATTTTTCTTATTTCTGCTCGAAAATATAGATTGTGGGTACTCGTTAGAACCGCCTCATCGAGGCGGTTCTAACGAGTACCCACAATCTATATTTTGAGTTGGATAAGAAAAATATCACAATTTTTCATTTTAAAATGTTCCTTTTTTGGCGATGAAGTTTGCAATGTATTTGTATAGGCGTGTTTTCGTTATGTATTTTTGACAGATCAACGGCATTAACTCAACCCTGCCGATGCTGTCAGGTAATTGAAAATTCTGAATTATTTCATCTGTCATTCTTAACTGGTATAGACGTTGATAACACATCCGTGTGATATAGTGCATTATTTCATACCACAAAAAGGTATTTTTTTCTGATGGTATTTTGTGATATTTTTCTTATTTATACTCCAAACATAGGTTATGAGGCGGTTCTAATGAGTAACCACAACCTACGTCTTGGAGCAGAAATATGAAAAACGATGTTACCCCCTGTAAACCCCAGCTTTCCCTATAAAAAGTGGGATTTAGGGGTCCTTATTTCACGGACTTGTTCACGTGATGGGTACTGAAAACTGCGGAAAGCTTTTTCTAAATGTTATCGTAGAAACTTCGAATTGACTTCTAAATATTACATGTATATCGCCTTAAAGTCGCGTTTACAACAGGGGTTGAGGTCAGGTTTGCGCCAACGTTAAATCTGTTTAAGCGACCCCCCACCCCCACACACACACACGCACACACACATACACCACCAAATAAAAATACATATTGTCCTCTGAAAGGCGGTTCATTTGTTGTGGTTTATTGTGCGTAAAAATAGCAGTGTTTCTACTAACATGCTGGAACAAATTGGTCGGTAGGATAAACGTTTTAATATTATTATAATTTTATTTTTCTCCCGAAAAAACAGAGTCGCTCCTGTATTGTTTGTGTTTTGGTTTTTGTACATAGTTTGTGTTAATAAAAGTGTCATGTTGATACTTGCACCGTGGGTTGTATATCATAATTCATTTTAGTTACTCAAAAATGTCAGCTCTGTATTTTGGAAGGTACTAAATGCCAACACCTACAAACTGTATTTAAAACGCGAAATTACTGTGGAAAAATGCAAAGACGACATTGGGTAGGGTTGGAAATTTAAAATGGTAGGGTCGGTGTTTTATTAGCTCACCGTCACGTAGTGACGAGGTGAGCTTTTGGGATCACTTTTTGTCCGTCGTCCGTCGTGCGTCCGTGCGTGCGTGCGTCCGTGCGTAAACAATTTCTTCAAACGACATCTCCTCCTGAACCACTGATAGGATTTCGACCAAACTTCACAGGAATGATCCTTAGGTGGTCCCCTTTCAAAGTTGTTCAAATGCTTCCAGTCCGCTGCACATATAGGTCACAGGAGCCAAAAATAGATTTTTTCACCGAAAACTTAAAAAATCTTCTTCTCTGAAACCGCAAGGCCCAGGTCTTTCATATTTGGTATGAAGCTTCATCTAGTGGACCCCTACCAAGATTGTTCAAATTATAGTGCTGGGGCCAAAAATGCCCCCGCCCCGGGGCCCTTTGGTTTTACATGGGCTTATATAGGGAAAATCTTTAAAAATCTTCTTCTCTGAATCCGCAAGGCCCAGGTCTTTGCTATTTGGTATGCAGCTTCATCTAGTTGACCCCTACCAAGATTGTTCAAATTATAGTGCTGGGGCTAAAAATGCCCCCACCCCAGGGCCCTTTGGTTTTACATGGGCTTACATAGGGAAAATCTTTAAAAATCATCTTCTCTGAATCCGCAAGGCCCATGTCTTTGATATTTGGTATGAAGCTTCATCTAGTGGACCCCTACCAAGATTGTTCAAATTATAGTGCTGGGGCCAAAAATGCCCCCGCCTCGGGGCCCTTTGGTTTTAGATGGGCTTTAATAGGGAAAATCTTCTTCTCTGAAACCGCAAGGCCCAGGTCTTTCAAATTTGGTATGAAGCTTCATCCAGTGAACCCCTACCAAGACTGTTCAAATTATAGTGCTGGGGCCAAAAATGCCCCCGCCCCGGGGCCCTTTGGTTTTACATGGGCTTATATAGGGAAAATCTTTAAAAATCTTCTTCTCTGAATTCACAAGGCCCAGGTCTTTGATATTTGGTATGAAGCTTCATCGAGTGGACTCCTACCAAGATTGTTAAAATTGTAGTGCTGGGGCTAAAAATACCTCCACCCCGGTGCCCTTTGGTTTTACATGGGCTTATAAAGGAAAAATCTTTAAAAATCTTCTTCTCTGAAACAGCAAGGCCCAGGTCTTTGATATTTGGTATGAAGCTTCATCTAATGGACCCCTACCAAGATTGTTCAAATTATAGTGCTGGGGCCAAAAATGCCCCCGCCCCAGGGCCCTTTGTTTTGCCATTGGCTTATATAGGGAAAATCTTTAAAAATCTTCTTCTCTGAAACTGCAAGGCTCAGGTCTTTGCTATTGGGTATGAAGCTTCATCTAGTTGACCCCTGCCAAGAATGTTCAAATTATAGTGCTGGGGCCAAAAATGCCCCCGCCCCGGGGCCCTTTGGTTTAACATAGGCTTATATAGGGAAAATCTTTAAAAATCTTCTTCTCTGAAAATGCAAAGCCTAGGTCTTTGATATTTGGTATGAAGCTTCATCTAGTGGAACCCTACCTAGATTGTTCAAATTATAGTGCAGGGGCCAAAAATGCCCCCGCCCGGGGCCCTTTGGTTTTACATGGACTTATATAGGGAAAACCTTGAAAAATCTTCTTCTCTGAAACCACAAGGCTAGGTCTTTGATATTTGGTATGAAGCTTCAGCTGGTGGACCTCTACCAAGATTGTTCAAGTTATAGCCCTGAGACCAAAAATGCCCCGCCTGGTGGCCCTTTGGTTTTACCTAGTCTTATATAGGGAAAATCTCTAAAAATCTTCTTCTATGAAACCACAAGGCCTAGGTCTTTGATATTTGGTGTGAAATTTCATCTAGTGGACTTCTATCAAGATTGTTCAAATTATAGCCCTGGGGCCAAAAATGCTCCCGCCAGAGACCCTTTGGTTTTACATAGACTTATATAGGGAAATCTTTAAAAACCCTCTTCTCTGAAACTGCAAGGCCATGTCTTTGATATTTGGTATGGAGTTTCATCTAGTGGACCTCTACCAAGATTGAACAAATTATAGCCCTCGGGCAACAAATGCCCCCGCCGGGGGCCCTTTGGTTTTACATAGACTCATATAGAGATAATCTTTGAAAATCTTCTTCTCTGAAACAGCAAGGCCCAGGGCTTTGATATTTGGTGTGAAGCTTCATCTAGTGGAACTTTTATCAAGATTGTTTAAATTATAGCCCTGAGGACAAAAATGCCCCCGCCCCTGGGCCATTTGGTTTTACATAGGCTTATGTAGGGAATATCTTAAAAAAAATTATCTTGTCTGACACCGCAAGGCTCTGGTCTTTGATATTTGGTGTGTAGCTTCATCTAGTGTACCTTTGCCAAGATTGTTCAAATTATTGCCTTTGTTGATATTTGGTATGAAGCTTCACCTTTTTAGATCTTCCTCAACATTATGCACATTGTAACCCTAGGGTCAATAATGGCCCTACCCGGGGCCCACTTGTTACTCTATGGATCAGGTGAGCGATCCAAGGCCATCATGGTCCTCTTGTGTTTTATATTAGGATCACTTTTTGTCTGTCATCCGTGCGTAAACAATTTCTTCAAACGACAACTCCTCCTAAACCACTCAACGGATTTTGACCAAACTTCACAGGAATGATCCTTAGGTAGTCATCTTTCAAAGTTATTCAAATGGTTCCGGTCCGTTGCACATCTAGGTCACAGGAGCCAAAAATAGATTTTTTTCACTGAAAACTTAAAAAATCTTCTTCTCTGAAACCACAAGGCCAAGGTCTTTGATATTTGGTATGAAGCTTCATCTAGTGGACCCCTACCAAGATTGTTCAAATTATAGTGCTGGGCCCAAAAATGCCCCCGCCCTGGGGCCCTTTGGTTTTGCATGGGCTTATATAGGGAAAATCTTTAAAAATCTTCTTCCCTGAAACCGCAAGGCCTAGGTCTTTGATATTTGGTATGAAGCTTCATCTAGTGGACCCCTACCAAGATTGTTCAAATTATAGTGCTGGGGCCAAAATTGCCCCCGCCCCGTGGCCATTTGGTTTTACATAGGCTTATATAGGGAAAATCTTTAAAAATCTTCTTCTCTGAAACCGCAAGGCCCAGGTCTTTGCTATTTTGTATGAAGCTTCATCTTTCGGACCTCTAACAAGATTGTTCAAGTTATAGCCCTGATGCCAAAAATGCTCCCACTCCGGGGCCCTTTTGTTTTACATAGACCTTTATAGGGAAAATCTTGAAAAATCTTCTACTCTGAAACAACAAGGCCTAGGTCTTTGATATTTGGTATGAAGCTTCATCTAGTGGACCTCTACCAAGATTGTTCAAATTAAAGCCCTGAGACCAAAAATGCCCCCGCCTTGGGGGGGCCCTTTGGTTTTACATAGACTGGTATAGGGAATATCTTTAAAAATCTTCTTCTGTGAAACCATAAGGCCTAGGTCTTTGATATTTGTTGTGAAATTTCATCTAGTGGACCTCTATCAAGATTGTTCAAATTATAGCCCTGGGGCCAAAAATGCCCCCACCCCGAGATGCTTTTGTTTTACATAGACCTTTATAGGGAAAATCTTGAAAAATCTTCTACTCTGAAACAACAAGGCCTAGGTCTTTGATATTTGGTATGAAGCTTCATCTAGTGGACCTCTACCAAGATTGTTCAAATTAAAGCCCTGAGACCAAAAATGCCCCCGCCTTGGGGGACCCTTTGGTTTTACATAGACTGGTATAGGGAAAATCTTTAAAAATCTTCTTCTCTGAAACTGCAAGGCCCAGGTCATTGATATTTGTTGTGTAGCTTCATCTAGTGGACCTTCGCCAAGATTGTTCAAATTATAGCCTTTGTTGATATTTGGTATGAAGCTTCACCTTTTGAGACCTCCCTCAACATTATGCACATTATAGCCCTGGGGTCAATAATGGCCCTCCCCGGGGCCAACTTGTTACTCTATGGATCAGGTGAGCGATCCAGGGCCATCATGGCCCTCTTGTTTATTTTATTTTTTTATTGATAACAATAGAAGAGTCGAGGGGGCGATTAGCGGAAACGCGGCTATTTTTATTTTAGGCCAAATGACATTTTGAAGAACCCCTGCTGTATCCATTCACCCTAGAATTCACTAACCAAATGAATGGAATCCTCCACCTTATATAAAGCAAGAGTCCATTTCAAAATTTAGGGGTGTCAGGTTGTGTTTTCTTCAAAACCTCTTTTGGCCCCCGCCCTTCGGGCTGCATGACGCTTCTACGCAAAGCTGAAACCGACCGCACACGAGTATTGGTAAACCGCTTAGAGAATCTAAGCCTGCCAAGGCAAAGCAGTCCGAGTCGGACCGTCCATGTTTATAAACCCTTTTGGTTTCATTGGGCAACAGAGCTTGAGATATCGTTTCATCTCATTGTCGGGTAAAAGTCCTTCAAAATTGGAAGCAACGTCTCCAAAATGACCTATACAGTGTTGACGAGGACGTTAAACCACAGATCAAACGAACAAACAAATCAAAACATAGTTGGAAACTGGCTGAACTTTTTGCAAACAGTGTAGGCTCTAATCTGGCTATTACTTGTGGACAATCTACTTTGCTTTCTCGTAGGTAAATATATTTGCTAAGGAAGAGCATTCACACTTTTATTTCTTTTGATAGGTATCTCGAAATGTTGACTAAGTAAGTCGAAATTACGACTTAATATCTCAATATTTCGATTAGTATTTTGAAATGTCGACTTAACAACTCGCAATTCCGACATAGTATCTCGAAATTTCGACTTATTAACTCGACATTTCGACTTAGTGTCTCGGAATTTCGACTTACTGTCTCAAAATTTCGACTTAGTACCTCGAAGGTTCGACTAATTACAGAGCATCAGACACCAACCAACAGTACATTGAATTACATCTCTCTAATTCTCAATAAGCCTTTACGCTGGAACCGTCATAGAATCTGAGGCCTGATCCACCGGCGTGCAATTAAAGAGGGAAGCAAAGTTGTCAACCGTGAATGTGTTAACTACCATGCATGCAGTCTGTCGTATACAGCCTATTAGTTTATTGGATGGTAAAGCTTGATATATCAATTCATCTCAATGTCGGTTAAACGGCCTACAAAATTGGAATAATAATAATAAAAATAATAGTCTTTATTTTCAGAGGATAACACATTTAGCAGAAATACAAGCTAATCTTCCATGAAGCAACATCTCTAAAATTACCTTAGTAGTGTTGATGTGTACGTAAAACCTCAATTCAAACAAATCAAACATAAAACAGACGTCGGTTTAAATATGGAGTTAGCATTTTTTTGCTTGTTTAGCGCCAGAAGTTATGCCTCATTTTGAGAACCATCCATTTGCCACAAGACCTGTGTGCTGGATCCCGCTCTTCTGGGTGGCGTCGGCCTATCTTCAACGTAACGCAACTGAGACATTGGCTTGGCCAGCTAGAAGCCATGAAACAACTTTTGGAGATTCTTGGGGTCGGATACAGAATATGGACCCCCACCCCCCTGGCAGAGAATCTGAGCTCTGCATCGCACGTGGGAAGAGCTGGCCATACATTAAATTCGACGTCTGGCCGATGGGATGAGACGTTCATGTAGGTGCTGTATTCTTAAGGGAAATAGGAACATCTTCAGGGCAGGCAACTCCTGCAAAAGTATTTGTGTCTTCCATGTCAATAGGGGGTCAACTCTCAAAGGAAAGAATTTGCTCCTCAGGGGCAAATTCTTTCCTTTAAGAGTTGACCCCTTTTTCCGTGGGACAGAACTTATAGAAAAGTGTACAGGTAGTCCCGAAAGTTTTCTCCCTTAGAAAAATGGCGGAATATCTGCTAGGTGATCCTATTCCCCTTAAAAAGGCATCTGTTTAATGTGAAAAACACGCAAAGTACCACATTTTCTTGTCGGTTGTTGCTTTGTTATGTGTACGTGTTGCAGTCTACCATCTTTACGGTCGATTTTTAGCTCACCTGGGCCGAAGGCTCCAGGGGAGCTTATAGTATAGTGGGTCCTCCGTCGTCCGTCGTCCGTCCGTCCGTCGTCCGTCCACACTTTTGAGCAGCTATATCTCTGTATCCTGCAGGCTGATCTCAATCATTTCTCACCTGTAGCATGCCTCTGTAGGGGCATTGATGACATAAACTTTTTTTTGAAATCGCGTTAAAACTTTGGTTCCTATGGCAACCACAAGGTCCCATAGACTTACTATGGGAAAATGCTTGTCATCACCGTAGCGCCTTCAGTTTTGATCGGATCTTTCTGAAACTTATATGTAAGGTGACTGGGGATAACAACTCGGATGAGTTCGAAAACCGGCCAAGTCGGCCCATTTATCATAGAGTTACGTCCCTTTGATTGCTGAAAATGCCGATTTTCGACCTTGTCATCACCGTAGCCCCTTCAGTTTTGATCGGATCTTTCTGAAACTTATATGTGATGTGGCTGGGGATAAAACCTCGGATGAGTTCGAAAACCGGCCAAGTCCGCCGATTGATCATAGAGTTACGTCCCTTTGATTGCTGAAAATGCCGATTTTTGACCTTGTCATCACCGTAGCCCCTTCAGTTTTGATCGGATCTTTCTGAAACTTGTATGTGAGGTGGCTGTAGATAAAATCTCGAATGAGTTCGAAAACCGACCAAGTCAGCCCTTTTATCGTAGAGTAACGTCCCTTTGATTGCTGAAAATGCTGATTTTTGACCTTGTCATCACTGTAGCCCTTTCAGTTTTGATCGAATCTTTCTGAAACTTATATGTAAAGTGGCTGGGGATAAAATCTTGGATGAGTTCGAAAACCAGCCAAGTTGTTCCGTTTATCACAGAGTAACGTCCCTTTGATTGCTGAAAATGCCGATTTTTGACCTTGTCATTACCGTAGCCCTTTCAGTTTTGATCGGATCTTTCTGAAACTTATATGCAAGGTGGCTCGGGATAAAGCCTCGGATGAGTTTGCATACCGGCAAAGGTGGCCTATTTATCATAGAGTTAGGTCCCTTTGATTGCTGAAAATGTTGATTTTTGACCTTGTCCACACTGTAGCCCCTTCAGTTTTGATCGGATCTTTCTGAAACTTATATGTAAGGTGGCTGGGGATAAAACCTCGGATGAGTTCGAAAACCGGCCAAGTTGCTCTATTAACTATATAGTTATGTCCCTTTGATGGCTGAAAATGTCGATTTTTTACCTTGTCATCACCGTAGCCCCTTCAGTTTTGATCGAATCTTTCTGAAACCTATATGTGAGGTGACTGGAGATAAAACCTAGGATGAGTTTGAATACCGGCCAAGTTGGCCCATTTATCATTGATTTACGTCCCTTTGATTGCTGGAAATGCCGATTTTTTTACCTTGTCATCACCATAGCCCCTTCAGTTTTGATCGGATCTTTCTGAAACTTATATGTAAGGTGGCTGGGGATAAATTCTTGGATGAGTTCGAAAACAGGCCAAGTCAGCCCATTTATCGTAGAGTTCTGTCCCTTTGATGGCTGAAAATGTTGATTTTTGACCTTGTCATTACTGTAGCCCCTTCAGTTTTGATTGGATTTTTCTGAAACTTATTTGTAAGGTGGCTGGGGATGAAACCTCGGATGAGTTCGAAAACTGGCCAAGTCGGCTCATTTATTTTAGAGTAACATCCCTTTGATTGCTAAAAATGCCAAATTTTGACCTTGTCATCACCGTAGCCCCTTCAGGTTTGATCGGATCTTTCTTAAACTTATATGTGAGGTGGCTGGGAATAAAATCTTGGATGAGTTTGAATACTGGCCAAGTCTGATTGGATCTTTCTGAAACTTACATGTAAGGTGGCTAGGAATAAAACCTCAGGTGAGTTCGAATACCGGCCAAGTCGGCACATTTATCATAGAGTGACGTGCCTTTGATTGCTGAAAATGCCTATTTTCGACATTGTTATCACTGCTGCCCCTTTAGTTTTGAACGGATCTTCATGAAACTTACAAACAAGGAAGTCAGGCAGAAAGCTTGGAGGAGTTTGAAAACACTTGTTTTTGAACTTGTCATCACCATAGCCACTTCAGTTTAGATAGGATCTTCTTAGCAAGTCAGGAATAAAAGCTTGAATGAGTTTGAAAACCGGTGAGGTCAGCCTGTTTATCATAGAGTTAAATTCTACTTGTTTTCAGATCAGCTTCAAACTTGCAGGTAACGAGGACAGACATAAAATCTCGGTTAAAGTCCATTTTGGGCCGAATCGGATTATTTGCCTTGGAGTTACCTGCCCTTGAGCATAAAAAATACGTTGTGACCACGATAGCAACTTTATTTTTATTCAGATCAGCTTCAAACTTACAGGTAACGTGGACAGGCATAAAATCTCAGTTAAGTTCGAATCGGAATATTGACCTCGGAGTTACATGACCTTGAGCGACAAAAAATTTGCCCATAGACTTTACATAGGGAAAATGTTGTGACTACGATAGCGACTTGAATTTTTTTCAGATCAGCTTCAACCTTGCAGGTAACGAGGACAGACATAAAATCTCGGTTAAGTTCGATTTTGGGCCGAATCGGATTATTTGCCTTGGAGTTACCTGCCCTTGAGCATAAAAAATACGTTGTGACCACGATAGCAACTTTATTTTTATTCATATCAGCTTCAAACTTGCAGGTAACGAGGACAGGCATAAAATCTCGGTTAAGTTCAATTTTGGGCCGAATCGGAATATTGACCTCGGAGTTACGTGACCTTGAGCGACAAAAAATTTGCCCATAGACTTAATTAGGGAAAATGTTGCGACTACGATAGCGACTTGAATTTTTTTCAGATCAGCTTCAAACTTGCAGGTAACGAGGACAGACATTAAAATCGCGGTTAAGTTCGATTTTGGGCCGAATCGGAATATTTGCCTTGGAGTTACCTGCCCTTGAGCATAAAAAATACGTTGTGACCACGATAGCAACTTTATTTTTATTCAGATCAGCTTCAAACTTACAGGTAACGTGGACAGGCATAAAATCTCAGTTAAGTTCGAATCGGAATATTGACCTCGGAGTTACATGACCTTGAGCGACAAAAAATTTGCCCATAGACTTTACATAGGGAAAATGTTGTGACTACGATAGCGACTTGAATTTTTTTCAGATCAGCTTCAACCTTGCAGGTAACGAGGACAGACATAAAATCTCGGTTAAGTTCGATTTTGGGCCGAATCGGATTATTTGCCTTGGAGTTACCTGCCCTTGAGCATAAAAAATACGTTGTGACCACGATAGCAACTTTATTTTTATTCATATCAGCTTCAAACTTGCAGGTAACGAGGACAGGCATAAAATCTCGGTTAAGTTCAATTTTGGGCCGAATCGGAATATTGACCTCGGAGTTACGTGACCTTGAGCGACAAAAAATTTGCCCATAGACTTAATTAGGGAAAATGTTGCGACTACGATAGCGACTTGAATTTTTTTCAGATCAGCTTCAAACTTGCAGGTAACGAGGACAGACATTAAAATCGCGGTTAAGTTCGATTTTGGGCCGAATCGGAATATTTGCCTTGGAGTTACCTGCCCTTGAGCATAAAAAATACGTTGTGACCACGATAGCAACTTTATTTTTATTCATATCAGCTTCAAACTTGCAGGTAACGAGGACAGGCATAAAATCTCGGTTAAGTTCGATTTTGGGCCGAATCGGAATATTGACCTCGGAGTTACGTGACCTTGAGAGACAAAAAAAATTTGCCAATAGACTTAACGTAGGGAAAATGTTGTGACAGAAATTGCGACTTGAATTTTTAGCTCACCTGAGCCAAAGGCTCCAGTGAGCTGATAGTATACCAAGGCTCCGGAGTCCGTCGTCTGTCGTCCGTCCATCCGTCGTCCACACTTTCAATGAAGCATATCCCAGAAGGCAGTCGACCAATCTTGTTTAAATTTTATGTGTAGCACCATTGGGCAAGGGGAAAGGCTGCATTAGGTTTTGGAGCTAGTCTGGTTCATTTGTTCCTTCATTCTTCTTTCTCTCCATATAGAGATAATAGACCAATGTTAAATTTTTAATCAAAGATTTCTCAGGAACTATAAAAGCTAGAAGCATCAAATTTGGTATTCAATAGAATAATGATGACTTATTTTGTGTAAGAGACATTGGGCTTTCTCAGCGTATTTGTTCATCTGTTCTTTCATTCTTCTTTCTCTCCATTTTGACCAATGTTAAATTTTCGTCAAAGATTTCTCAGGAACTATAGAAGCTAGAAGTCTCAAACTTGGAATGCAATGCAATAATGATGACTTATATCCTGTAAGGGTCAATGGGCTGGATTCTATTAGCAGATTTAGTAGTCAAGTCTGTGAATTGTTAAAACTTAAGTTCCTCAGGTGAGCGGTTTAGGCTCATTGAGCCTCTTGTCTTAGAGTTACATCCCTTTGATTGCTGAAAATGCTGATTTTTGACCTTGTCATCACCGTAGCCTTTTCAGTTTTGATTTAATCTTCCTGAAACTTATATATAACGTGGCTGGGGATAAAATCTCGGATGAGTTCGAAAACCCGCCAAGTTGGTCCATTTATCACAGAGTAACGTCCCTTTGATTGCTGAAAATGACGATTTTTGACCTTGTCATCACCGTAGCCCTTTCAGTTTTGATCGGATCTTTCTGAAACTTATATGTAAGGTGGCTGGGGATAAAACCTCGGATGAGTTTGAAAACCGGCCAAGTTGCCCCATTTACTATATAGTTATGTCCCTTTGATGGCTGAAAATGTTGAATTTTGAACTTGTCATCACCGTAGCCCCTTCAGTTTTGATTGGATCTTTCTGAAACTTATATGTAAGGTGACTGGGGATAAAACCTAGGATGAGTTCGAATACCGGCCAAGTTGGCCCATTTATCATAGATTTACGTCCCTTTGATTGCAGAAAATGCCTATTTTTGACTTTGTCATCACCGTAGTCCCTTCAGTTTTGATCGGATCTTTCTGAAACTTATATGTAAGGTGGCTGGGGATAAAATCTCGGATGAGTTCGAAAACAGGCCAAGTCAGCCCATTTATCATAGACTTATGTCCCTTTGATGGCTGAAAATGTTGATTTTTGACCTTTTCATCACTGTAGCCCCTTCAGTTTTGATCAGATTTTTCTGAAACTTATATGTAAGGTGGCTGGAAATAAAACCTTGGATGAGTTTGAATACTGGCCAAGTCGGCACATTTCCCATAGAGTTACATGCCTTTGATTGCTAAAAATGCCAAATTTTGACCTTGTCATCACCGTAGCCCCTTCAGTTTTGATCGGATCGTTCTAAAACTTATATGTAAGGTGGCTGGAAATAAAACCTTGGATGAATTTGAATACTGGCCAAGTCGGCACATTTATCATAGAGTTACATGCCTTTGATTGCTTAAAAATGTCTATTTTTGACCTTGTAAGCACTGCTGCCCCCTTCAGTTTTGATCAGATCTTCATGAAACTTACAAACAAATAAGTCAGGCAGAAAAGCTCGGAGGAGTTTAAAAACTCGTGAGGTTTGCCTATTTGTCACAGAGTAATATCCCTTTGATTGCAGCAGTGAATTGCTTATTTTTGAACTTGTCATCACCATAACCCCATCAGTTTATATCGGATCTTCTTAGCAAGTCAGGAATAAAAGCTTGAATGATTTTGAAAGCTTGTGAGGTCAGCCTATTTATCATAGAGTTACTGTCTACTTGATTTGCAGAAATTGCTTACCCTTTCATCACTATATCCTTCTATTAATCCTTCAGGAAAGGTTGGCACTTCCTGAAACTTTGAATCTGTTAGCTCAGGTGAGCGATACAGGACCAGCTTGGTCCTCTTGTTTATCATTCGACCCAAAGTAACTAGCTACAGTAGCTTCTCACCTGCTATTATCCACTCGACTGTCGCTGACCATGTACAGCATCCAGATACCGGTAATTTATAGAAGCTCTGTTCTGCGGCTTCTGGTCAGGGTCTACACTGTTTGCCAATGACCATGTTCACCAGCCCGGTCCAGAGGTTACTGTTTACTGTGGTCACAAGCAGAAGACTAACGCTGCTAAAAATTTTAACATGGTCATTGAAGAGCAGGCGGAAAACTTCTGCAGTTAGTAACTTTCGGTCAGTTGATAATTAATCGACCCAAGCGCGGCGTCTGATGAGGGTCTACACTTTGTGCTTAAAGTTTAGGAATTTAAAGGTTCAACGAAACTGTCTAAGTCCATTCTACATGTACCCATCTACACTCAAAGACAATCGAGACCCACCAGTGCTGTCAGTGCTTTGATCTATAGATTTATATATATATATATATATATATATATATATATATATATATATATATATATATATATATATATATATATATATATATATATATATATATATATATATATATATATATAATTCGCACATTTCTTTAAAGCGGGGGTATAATGAAACGGGGGTGTTTAACATTTATCGGATTCATTATCTCGTACTGTCGAAATACGAAATATTAAGTCGAGTAAGTCGAAATTTTAATATACAGTGTCTAAATATCGAGTTAAAAGTCGAACTTTCGAGATACAAAGTCAAAATTTCGAGTTATTATGTCGAAATTTCGAGTTAACAAGCCAAAAATGTCGAGAAAGTAAGTCAAATTTCAAGTTATTAAGTGGAAATTTCGAATAAGTCGCAATTTCGAGATATTAAATCGACATTACAAGATCGCCATCAAAAGAAATAATCAGCATACATCATATAGCATTACGAAAACACGCCTATAGAAATACATTGTAAATTTTACCGCCGAAAAAACGAAAAGTTTAAGATGAACTATTGCGTTTTCTTTTTTTTTTCTTATTTCCGCTCTAAATATAGATTATGAGCACTCGTTAGAACCGCCTCGTCGAGGCGGTTCTAACGAGTACCCACAATCTATATTTTAGGACAGAAATAAGAAAAGTAAGGTTCACCTCTGTAAGAAGAAAACGGGTCAAAGTTATATAGGAGTGTTTCGTGATGGGTAAGCACTTGGATCAGCGCGGATGTTGAGTCTTTGCACGCTGCAATGCATGTGATACTCTTTCCATCTTAAACGAGAGCAAGAGCCCCGCAAGCGGGGCATTATACGCCCGTGGCAATTAGTAAGAGGGAGCATATGTATATTGACTGTTGTACAAGTTTGGGTTTGTAGAATGTAACCAAGGAACAATATGTGCTCCATATATTCTTACCTGGCACCATTAATAACCCTAAATGGCTCAAACTACCTGTCTCCAACAAATTGACATGGTCGGTAACATTTGATGGACCATAACCTCAAAACAATAGAGGCATAACACTGGCAATAAGCGGTGGACTGTAACCTTGAAATAATATGCACTGCTCCACATCAATGTCTAACTATACGTAACGTTTCAGCTTCATCAGATGTAAAATGCAGAAGGCATTATCCGGAAACAAAATATGTTTAGAAAAATATGTGAAAGGGGAATAACTCTGATAATATTTGGCGGACTGTAACCTCAAAATAATATGCACTGTTTCACATCATGATCTTGCAATATATAAAGTTTCAGCTTCATCAGATGTAAAATGTAGGAGGAGTTATCCAGAAATGTAATGTTTAGAAAACTCTGTGAAAGGGGTATACCTCTTGTAATATCTGGCAGACCGTAACCTCAAAATAATATGCACTGTTCCATATCATGGTCTTTTCAACATCATCGGATCTAAAATGTAGGAGTTATCTGCAAAACAAAATGTTTACAGCATTTTGCAAAGGGCTTAACTCTATGGAGGAAGTTTCAGCTTGATCGGATGTAAACTGTAGGAGAAGCTATCCGAAAACGAAAGTTTTACAAAAAAAAATCAAAGGGACATTACTCTATTAATATTTGGTGGATCGTAACCTCGAAATAGTATGCGCTGCCCCACATCATGGTCTAAATATGTATGAAGTTTTAGTTTGATCGGATATAAACTGTAAGAGAAGTTATCCGGAAACGAAAAGTTTACAAAAACTTTCAAAGGGGCATAACTATATTATTATTTGGTGGACCACAACCTCAAAATAATATGCGCTGCCCCACATCAAGGTCTAACTATGTATGAAGTTTCAGCTTGATCGGATGTAAACTGTAGGAGGAGTTATCCGGAAACGAAAAGTTTACAAAATATTTCAAAGGGGCAAAACTCTATTAATATTTGGTGGACCGTAACCTCGAAACAATTTGCGCTGCCCCACATCATGGTCTAACTATGTTTGAAGTTTCAGCCTGATTTGGTGTAAACTGTAGGAGGAGTTATCCGGAAACGAAAGGTTTACAGACGGACGCACGTCCGGACAGACGGACGGACGCCCGGGGGGGGGGGCATAACATAAGACGCCAGGGGGGGGAGCATAATATAAACGGGCGTATAAAAAGGTTTATATCGCGGCGCGTTATAGGAAGTTGCGCTGTTTTACCTTTGGCAGAGTCTGTTCTTTTCGGTGCTTTGCAACCTGAGGCGAAGTTTTTCTTCCTGAAAAAGAAAATGAACATAAAGGTTGCTTGTCCTTCACATGAACTTCACGTCACACATAAAATAGCACAGCTACATTCTAATCGCCTGGCGCATTGATAAAAAAGCTACAAAAATACCTGTACTACTAATGAAGACACAGATCAGCTCCGCATTCTGGCAGTCTGATCTGGGTTCGATAAACTCACATGAGCCATCTGTACCATCACGAAAACATGCCTATATAATTCTGACCCCCTTAAGCCCCACTTTTATGCAGTAAAGCTGGGGTTTACAGGTATGGTAACCTTACTTTTGATATTTCTGCTCTAAAATATAGGTTTTGGGTACTCGTTAGAACCGCCTCGATGAGGCGGTTCTAACGTGTACCCACCATCTATATTTTGAGCAGAAATAAGAAAAAATCGCAAATGTTTATCTGAAATTTTTCCATTTTTCGGCGGTAAAATTTACAATTTATAAGAACAGGCGTGTTTTCGTAATGCCTGTGGAGTGTCCAGTGAGCTATGGGCTATGACTCAAACAAATCATGGTGGATGTAGGGGAACGATGTGAAGTTTTGAATATGTGTATCGCTTATTATATATTTTTGTTTTGGGGTGGCCAATTGGCCATTTTGTGGGAAAGTAGATGTCCTTTTGGCTTTCTGGTATTGATGTTTCCATTAGGGTCTAGTTATTTCATGTTCGTGTTTTTTCCCATTGGTGTCTCTGATGGGAGGTGTGGGATTATTGTGTCGATTCATGATCATTGTCTTCACTTCTATTTTGCAAATCGCACAAGACCGACTGTTTGCTAGTTTAGTTGTTATACCAGCCGTTCATACGATAACAAGTGCACTTAAGAGTTAATTTCACGAAAATTTGCGATACTTTCCTTATTCGTTTTCCACACCGCCTGCAGAAATAAGAAAGAAAATTGTACCCCTTTAAATCCTACTTTTCTTTATAATGTGTGGTTGTTTAAAACCCAGTTTTCATTATATAAAGTGGGATTTTACGGGCAGGTAATCACAGAGGCATCTTAGCATGCAGTATTCAAATGGGTAACGCTTTGTCATTACTTTGAATGCGGTGTAAGTACATGGACACTGAGGCCAGTGGACACTGTGGCCAGGGAACACTGAGGCCAGGGGACACTGGGGCCAGTGGACACTGAGGTTAGGGTTCACTGAGGCCAGGGGGCACTGAGGCAAGGGAACTGTGACCAGGGGACACTGAGGCCACTGTGGCCAGGGAACACTGAGGCCAGTGGACACTGAGGCCAAGGGGCACTGAAGTCAGGGGGACACTGTGGCCTGGCGACAGTTCGGTCAGGGAACACTGTGGCCAGGGAACACTGAGGCCATTGGACACTATGGCCAGGGAACACTGCGGCCAGGGGACACTGAGGTCAGGAGAAACTGTGGCCAGGGAACACTGTGGCCAGGGGACACTTAGGTCACTGTGGCCAGGAAACACTGAAGCCAGTGGACACTGAGGCCAGGGGACACTGAAGTCAGGGGGCACTGTGGCCAGGGAACACTGAGACCAGTGGACACATAGGCCAGTGGTCACTGAGATCAGGGAGCACTGAAGCCTGGGGACAGTGAGGTCAATGGGCACTGAGGCCACGGACACTGACGTCAGCGAACACTGAGGTCAGGTGACACTGAGGACAGGGGACACTACGGCCAATGAGCACTGAGGCCAGGGGGCACTGAGACCAGGGGACACTTAGGCCAGGTGACACTGAGGCCAGAGGACACCGAAGCCAGCGGACACTGAGGCCAGGGGACAGTGAGACCAGGGTACACTGAGACCAGGGAGCACTGAGGTCAGGAGGCACTGAGGCCAGCGAGCACTGGGGCCAGGGTACACTGAGGTCAGGGGAGTCTGGGACCAGTCTACAGTGGGGCCAGGGGAAACTGCGGCCAAGTGACACTGAGACCAGTGGACACTGGGGTCAGGGGGCGCTGTGGCCAGGGAGAACTGAAGCCAGGGGACAGTGAGGTCAGTGGACACTGAGGCCAGGGGACACTGATGTCAGGGGACACTGTGGCTAGCGAGCACTGAGGCCGGGGGCACTGAGACCAGGGGACACTGATGTCAGGGGACACTGAGCACTGAGCCGGGGGCACTTAGGTCAGGAGACACTGAGGTCAAAGAACACTGAGGCTAGCGGATACTGAGGCCAGGGGCCAGTGAGGCCAGGGGACATTGAGACCAGGGAGCACTGAGGCTGGTGGCACTGGAGCCAGTGATCACTGAGGCCAGGGTACACTGAGGTCAGGGACACTGAGGCCAGGAGAGTCTGAGGCCACTGTACACTGAGGGCAGGGGACATTGAGGTCAGCGGACACCGAGGCCAGGGGACAGTGAGGCCAGGGGACAGTGAGACCAGGGTACACTGAGGCCAGGGAGCACTGAGGCCGGTGGCACTGGGGCCAGTGAGCCCTGAGGCCAGGGTACACTGAGGTCAGGGACACTGAGGCCAGTGTACACTGAGGCCAGGGGACACTGAGGTCAGTGGACACTGAGGCTAGCGGACACAGATCAGGAGACACTGATGCCAGAGGAGACTGAGGTCAGGAGACACTGAGTTCTGGGGCAGTGAGGTCGGGAGACTCTGAGGTCAGAGGAGATTTAGGTCAGAGGAGACTAAGGTCAGGAGACACTGAGTTCTGGGGCAGTGAGGTCGGGAGACACTGAGGTCAGAGGAGATTAAGGTCAGAGGAGACTGAGGTCAGGAGACACTGAGTTCTGGGGCAGTGAGGTCGGGAGACACTGAGTTCAGAGGACACTGAGGTTAGAGGAGACTAAGGTCAGGAGACACTTAGTTCTAGGGGAAGTGAGGTCGGGAGACACTGAGTCCTGGGGCAGTGAGGTCGGGAGACTAAGGTCAGGAGACACTGAGTCATTGGGACAATGAGGTCGGGAGACACTGAGTCCTGGGGCAGTGAGGTCGGGAAACTCTGAGGTCAGAGGAGACTGAGGTCAGGAGACACTGAGTCCTTGGGACAATGAGGTCGGGAGACACTGAGTTCAGAGGACACTGAGGTCAGAGGAGACTAATGTCAGGAGACGGGGGCACTTAGGTCAGGAGACACTGAGGTCAAAGAACACTGAGGCTAGCGGATACTGAGGCCAGGGGCCAGTGAGGCCAGGGGACATTGAGACCAGGGAGCACTGAGGCTGGTGGCACTGGAGCCAGTGATCACTGAGGCCAGGGTACACTGAGGTCAGGGACACTGAGGCCAGGAGAGTCTGAGGCCACTGTACACTGAGGGCAGGGGACACTGAGGTCAGCGGACACCGAGGCCAGGGGACAGTGAGGCCAGGGGACAGTGAGACCAGGGTACACTCATCGAGGCGGTTCTAACGAGTACCCACAACCAGTGCTTCAGCTGAAGTGCACAACCCGCCGGATGCTTTAAAGTTTATGAGTGTTACCATATATGGGTATGGCGGCCATTTTGGTCATGTGAACTGGACCTAAAACGGTTCCCCCAATAAATGCGACTTATCGTAAGGAGCAAAAATATATCTTATACTTCAGTACTGTATTCTGAATCGTTTGCAGGATAAAATGCATTCTCACTTTTCCAATACAAAAGCATATGTGTCAAAGTTTGACCTAGGCACAAAGAAGGTCAAGGTCAACCCAGGGTCACCATTTTAGCAATTTATGATGGACCTACGTCCCAGATGCTATTTATCAAGTTTCGTGGAAATCTGCCCAGTGGTTCTGGAGAAGACTATTTTTGAAGGGTTTTTACCATATATGGCTTGGTGGCCATTTTGGTCATGTGACCTGGACCCCATGAGCAAATTTTGGTATACCCATCCCATAGAGGCTTCATATGAAATTTGACTTCAATTGGCCCAACGGTTTCCGAGGAGAAGCAGTTCGAAAATTTTCACATTTTTCGCCTCGGCGAGGCTATACTAAATGGAATGTAATATTTCGCAAAGTCATTGGTTAGATCTCATTGATATCTATCAGTATGCAAAAAATTGTTTAAATTTATATTCTAACAAAAGCATATGTGTCAAAGTTTGACCTAGGCACAAAGAAGGTCAAGGTCAACCCAGGGTCACCATTTTAGCAAATGATGACGGGCCCACGTCCCAGATGCTATGTATCAAGTTTCGTGGAAATCTGCCCAGTAGTTCTGGAGAAGACTATTTTTGAAGGGTTTTTACCATATATGGCTTGGCGGCCATTTTAGTCATGTGACCTTGACCCAATGAGCAAATTTTGGTTTCCCCATCCCATAGAGGCTCCATATGAAATTTGACTTCAATCGGCCCAACGGTTTCCGAGGAGAAGTATTTCGAAAATTTTCACATTTTTCGCCTCGGCGAGGCTATACTAAATGGAATGTAATATTTCGTAAAGTCATTGGTTAGATCTCAATGATATCTATCAGTATGCCAAAAATTGTTTAAATATTCTAACAAAAGCATATGTGTCAAAGTTTGACCTAGGCACAAAGAAGGTCAAGGTCAACCCAGGGTCACCATTTTAGCAATTGATAACGGGCCTACGTCCCAGATGCTATGTATCAAGTTTCGTGGAAATCTGCCCAGTGGTTCTAGTGTAGACTATTTTTGAAGGGTTTTTACCATATATGGCTTGGCGGCCATTTTGGTCATGTGACCTGGACTACATGAGCAAATTTTGGTTTCCCCATCCCATAGAGGCTCCATATGAAATTTGATTTCAATCGGCCACACGGTTTCCGAGGAGAAGCAGTTCGAAAATTTTCACATGTTTCGCCTCGGCGAGGCTATACTAAATGGAATGTAATATTTCGCAAGTTCATTGGTTAGATCTCATTGATATCTATCAGTATGCCAAAAATTGTTTAAATATTCCAAGCGGTTAAGTCACTATCACCAATTTTCACAAACGGGTTACAGACGGACAGACAGACAGACCATATATGGCTTGGCGGACATTTTGGTCATGTGACCTGGACCCCATTAGCAAATTTTGGTTTCCCCCATCCCATAGAGGCTCCATATGAAATTTGACTTCAATCCGCCAAACGGTTTCCGAGGAGAAGCAGTTCGAAAATTTTCACATTTTTCGCCTCGGCGAGGCTATACTAAATGGAATGTAATATTTCCCAAGTTCATTGGTTAGATCTCATTGATATCTATCAGTATGCCAAAAATTGTTTAAATATTCCAAGCGGTTAAGTCACTATCACCAATTTGCACAAACGGGTTACGGACGGACAGACTGGCAGAATGACAGGATGACACAGTGATTTTAGGGCACTCTTAGAAATCAACCGACTTCTGCGGTCACTTTTTCTGCGGGTCGTGCAATCTATATTAGGCGGTTCTAACGAGTACCCACCATCTATATTTTAGAGCAGAAATAAGTTAATTAAGGTTTACCCCAGTTTAACTATATGAAAGTGGGGTTCAAGGGGGTCAATATTATATAGGCGTGTTTTCGTGATGACACGGGTGTGTTATCGGTATGAAAATTTTCAATATATTTGAATAGGCGTGTATACTTTACAATATGATAACACACCTGCACGTCATAGCGCATTTTTCACATCTCCAAAATAGCTACTTTTTTCTGATGAAAATCCGTGATATTTTTCTAATAAATGCTCAGAACATACTAACATTTATAAATACCAATCGACCTTATTTAAAGAGGGTAACACATTTAGTACTAGTGTTACGAGCCAGGCGTAGCAGAAAGAAAAAGCAAACAAGCCTTTTGGAAAAATTTTAACAAAATTTATTTACAAGTTAACTTTAACCTGTAGAAGTAAGAAAATTAAATGTACTTAGCTCTGTTATGAAATATCCTGAATGAATCTATTTTCCTTGATCCCACAGAATTCACAGTCCAAAATGAAAAGTAATATCCTTTAACAATCCAACACAGAATTTAGAAATAGCTTTCCTTATAAGCCCAAACATCAAACTCCAAAGTCTGACTCAATGAGAAAAATCAAGCTCTTTTATAGACCCTAAGATTTCTCTAGAACATTCCAGAGGGCTGTGGAATAAGATGAGGTAATTCTCTAAAAATAATGCAACCCAGAACTATCTGGAAGGTTCTGAAGTACTTTTCCTTGTAAACATGTTGTTTACAAAAAGGAAATTAATCTGTGACTCAGTTTTCTAGAATCTTCTATAAGAAGATTAACAAGATATTTATAGCACTATTAGGTCAACACTGGGGTGAAAGTGGGAATCAGAAAAATAAATTCTTATGCATAACACTCCCCCTCTTCGAGGAAAAAAAGATTTATGTAATAAAGCTTTTTTTTGCTTTAAGAATAATAAAATATTGAGCATAGCATATAAAATTACATGTATCTACAATCCACTTTAGTAGGAAAGAAAAACACAACTCCCGACACTGCTCAAACTCTTGAAAGGGCATCAGGGATAATGTTATCTCTCCCTCTGATATGTCTTATGTCTAAATTATACTCTTGTAGCATAAGACTCCACCTGAGCAACCGCTGATTTTTGTTTTTCATTTTATGTATGAAAGTCAGTGGATTGTGATCACTGAAAACAACAATCGGTGCAGTAGTAGGGGTAAGATAAACTTCGAAATGTTGCAGAGCAAGAATCAGAGACAAGCACTCTTTCTCTATGGTAGAGTAATTTCTCTGATGCTTATTAACCTTTTTGGAAAAGTAGCAAACTGGATGATCCACACCATTTCCATCTTCCTGCAACAAAACACTACCTGCACCTACGTCACTAGCATCTACAGCTAGCTTAAACTCCTTTTCAAAGTTTGGTGCTAAGAGAACTGGTTCACTCTTGAGTATGGCTTTAAGTTTATCAAAAGCATTTTGGCATATTGCATTCCAATGGAATTTTGTTCTTTTGCTGAGCAAATTTGTCAAAGGCTCAGCAATGACAGAGAAATTATTACAGAACTTCCTGTAATAACCAGCCATACCAAGAAATCGCATCAGCTGTCTTTTGCACGTGGGTACGGGAAAATTTGAGATAGCCTCAACTTTAGCATCAATGGGCTTCACATGACCTTGACCTACAACATGACCTAGAAATGCCAAACTTGCATGGCAGAATTCACTTTTAGCAAGATTGATTGTCAATTTGGCATTACTCAGTCTATCAAAGAATGCTCGAATAGTCCCAAGATGTTGATTCCACTGGTCGTTGTATATGATAGCATCATCGATATAAGCACTGCAGCCTTCCAGCCCCGCAATTACCATGTTTATTAAGCGCTGAAATGTTGCTGGAGAGTTTTTCGTTCCAAATGGCATGACTTTATAGTTAAATAATCCGTCTGGTGTTGTGAATGCCAAAACCTCCTTTGCTCTATCTGTAAGTGGAATTTGCCAAAATCCTTTCATAAGGTCGAATTTCGTTATGTATTTGGCATTCCCGATGTTATCAATGCAGTCATCCATTCTTGGAATAGGAAAGCTATCTGTTTTACTTAAGGAATTAACTTTCCTAAAATCTGTACACATACGATATGTCCCATCAGGTTTCGGTACAAGAATACAAGGAGAACTCCACTCACTTTGGCTTGGTTCAATAAAGTCATTGTCTAATAGATACTGAACTTCTTCTTTAAGATATTTTTGTTTCACAGGATTCATCCTGTATGGGTGTTGTTTTACAGGTTTAGACCCATTTATGTCCACATCGTGAAATATTTTGTCTGTCCGTGTTGGAATGTCAGGAAATAAGTGTTCATATTCAAAAATCAGCTGTTTCAGTTCATTCCGCTGATTTGGCTCTAGATGTGACAGTTTCTGGTCAAGATTCCGTAGAATGTCAGAATTCTGAAGTTTTGATGATGTGGGATCCGACTTCACTGAATTAATATCCTCACAGTCATTGTCACATGAATTAAGTGGAACAGAGCTAACTAGATTGACTGATGTTAAAGATGTATTGTCCCTATCAATGTATTCTTTAAGCATGTTAATATGACATAGCTGCTTTAGCTTGCGCCTCCCAGGAGTGTTTATTATGTAATTTACGTCACTGATCTTTTTGTCTACAGTGTATGGACCATAATACCTGGCCTGCAACGATTTCCCTGGAATAGACAAAAGAGCTAGTACCTTATCACCTGGTTTAAAATTCCTTTGTTTTGTCCCTATGTCATATAGCTGTTTCATTTTCCTTTGGGCTGACTGAAGATGGGTCCGAGCAGCCTCACAAGCTTTTGAAAGTCTAGTTTTGAAATCAGACACATACTGAAGTAAATTCAGGGAGGTGTCATCAATGGAGAGAAATTTCTCTTTGAGAAGTTTCAAAGGACCACGAACAGTATGGCCAAATACTAATTCAAATGGACTGAAGCCAAGAGATTCTTGCACAGATTCTCTAACAGCAAATAAAAGCAGATGAATGCCTTCATCCCAATCCTTCTCTGTGTCAAAGCAATATGATCTTATCATGTTTTTCAATGTTTGATGGAATCTTTCAAGGGCACCTTGACTTTCAGGATGATAGGCCGATGACTTATACTGTACAATGCCAAGTTCATGCATTACTTGTTGAAATATTCCAGACATAAAATTTGAGCCTTGGTCTGACTGAATAGATTTAGGAAGCCCAACAAATGTGAAAAACTTCACTAAGGCCTTGACGATTGTCTTAGTTTTGATATTTCTTAAGGGAATGGCTTCAGGAAAACGTGTGGAAGCACACATAATAGTCAAAAGATATTCACAGCCAGACTTAGTTCTGGGCAAGGGACCCACACAGTCTATAATTATTCGACTGAAAGGTTCATCAAAAGCAGGTATAGGCTGCAAATGAGCCTTAGGTATAGTCTGATTGGGTTTTCCTACCATTTGGCATGTATGACAGGACCTACAATGCTGAGAAACATCTGATTTTAACCCAGGCCAGTAAAAATGATTAAGAATCTTGTGATAGGTTTTATTTACACCTAAATGTCCTGACATGGGAGTTTCATGTGCAAAGTTTAATATTTGGGAACGGTAAACCCGTGGAACCACTATCTGGTGGTTGACAGTCCACTCGTCTTCTGCTGAGACTTCTGGTGGACGCCATTTTCTCATAAGAATGTCATTTTTGACATAATAACAGACTGGGACCTGAGAAACTTCCTGCTCATCTAAGGCCCTTTCAAATAAAGGCGAAATTTCAGGATCCTTATGCTGTTCTATAGCTAGTTGAGACCCAGACATTTTCTCATGCCCTAGATTGAAAGATGAGTTATTCTCATGAAAATCTGTCTGCTTATCAGGCAGGCTTGAAGACAGAGACCTTGTTATCTCGTCATTAAAAGACTGACCCAAAAAGGTATCAGTTAAATCAAAATCCTGTTTCCCATCAGTTTGCTTGGCCTTACGTGCCATAGCCCTTGTGACTGCACAAGACGGATAAAGATCAGGAATTTCCTGCTCAATGGGATCAGGCGGTTGGTCTATGCAAGGATTAGTAGTCAAAAGTGGGTTTACCACAACCTTATCTCCAGCTAAGTCATTGCCTAGCAACAAATGAACACCTTTAAAAGGTAAAGAAGGTCTAATACCAACAGCCACTGAACCGGATACCAAGTCTGATGACAAATAAACGTTATGAAGCGGAACATTAACAAATCCACATTCCACACCCTGAATAAGGACACTTTGGCCCATAGAAGTCTTCTCAGAAAAAGGCAGAGTATCTGCTAGAATAAGAGATTGAGAAGCTCCGGTATCTCGTAAGATTTTAATAGGGGTAGGATGGGCATAACTGTCACCATTTAGTGACACAAAACCATCTGATAAGAATGGTTCATAACACTCCATAACTGTATCAGTCTCAGATAATTTGGTATCAGAAAGAGTTTCCTCCCTTACACAAGACTGTGGTTTTGGCCTTAAAGAAGTCAAGCCTGTAGGCTTAAGTTCCTCTTGTCTTTCTCTTTCTTTTCTTCGCTTTAATTTTAAACATTCAGAGATCAAATGACCTGTATGTTTACAATAATAACAAACTACTTGAGATTGAGATAAGGGATTCTGGTCTTTGTTTTCACCAGAAGGTTTGGAAAAATTCTGGCTTCTGTTTTCACCAGAAGGTTTGGAAGGATTCTGGCTTTTATTTTCACCAGACAGTTTGGGCATAGTACTAGATGTATGGCTATAACTACCAGAAGGATTACTGGGATAGAATCTTGGACCTGTCTGTGGATTATAAGGTTTTCGAGGATAAGGCCTGTTCACAAATGAGACTTTATGAGTCAAAGCATAATCATCTGCCAAACGAGAAGCTTCCTCCAAAGTTTCAACCTGTCTCTCATCGAGAAAAGATTTAATGTCTGAATTTATGCACCGTTTGAACTCTTCAACAAGGACAAGTTGTCTAAGTTTGTCATGATCAGAGCCTACTTTTTTAGAAGAACACCACCTATCAAATAACTGTTCTTTGGTTCGAGCAAATTCTATATGGGTCTGGGAAATTTCTTTTTTACAATTCCTAAATTTTTGCCTGTAAGCTTCAGGGACCAACTCATATGCCTTAAGAATAAGCTCCTTAACCAAATCATAGTCTGAGCTTTGCTCGACAGTCAGCTGAGTGTAAATGTCTCGAGCCTTTCCGACAACAACGCTTTGCAAAAGTAAGGTCCAATGCTCTTTGGGCCATTTTAAATTTTCTGCAACTTTTTCAAAATGCAAAAAATACTTATCTACCTCTTTTTCCTGAAATGGCGGAACTAATCTTATGTGCTTTGTGGCATCAAAGTAACTGCCAGAGTCAAAAACAGGGGTATGTTTCAACCTATCCTGACCCTGGAGTTCCATTTCCTTCAGCCTTAATTGAAATTGCCTTTCCCTCTCTTTTTCTTCAATACTATATCTCATTTTTTCCTTTTCTAACTCAATCCGTTCCTCCATTTCTCTTTGTTTTTCCCTCTCTCTTTCTTCCATTTCTCTTTGTTTTTCTTCCTGCTCTAATTTTTCTTTTCGAATTCGTTCTTCCATTTCTAATCGTTCCATCTGCATTTGTCTCTGCATTTCCCTTTCTTTTTCTTCCTTTTCAATTTTTTCTTTCTGTATGCGTTCTTCCATCTCTAATCTTATTTTTTCTAATTCAATTTGCCTTCCAATTTCAATTTGTCTCATTTGCAATTCAGTATGTGAAACCATAATGAGAGACAAAGCAGATGGATCGAAAAGTTCTTCATCAACAAAAAACTGTACCAAAATATTCTTAATTTCATGTTTTTTCATGCTTGTTTTGACAGCAGTGACCCCATAATGGGAAGCAATTTCTAGCAAATCTGTCCTTTTGGCCAGATTAAACAACTCCTGAGTAGGCTGAGCCAAAAAGCTTCTCAAATCAAACGACATGTTTGCTTTTTGTTTGTATTATAAAGTAAGTATGGTAATTCAGATTAAGGTTAATTTGACAAAGTTTTTTTTTTTTTTTTTTTTTTTTGAAATGACAAGCTCAACCAAAATTTCACATGAAATGACAAGTACTATTTCACCTGAAATGACAATTCACATGAAATGACAATCCCATATATGCCTATAGGGAAATACCAATTCTGTGAAGCAACTGCCAAGTCTAGTTGATAAGAAATGACAATTACCTGCCGTCACATGAAATGTCGGTTTTAAAAATGCTCAAATGGTGTTATCCCGGACGAGCCCCCAATTTCTGTTACGAGCCAGGCGTAGCAGAAAGAAAAAGCAAACAAGCTTTTTGGAAAAATTTAACAAACTTTATTTACAAGTTAACTTTAACCTGTAGAAGTAAGAAAATTAAATGTACTTAGCTCTGTTATGAAATATCCTGAATGAATCTATTTTCCTTGATCCCACAGAATTCACAGTCCAAAATGAAAAGTAATATCCTTTAACAATCCAACACAGAATTTAGAAATAACTTTCCTTATAAGCCCAAACATCAAACTCCAAAGTCTGACTCAATGAGAAAAATCAAGCTCTTTTATAGACCCTAAGATTTCTCTATAACATTCCAGAGGGCTGTGGAATAAGATGAGGTAATTCTCTAAAAATAATGCAACCCAGAACTTTCTGGAAGGTTCTGAAGTACTTTTCCTTGTAAACATGTTGTTTACAAAAATGAAATTAATCTGTGACTCAGTTTTCTAGAATCTTCTATAAGAAGATTAACAAGATATTTATAGCACTATTAGGTCAACACTGGGGTGAAAGTGGGAATCAGAAAAATAAATTCTTATGCATAACACTCCCCCTCTTCGAGGAAAAGAAAGATTTATGTAATAAAGCTTTTTTTTGCTTTAAGAATAATAACATATTGAGCATAGCATATAAAATTACATGTATCTACAATCCACTTTAGTAGGAAAGAAAAACACAACTCCCGACACTGCTCAAACTCTTGAAAGGGCATCTCTCCCTCTGTTTTGTCTTATGTCTAAATTATACTCTTGTAGCATAAGACTCCACCTGAGCAACCGCTGATTTTTGTTTTTCATTTTATGTATGAAAGTCAGTGGATTGTGATCACTGAAAACAACAATCGGTGCAGTAGTAGGGGTAAGATAAACTTCGAAATGTTGCAGAGCAAGAATCAGAGACAAGCACTCTTTCTCTATGGTAGAGTAATTTCTCTGATGCTTATTAAACTTTTTGGAAAAGTAGCAAACTGGATGATCCACACCATTTCCATCTTCCTGCAACAAAACACTACCTGCACCTACGTCACTAGCATCTACAGCTAGCTTAAACTCCTTTTCAAAGTTTGGTGCTAAGAGAACTGGTTCACTCTTGAGTATGGCTTTAAGTTTATCAAAAGCATTTTGGCATATTGCATTCCAATGGAATTTTGTTCTTTTGCTGAGCAAATTTGTCAAAGGCTCAGCAATGACAGAGAAATTATTACAGAACTTCCTGTAATAACCAGCCATACCAAGAAATCGCATCAGCTGTCTTTTGCACGTGGGTACGGGAAAATTTGAGATAGCCTCAACTTTAGCATCAATGGGCTTCACACGACCTTGACCTACAACATGACCTAGAAATGTCAAACTTGCATGGCAGAATTCACTTTTAGCAATATTGATTGTCAATTTGGCATTACTCAGTCTATCAAAGAATGCTCGAATAGTCCCAAGATGTTGATTCCACTGGTCGTTGTATATGATAGCATCATCGATATAAGCACTGCAGCCTTCCAGCCCCGCAATTACCATGTTTATTAAGCGCTGAAATGTTGCTGGAGAGTTTTTCGTTCCAAATGGCATGACTTTATAGTTAAATAATCCGTCTGGTGTTGTGAACGCCAAAACCTCCTTTGCTCTATCTGTAAGTGGAATTTGCCAAAATCCTTTCAGAAGGTCGAATTTCGTTATGTATTTGGCATTCCCGATGTTATCAATGCAGTCATCCATTCTTGGAATAGGAAAGCTATCTGTTTTACTTAAGGAATTAACTTTCCTAAAATCTGTACACATACGATATGTCCCATCAGGTTTTGGTACAAGAATACAAGGAGAACTCCACTCACTTTGGCTTGGTTCAATAAAGTCATTGTCTAATAGATACTGAACTTCTTCTTTAAGATATTTTTGTTTCACAGGATTCATCCTGTATGGGTGTTGTTTTACAGGTTTAGACCCATTTATGTCCACATCGTGAAATATTTTGTCTGTCCGTGTTGGAATGTCAGGAAATAAGTGTTCATATTCAAAAATCAGCTGTTTCAGTTCATTCCGCTGATTTGGCTCTAGATGTGACAGTTTCTGGTCAAGATTCCGTAGAATGTCAGAATTCTGAAGTTTTGATGATGTGGGATCCGACTTCACTGAATTAATATCCTCACAGTCATTGTCACATGAATTAAGTGGAACAGAGCTAACTAGATTGACTGATGTTAAAGATGTATTGTCCCTATCAATGTATTCCTTAAGCATGTTAATATGACATAGCTGCTTTAGCTTGCGCCTCCCAGGAGTGTTTATTATGTAATTTACGTCACTGATCTTTTTGTCTACAGTGTATGGACCATAATACCTGGCCTGCAACGATTTCCCTGGAATAGACAAAAGAGCTAGTACCTTATCACCTGGTTTAAAAAATTCCTTTGTTTTGTCCCTATGTCATATAGCTGTTTCATTTTCCTTTGGGCTGACTGAAGATGGGTCCGAGCAGCCTCACAAGCTTTTGAAAGTCTAGTTTTGAAATCAGACACATACTGAAGTAAATTCAGGGAGGTGTCATCATTGGAGAGAAATTTCTCTTTGAGAAGTTTCAAAGGATCACGAACAGTATGGCCAAATACTAATTCAAATGGACTGAAGCCAAGAGATTCTTGCACAGATTCTCTAACAGCAAATAAAAGCAGATGAATGCCTTCATCCCAATCCTTCTCTGTGTCAAAGCAATATGATCTTATCATGTTTTTCAATATTTGATGGAATCTTTCAAGGGCACCTTGACTTTCAGGATGATAGGCCGATGACTTATACTGTACAATGCCAAGTTCATGCATTACTTGTTGAAATATTCCAGACATAAAATTTGAGCCTTGGTCTAACTGAATAGATTTAGGAAGCCCAACAAATGTGAAAAACTTCACTAAGGCCTTGACGATTGTCTTAGTTTTGATATTTCTTAAGGGAATGGCTTCAGGAAAACGTGTGGAAGCACACATAATAGTCAAAAGATATTCACAGCCAGACTTAGTTCTGGGCAAGGGACCCACACAGTCTATAATTATTCGACTGAAAGGTTCATCAAAAGCAGGTATAGGCTGCAAATGAGCCTTAAGTATAGTCTGATTGGGACTTGAGATTGAGATAAGGGATTCTGGTCTTTGTTTTCACCAGAAGGTTTGGAAAAATTCTGGCTTCTGTTTTCACCAGAAGGTTTGGAAGGATTCTGGCTTTTATTTTCACCAGACAGTTTGGGCATAGTACTAGATGTATGGCTATAACTACCAGAAGGATTACTGGGATAGAATCTTGGACCTGTCTGTGGATTATAAGGTTTTCGAGGATAAGGCCTGTTCACAAATGAGACTTTATGAGTCAAAGCATAATCATCTGCCAAACGAGAAGCTTCCTCCAAAGTTTCAACCTGTCTCTCATCGAGAAAAGATTTAATGTCTGAATTTATGCACCGTTTGAACTCTTCAACAAGGACAAGTTGTCTAAGTTTGTCATGATCAGAGCCTACTTTTTTAGAAGAACACCACCTATCGAATAACTGTTCTTTGGTTCGAGCAAATTCTATATGGGTCTGGGAAATTTCTTTTTTACAATTCCTAAATTTTTGCCTGTAAGCTTCAGGGACCAACTCATATGCCTTAAGAATAAGCTCCTTAACCAAATCATAGTCTGAGCTTTGCTCGACAGTCAGCTGAGTGTAAATGTCTCGAGCCTTTCCGACAACAACGCTTTGCAAAAGTAAGGTCCAATGCTCTTTTGGCCATTTTAAATTTTCTGCAACTTTTTCAAAATGCAAAAAATACTTATCTACCTCTTTTTCCTGAAATGGCGGAACTAATCTTATGTGCTTTGTGGCATCAAAGTAACTGCCAGAGTCAAAAACAGGGGTATGTTTCAACCTATCCTGACCCTGGAGTTCCATTTCCTTCAGCCTTAATTGAAATTGCCTTTCCCTCTCTTTTTCTTCAATACTATATCTCATTTTTTCCTTTTCTAACTCAATCCGTTCCTCCATTTCTCTTTGTTTTTCCCTCTCTCTTTCTTCCATTTCTCTTTGTTTTTCTTCCTGCTCTAATTTTTCTTTTCGAATTCGTTCTTCCATTTCTAATCTTTCCATCTGCATTTGTCTCTGCATTTCCCTTTCTTTTTCTTCCTTTTCAATTTTTTCTTTCTGTATGCGTTCTTCCATCTCTAATCTTAATTTTTCTAATTCAATTTGCCTTCCAATTTCAATTTGTCTCATTTGCAATTCAGTATGTGAAACCATAATGAGAGACAAAGCAGATGGATCGAAAAGTTCTTCATCAACAAAAAACTGTACCAAAATATTCTTAATTTCATGTTTTTTCATGCTTGTTTTGACAGCAGTGACCCCATAATGGGAAGCAATTTCTAGCAAATCTGTCCTTTTGGCCAGATTAAACAACTCCTGAGTAGGCTGAGCCAAAAAGCTTCTCAAATCAAACGACATGTTTGCTTTTTGTTTGTATTATAAAGTAAGTATGGTAATTCAGATTAAGGTTAATTTGACAAAGTTTTTTTTTTTTTTTTTTTTTGAAATGACAAGCTCAACTAAAATTTCACATGAAATGACAAGTACTATTTCACCTGAAATGACAATTCACATGAAATGACAATCCCATATATGCCTATAGGGAAATACCAATTCTGTGAAGCAACTGCCAAGTCTAGTTGATAAGAAATGACAATTACCTGCCGTCACATGAAATGTCGGTTTTAAAAATGCTCAAATGGTGTTATCCCGGACGAGCCCCCAATTTCTGTTACGAGCCAGGCGTAGCAGAAAGAAAAAGCAAACAAGCCTTTTGGAAAAATTTAACAAAATTTATTTACAAGTTAACTTTAACCTGTAGAAGTAAGAAAATTAAATGTACTTAGCTCTGTTATGAAATATCCTGAATGAATCTATTTTCCTTGATCCCACAGAATTCACAGTCCGAAATGAAAAGTAATATCCTTTAACAATCCAACAAAGAATTTAGAAATAACTTTCCTTATAAGCCCAAACATCAAACTCCAAAGTCTGACTCAATGAGAAAAATCAAGCTCTTTTATAGACCCTAAGATTTCTCTAGAACATTCCAGAGGGCTGTGGAATAAGATGAGGTAATTCTCTAAAAATAATGCAACCCAGAACTTTCTGAAAGGTTCTGAAGTACTTTTCCTTGTAAACATGTTGTTTACAAAAATGAAATTAATCTGTGACTCAGTTTTCTAGAATCTTCTATAAGAAGATTAACAAGATATTTATAACACTATTAGGTCAACACTGGGGTGAAAGTGGGAATCAGAAAAATAAATTCTTATGCATAACAATAGTACTAATCTTCCATGTGGCCCTCATAGGCGGTTCTAACGAGTACCCACAACCTATGTCTTGGAGCAGAAATAACAAAATAATGTATACCCCCGTAAACCCTAGTTTTCTATATATGAATTGGGGTTGGGGGTCTTATTTCACGGACTTATTCACGTGATGAAGACCCAAGTAAAGCATATAAGGCCCAGGATTACAATCATTACTTAAGTTAAGGTTGACTTATCATTTAAGGAGGAGTTCTTAGCTTAGTAAAGTGTTTCCTTAAAAACTGCATTCGAAAGCCGCCTATGTCATTCACTTAGCTAAGTATTTAACTTCGGATGATTCCGAAATTCTGGCAGAAATTTTCACGAAGATTAGCTGTAAGTTTCAATGGCGGCAGCGGCCCATAACTTTTCCGCAATCTGTAAAAATCGCCTTTAATGGAGAATAGAAAATATGATGGTTTGGCTTACCATTACGCAAACACGCCTATACAAATAAATTGCCACCTTTATCGCCGAAAAAATGAACATTTAATGATGAAAAATTGTGATATTTTCATATTTCTGCTAAAATATAGATTGTGGGCACTCGTTAGAACCGCCTCATCGAGGCGGTTCTAACGAGTACCCACAATCTATATTTTAGAGCGGAAATAAGAAAAATAAGGTATACCCCTGAAAACTCCAGTTTTACTATACAAAATTGAGGATCAAGGGGGTCAAAATTATATAGGCGTGTTTTCGTGATGCATTTCACTACATAAATCATGAAAATAATATAACCCGTCTCATTGATGGTTTACACTCGAACTCGATATGTGCGGCAAACATTGGTCGCAATGTAGTACCACGACATATTCACAACACTGTTTCTATGGGGTCCCTTTAGAAGCAAGAAATCATACAATATTTGGATATGTAAAATTCGGTTTTATGGAGTCTGTCCATGAGAAGTAATTATATTTGCAAACCTTCTCACGCCGGTAGGTGCGGAACCCGGGAATGGACATGATTTTTTTTTAATATGTTGTGCGAACAAGATATAAAGTTGAGTGAACAAGATATTATCTTGTGCGGACAAGATAATGTGTTGTGCGCACAAGATATTATCTTGTGCGGACAACATAATTTATCTTGTGCGGACAACATATTATCTTGTGCGCACAAGATAATATCTTGTTCGCACAACATATTATCTTGTTTGCACAACATAGATCTTGGGAAGTTGTGCGAACAAGATATCATCTTGTGCGGACAAGATATTATCTTGTTTGCACAACATATGATCTTGTGCAGACAAGATATTATCTCATGCGGACAAGATAATATCTTGTGCGCACAAGATATTAAGTTGTGCGAACAAGATAATATCTTGTCCACACAAGATCTATGTTGTGCAGACAAGATATTATCTTGTGCGGACAAGATAATATCTTGTTCACACAACTTAATATCTTGTGCGGACAAGATAATATCTTGTCTGCACAAGATAATATGTTGTCCGCACAAGATATCTTGTGCGCACAAGATAATATGTTGTCCGAACAAGATATCTTTCCGCACAAGATATTATCTTGTGCGCACAACTTATTAAATAAAAAAATGTCCCTTCCCGGGTTCCGTAGGTAGGCGTATTGCATAATATTCAAAAGAATCTGGTAGAGTCGATGATTAAGAAAATAACTGTATTCCGACGCTTAGCCCAAGGTACTACAATAGTGTTTTCGAATGTTAATATTACATGTATTTAGTTGATATAGTCATAAAGGACATGATCAAACATCGTACAGACAAACACGAAGAAAACCATAGCTCCACTCCGGATGGATGTATAGTTTTTAAAGACGCTCAACCCTAGTAAGGCATATAGCGTCTACTACACATAGAAGTGATATGTAAGTTTAAAAATTAAAATATTAAAGATTTCAGTTGGTTAAAATGCCCGATTTCTTTTAGTTTGTTTGATTTGTTTGTTTGATTGATTTGAAGTTTAACGTCCCCGTCAACACTGCATAGGTCATTCTGGAGACGTTGCTTCCAATTTTGTGGGACTTTAATCCGACATCGAGATGAAATGACATCTCAAGCCCTGCCACCCAATAAAACCAATAGGGTTAGTTTAGTTTATACTAATTTATTTTAGTTCGATTGCGATGGAAGCTTCAAGCTTATTTAATCGCTCTCGAACACTCATTCGGATGTTTTCACGCGCGCGAGAGAGAGGCAGCGACTATTACGCCACCGCTACCCATTAACACCTGGGTGGAGTGAGGCAGTGTCATTACGTGTCTTGCCGGGCCAAGGACACACCTCGATAACGGGTGCCGGATCCGAACGCACAACCTCTCGACATGAGTCGAACGCGTTAACTACTGCGCTATTGAGGCTGACAAAAGGGTTTATATGCATGGGCGGCCGACTCGCACCTTTTTTTTTTCCTGGGCAGGCTTAGAATCTCAAAGAGATTTACCAGTACTTGCGTGCGGTCAGTGTCAGCTCTGCGTGGAAGCATCATGCAGCCCAATCTATTTCTTCAAGCCCCGATGGGCGTGGGGGGGGGGGGGGGGGGGCACCGATTTCTTTAAGAAAATTGATTAATTGATAAGATGGTATGTTGTTAAAAAAGATCTTTCATTGTTGTAACGTTAAAATATTTTGTGCGTTTATGATTAAATTTTACAAGTCGTGAAATTAGGAATTGTTTAACTGTGAACTATACAGAAAGGTGCTTATTCATTTTTAATATGTAGGAATGAGTGAGTCTCTATTGTCCAATACGGCACCATGTGATTTTCGTCTGACCTTTCCTACAATAATTCGAGAAAGAGGATTTACTTTGAAAATAAGGATGTATTTAATTAAATTATTTAATTTATTATCAGCAACTTTTTCCCAAATAGACTGACATTTGTACATTATATATTTATTGATGTTTGATTTAACCCGTTTAGTACCAAAAAAACCCCAAACGGGTACCAGACTCAGATCAGACGCCGCAGAATGCGGCGTCTGATCAGGGCCTTCACTGTTAGAACTTTTCAGCCAATTTCCAAATAATTTTTGAAGAAAACACAACCTGACACCCCTTAATTTTGAAATGGACTCATGCTATATATAAGGAGGAAGATTCCATTTGGTACTAAAAGGGTTAAAAGAAGCCTCAGTGGTGCAGTGGTTACGCTACTCGCCTTGTAAACCAGGATTGCAGGATCGATCCCGGGCTTCTCCAGACTTTCGGATGAGTCTTTAAACCGAGGTCCCGTCTCCGTATGACCTTAGCTGTTGGTGGGACGTAAAACTAAAACTCACTCACTCACTAAAAGGGTTAAAATCATAGAGAGGTATTAAATTTGTTATAGTTATACAATAATCACAGCGTACAACCGGCTGCGGCGAAGACGGATTAGTGCCTCGAAAACAGATCATATAAAAGGCTTCAAAGAAGGGGTAGGAGAAGTGGTTTTGTTTGTATAAATCGAGACATTATGAAAACATGTCTATATAAATACAGTTTGAATTTTATCGCCTAAAGAACGAAAAATTTAGATGTAAAATTATGATATTTTTCTTATTTCTGCTTAAAATATAGATTGTGGATACACGTTAGAACCGCCTCATTGAGGCGGTTCTAACGAGTACCAACAATCTATATTTCAGAGCAGAAATAAGAAAAATAAGGTTTACCCCTGTAAACCACAGTTTTACTGTATAAAAGTGGGGTTCAAGGGGGTCAGAATGATATAGGCATGTTTTCGTGATGAGTGCTATCTGTTGACTTTTGCTGCTATTGGAGAAGAGACTAAATGCCTGGAGATGCCGCAGCAACACTCTGACTATATTTCAAAACCAGATAAGGCTTTTCCAGTTCGTTGAAAAATATTTTCAAAGTAAATCGTATGAAATTCGGCGTCATGTGTACGTCTACGGAACCAAATATATTACATTCACTTGCTCACGCTAAAACAATGATTATTCAGCAGCATTTCTGCCAAATTGGACCGTATAACTCGGTTAAATAAACAAACTACACTCCCCCAAAGAGACCAGGTGTCAAGAAAAATGCTGTCTCTAACTACAGATTGTTTTTTATTCGACTGTCCACAAACACAGATCAGAGATGTCGAAGACTAACATTGATGACAGATCAGAATTTCGGTTACATCTTCAAGAAAGACGTATTTAGATTGATTTCTAAGAGCTATTATCGCGTCAAACTTATCTGGAGTTTTTGAGGAATTGGCCTATGGTTTGTATATACCCGTCTCCATTACAAAAAAAAAATATCATGAAACGTCTTTTAGCTGGTACATAAGAGTGCAATCAATTCGGGTAAATACGGACAGAGGTATAATAAGAACAGTTGGATACGAATTGCCTTTACATCACCTACCAAGTTATTCACATACAAATCGTGCTGATTTTTTATATCAGTCTTGATTTCACGTCTCAAGTTTTCAAATTTTGTCCGGAGTTTACCACTTCCCGTCTTTTTTGCCTTTGCATGAATCATATTCCTTCTGCGAATTTTTCTTCTTATCTCTGGAGTGATCCAGGGAATAGAAGATACAGACCTACTAGTTTTTGAGGGGATATGATTTTCGGCCGAAGTATGAATGAAAGAAGCTATCAAATCAAAATTCTCCTGTACAGACCGAGCATCTGAATGACCATTAAAGTATTTCTCCTTTGCAAATCTGAGTGGATCCTATCTCATAGTTTCATAGTCACCTTTCTGATATGAGTACACCTCCCTCCGAGGTTTCTTTATTGGTGGGTGTGAATTTTTAAATATCCGGAGACAATATCGTGGTCACTTAGTTTATCTGGGGAATGAATGTCTTCGAATTGTCCTGGCATAGTCGTAAGGATCAGATCCAATGTGTTCTTATCACGAGTGGGGGAGTTAACAATTTGTTCAAGGCCACGATCGTTCATAATATCAATTAATATTTGTCCTTCCGACTGACTCAGCATTGTGCCTTGTTTGCTGAGCCTGTCGGGCCAAGCAATGTCTCTGAAGTTGAGGTCACCTAGGACATGTACAGCCGGGAGTTTTTTACCCTTATGCTGCGATTTATTGCAATCCAGTTGGTCTTTAAACAACTGGAAGTTTTCGATCGTACCATTTGTTGGTCGATACCAACTTGCTACGAAGTGGGAAGTTTTATTTGCAAAAACCTTAACCCAGACCGATTCGGTGTCATTTTTCAGTTCCATGAAAGGCATGTGAGGGATGTCTCTATGAATGAGCAACATCACCCCACCGCCATGAGATTTCCTATCTTTTCTATAGACACAGTACTGACAAGTTTCAGGGAAAAGCTCATATGTAGTAATTGAACTGTCAATCTTTGTTTCCTGAATAGCAACAATATGAGGTTGAGATGTATCGATGAAAGCTAAAAGTTAAAGAATTTTTCCTCTAATTCCATTTATGTTTATACTGCAAAGTTTCAAACCTTTCACAAAATTTGACTTAGTTTCATCAGCAGTCGAACATTTGCCTCTCTTATCCTCTGACAGAGGTTCAAACCTGTTTGGCTTACTCAGTTCTACATATTCATCAAAAAAGGAGTCTGAAGAGTTACAGACCTCACATTTTGGACATATCCAGTGGCAACTTGAATTTACCAAAGTGCCATATTCTGCATCTGAAATGAAGGAACATTCAGTGTGTATCCACATTTCTATTAAGGACAGCACCACTGCAAAGACCACAGTCAGCTTTGCAGTCTTTGCAATACCAAGTTCCAGCTCTAGATTCAATTTCTAACAATTGACTGTTATCCAAATCAGAACATGAGGAGTGAAAGCGCTTGTTACAGTCCTCACATTCTATTCATTTCTCGGAACCTTTGCAATATTTTTTGCAGAGTCCGCAGCGAAACCTTGGGCCGGGGTTAGTTTCAATGTCTCCGGCCAAGATTAGAAGTAAAGCCAAGTTTGTACCGCGTGAGGAGTTGAAGTTTCGCAAGCCCTCCGAACACCTTCTGTTCCCATTCTTCCTTGTAAATGCCAAGTACTGGGAAATTCTACTTATGTTCTCCTTATTTGTAATCTTGCACTCCTGATTTCCATCATCTGGATGCATTCTATAAGTTGTTTTCCAAAGAGTGAACCAAAGAGTTAAGACCATGGGAAACAGGGAGACCTTCATTTTAATATACCGAGTAGCGATTTGATGATTTCTAATGTTTTATTATGGGTGTCAAGCAACAATCCTGATTCCGAGTTTGTCACAGCCAGCACACTGACAACTACAAAGGGCTAATCAGTATACTGGTCCAATTATATACAGCTCAGCACACTGAAATATCTGACAACACACAGGCTCTTCCGAAAAAGTGAATGTAACAAGCGACCTAATTTTGATCCTAAGAATTTCAGTTTACGTTACCCCACCCACTAGTCAGGTAATGGCGGGAAAGAATGTCAGCAATTTTTTCAATCTACAAGACAAAAAAAATCACAATCTAGGGCAACCAGCAATAAAATGTTGCTGGTTTACGCTTGTCTGTAATAAATCAGACGAGAAACCAAACAGATATCCAAGAAAAAAACTTCCCTTTTAGTGAACTATTTTTTTTTTTTTTAATTCCGTCCAGGTCGAACGGAATACCGCTACCTCCATATATCAATAGCCAGAAGAAAGACATGCAAGGTATCCCGCCCCTTAATAAAAGAGGAGGGAACGTGGTTGCTGAATCAGACTCTGAGAATTAGAGAGATCTAATTCAAGGTAATGTTGATTGGTGCCTAATGCTCTGTTTCTGTTCGGGCTCATCGGAGTCTAACTGTTGGTTTTCTTTTGCTCCAGCATTTCAGTGGTTTCTTGCTGTCGAGTCCTCACCGTTGTCTCACCTCTGTGGTTCTTTGATTTTTGTGTACACGGAGATGTTGCACTGATGAGTTAGGAGGCCTTCATGCGGACTGAACAAATTATTTGTCTAAATCGCGACGGAAGTAAGGGCGAGGATTGTGGCCACGTAAAATCGATTTAAGCCCCCCAGTGGAAATCATTCCACTGACCGTTCCAAGGCGGTTCTTCTGCGGCGGTTTATTTATGGTGTTGTTTGTTACCTACTGTGTGTATCACTTGTGTCTTTTTATTTTGGATGGCCATATGTCCATTTTGTGGGAAAGTAACTGTCCTTATGGCCTTCCTTTGTTTAGGTTTCCATTATGGTATGGTCGCTTAATGTTTGTGTTCCTTTCCCTTTGGTGTCTTTGATGGGTGGAGTAAGTTAATTGTATCGATTCTTGATCTTTGTTTTACTTCTACTCTGAAAGGGCAGAGGAATTAGTTGGTCAATTCAATGATGCGTTTAATAAAACTGAGTTCACGGAGGTTCCATTGACTGGAAGATCGGCCCCATCCATGAATAATATTGTTGTGACAGCTGCAGGAGTGATCAAGTTACTTCAAGGCTTAAACCCCAGTTAGGCCTTAGGACCTGATGAGCTTCATCCTAGAGTCCTGAAGGTACTAGCAAATGAGCTGGGTCCAGTTTTTGCACACTTGTTTCAACAGTCTCTTGATGCGGGTGAAATCCCCAAAGAATGGCTCTTAGCAAACATCTGTCCACTCTTCAAAAAATGAGATAGGGCTCTTGCCCGTAATTATCGCCCTGTGTCTCTGACTTGTGTTCTGTGTAAATTGCTGGAACATAGAGTCTGCTCAAACATCATGGCCCACTTGGATGAATATAAACTTTTGTCAGACAGACAACATGCATTTAGGAAAAGGCACAGTTGTGAAACTCAGCTAAGCACTGGGCAAAAATCTTGGACAAAGGGGGACAGGTGGACACATTTATTCTGGACTTCGAGAAGGCTTTTGACACCCCTCCTGATGAACTACTTAAATCTAAGTCATTTGGTTATGGAATTGGGGGAAAGACCCTCAAATGGATAGATTCCTTTCTTTGCTACAGAAAACAGCGGGTTGTTGTTAATGGTGAATCTTCGGAGTGGGCTCCAGTTTTGTCTGGAGTCCCGCAAGGGACCGTTCTTGGTCCACCTTTGTTCTCCCTATACATCAATGATATTTCCACTGACATTGACTCAGAAATAAGAGTGTTCGCAGATGACTGTGTTTGTTACCGGGAAATTAGAGATACAGATGACTCAGTGAAACTTCAGGCTGACATAGATAGATTAGGATGTTGGGCCCGAAAATGGGACATGAGATTTCAGCCAGTTAAATGCAATACTATGCAGATAACTAGGAAGAGATCTAATAAAGTTGAGGCTTCTTACACCTTAGAGGAAACGGTCCTCGAGAATTAGGACTCCATTAAATACCTTGGAGTGACAATCTCACACAACTTGAGATTGAAAACTCATATTAGCAACATGTGTACTAAGGCAAATAGAACGCATGGTTTCCGAAATCTTCATCAGTGCCCTCAGGATGTAAAAGAGGCAGCATATAAAGGTCTTGTTCGCCCAATCTTGGAATATGGTAAGTGTATCTGGGACCCCAGTGGAGTGGTCCTTAACGATGATATTGGGAAAGTTCAGAATAGAGCTGCTAGATTTGTAACAGGCAATTGCTGCTTTGAAACTGGGAACATGACTGGAATACTTGGAAAATTAAAATGGGAGTCTCTCAAGAAAAGGAGAAAAGACAGTAGGCTAATCCATTTATACAAAGGTCTAAAGGGTGCTTCCAGCATTCCAACAGATGACCTTGTTCCCCCAGCTAGACACGGTAAAAATCACCATTCGTTGGCGTTTTAGATCCTTACTGCAAGAACTGACATTTATAAAGAGTCGTTCTTCCCCAGAACCATTAGAGATTGGAATGCCCTTCCCGATTCGATTTTTCGACAGCTGAAGGTGCTGATGATTATGTAGCTAAATTTACCTCTTTGGTTAGAGGTAGGGACTAACTTCCCACATCACAGGTCCTGGTGTATGAATGTCATTTGACTAAATGACACACCAGTAACAATTCTGATTCTGAATGCCCATATATCGGTCCCCAGTAATGTGACGGCGTTATCATTCAATTCTCTATTGAAATGTACAGTTTTTTTCTTCTACTGCGAGTTTTCACACGGTTGTAATCCTTTGGAATAACGTAATCTACACGCCTTGTGTTTAAAACTTCCAAAACCAACAGTGTTTGAAAGAAAACTTTCTCAGTCCGAGTTTTATTTTGCTCAGAATTTATTAATAAAATGGATGTATTATTCATTTTTTAGGTTTTTGATACTTTTTTATGTATATAAGAATTATTTCAGTTTTATCAGCTAAAACATAAACTGTCCGTATTTTAGCAGCTGTTCTAACATATCTGAAAAAAAACGGACACATAGCATGAAAGGGTTTGTCAAATGAATATTGTATACCCTTTCATAACAAAATATAATCAAAATTCTTCCCTCTCACTTCCCCTTTGAATCCCTTCTATAATTCCCCCATTGTCCTTTTCAAATTGCACGAAACGCAGAAAAAGCGACCGACTGAAGTCGGTTGATTTTCTAAGAGTGCCCTAAAATCACCGTGTCATTCTGTCAGTCTGTCAGTCTGTCTGTCCGTCCGTCCGTAACCCGTTTGTGAAAATTAGTGATAGTGACTTAACCGCTTGGAATATTTAAACAATTTTTGGCATACTGATAGATATCAATGAGATCTAACCAATGAACTTGCGAAATATTACATTCCATTTAGTATAGCCTCGCCGAGGCGAAAAATGTAAAAAAATTCGAACTGCTTCTCCTCGAAAACCGTTGGGCCGATTGAAGTCAAATTTCATATGGAGCCTCTATGGGATGGGGGAAACCAAAATTTGCTCATGGGGTCCAGGTCACATGACCGAAATGGCCGCCAAGCCATATAGGGTAAAAACCCTTCAAAAATAGTCTTCTCCAGAACCACTGGACAGATTTCCACGAAACTTGATAAATAGCATCTGGGACGTAGGTCCATCATAAATTGCTAAAATGGTGACCCTGGGTTGACCTTGACCTTCTTTGTGCCTAGGTCAAACTTTGACACATATGCTTTTGTATTGGAAAAGTGAGAATGCATTTTATCCTGCAAACGATTCAGAATACAGTACTAAAGTATAAGATATATTTTTGCTCCTTATGATAAGGCGCATTTATTGGGGGAACCGTTTTAGGTCCAGGTCACATGACCAAAATGGCCGCCATACCCATATATGGTAACACTCATAAAGCTAAAAACATCCGGCGGGTCGTGCAGTTCAGCTGAAGCACTGGTTAGCATCTATTTTCACCTTATTTCCATCTCGTTACCCCTGTTTGTCCCCTATACTATTTTCATCCCTTCAGCCCCCACTTCCCCTCTTTCTTCCCTCCGGTATCTCTCTTTCCCTCTAGGCCTCCTTCCCCTCTAGGCCTCCTTCCCCTCCCTTTTCTCCCACCACTCTTCTACCACATTCCTTTTCCCTACCCATTATCGCCTCACCATTCCCCGTTCTCCCTCCATTTCTCCGTCTCCCCTCTCCATTGACCTATTTTCTTTTTTCACTGAACCCCACTTTATATAGCGAGGGTCACTGATGAGGCCTAATTGGCCGAAACTAGCTAGTCGGGCCTAGAAAACATGTACACCCCATATTTTCCAGTTCGGTGGTGCATTCTTTGCTTCCAAAGGATAGCTCTTTCTAGAACATATTTACAGAGGCAAACATTATTTTTCTTATTCCTTCTCTAAAATATAGATTGTGGGTACTCGCTAGAATCGCCTCGACGAGGAAGTTCTACTATGTACACTTTGGGGTCATTGATTCCATTGTTGAATTTTGAAAATATTTAGGGTCACTGGTGAGGCCTAGTTGGTCGAAACTAGATAGTCTAGCCCAGAAAACATGTACACTCCATATTTTCCATTTCTTTGGTGTTTTTTGCTGCCAAAAGATAACCCTTTCTAGAACATATTTACAGGGCTAAACATTATTTTTCTTATTTCTTCTCTAAAATATAGATTGTGGGTACTCGTTAGAACTGCCTCGATGAGGAGGTTCTACTCTTAACCCACACACTTTAATTTGAGCAGAAATATGAAAAATATCACAATTTTTCATCTGAAAATTTTCGTGATTTTTTTTTGGTGGTAAGTTTACAATGTATTTTTATAGGCGTGTTTTGGTTATGCTGAAACTTTCGAATGAGTCTTTAAAGCGTATGACTTTAGTTGTTGGTGGAATACACACACACACACACACACACACACACACACACACACACACACACACATACACACACACACACACACACACACACACACACACACACACACACACACACACACACACACACACATTTGCTCGTTATCAAATGTAGACTTTGTGTTTTGTAGACAGATGCTAGTAAAAATGATCTGATTATTATGTGCCGAAAGTAGTGAATGTTATATAGCAGTAAAAAAATTCTACAATAAACTGAAATGGGTGTGCATGATTGTGCCATTAAATGCACTCCGCTGTCCAGCACAGAAAGCAATAACTTTGATACGATTTTTTCTAGCTGTTTAGTGTTTGAATGGACAAGAATTAAAATAATGATGATTATATTGATAATTATAATACGTATTATTATAACACTTCTAAACCTTGCTACGTATGTAATATTTTCCTAATTTAGACGTTTTTGTCGATACAATCATTATTAATTATCATCTAATTATTATCATTATTGTCATCGTTATCAGAAGTAGAAGTCGAAATCGAAGTAAATTATCATAATTGTAATAATTATTAACATTACCATCGTACTTTTTGAATGAACCGTTGCTATCTTTATTTTTTAGCTATTACTATTACCATGTTTAATTTGTCCATTCAAACACGAACCATCTTGTAGAATTTACTATTTCATTTTCAGTGACCCATAGGGGCTTGAAGAAATATATGGGCTGCATGATGCTTCCACGCAGAGCTGAATCTGGCCCACACACTAGTACTGGTAAACCGCTTAGAGGATCTAAGCCTGTCCAGGAACCGCGGTGCGAGGCGGACCGTCTATGCTAATAAACCCTATTGGTTTCATTGGGCGACAGGGCTTGAGATGTCATTTCATCTCAATGTCGGGTAAAAGTCCCACAATCTCCAAAATGACCTTTACAGTGTTGACAGTTAAACCTCAAATCAAACAAACAAATCATTTTCAGTGGAGCGCTGTGGTGCAGTGGTAAAGTATCGGCCTCGGGATCGAGAGGTACCGGGTTCGAATCCCACGAGCGGCAAGTGTTGTTTCCTTGAGCAAGAGACTTTATCCACATTGCTTAGTACTGGTTCTATCCAGGAAAAGAGGGCCACATGGAAGATTAGTACTAGTTTACTAAATGTGTTACCCTCTATAAATAAGGTCGATTATTATTATTATTATTATTATTATTTTCAGTGAAGCGTTAAACAAAAGTCAAAATGCCAAATATGGAGGAAATCAGTACGCTAGTTTTGAGCAAGACGAATTATTATTGGATTCAGCCACACGAACTTAAATGAAACGTATGGAGCATTATACATAAACTACAAAGGTACACAACCATATCACATTACGATTACACAGCCGAGTGATATAGCGAAATCTTTCATACCTCCAATACGGTATATTATGGTGAAAAAATTTGATATTTTTCTTATCTATACTCCAAACGTAAGGACGGCTTCATTGAGGAGGTTATGACTAGAACCCAAAACCTGTGTCTTTAAACAGAAATCAGAAAACTAATATACCCCCGTAAACCCCAGTATTCTCTATATAGTGCGTTGTAGTGATGAGAACCACTGCCTTAGTGTTACTCAGATTATGCCTCGTGTGTCTGTACGGGAAGATAACCCACGAGCGGCACCGAGTGAATTAACGTACGGACTGTGCAGCTTGTTGTACATGGTCGCCTCTGAACCGTTTGCATGTTTAACATTGTATTGTGCAACCTGTGTTATGCGATAAGAAACTGATAGAATCAAAGCACTGAAAGTACTGGCGGGTCGACTGTCTGAGTGTCGGCTCAGAAAATGAGCCCCGCCAAGCGAATTTGTGTCTTCGAGCATTCCGTCATGACAAATTTTAACTGCGCATGCCTAGCCATTCAGAGGGGCCAGGGATATGGCTTTCTGTCTGAAGGTTTCTCTTGATTCCCTGCGTGTATGAGCGAGCAGCGAAGGTTCTGGCGAGACTGCGCGGATGCGCAGGCTCGCTTGAACCTTCGTTGCTCGCATAGGCGATAAGTACCAAAATCGCTTGACGGGGCCCAAATAGTCCTGGGCCAAGGATTACAATGCGTACTTAAATTTTAAGTACCTACTTAAACAAAGTATTTTACTTAACTGTCGTATAAAGTGAACTTCAAAGAATTTCTTTCGTTTAAGTCGATACTTAAACACTTGAAAGGAAATACTTAAATATTTAAGGTAACCCAGGTAGGTACCTTAACTTTTAAGATTTGACCATGACACATGAATGTATATATCAACAACGGCAAACATGAGAGCTTTTATTTGCCCAAAATCACCAGTCATGCTCGGTAGCTCAGACGGTAGAGTGTTTGCGTCATAAGCGAGAGGCCCTGGGTTGGGGTCCCGGTCGAGCTACTTTTTTTTTCTTGTGGTGCCAGTCGACATTATACCACTGGGATGTATTTCTCCCTTGGTGTGTCAAAGTTTTCGACGAATAGAGCTGTATAAAAACTTCCCTTTACATAATACTGTTTAATAGTGGGGACAGGGCAATAATTTATTGTTTTGTGTAGAAAGTTCTTACAAGCGAAAGAGAGTCTTAAACGACTTGTTTGTTTTTGTCAGGGTAGGTGTGTGTATGTTTGATTGATATGATGTTAAATGTTCCCGTAAACTCTATGCAGGTCATTTTGGAGACGTTGCTCCTATTTTGTGGGACTTTTGCCCGACATTGAGATGAAATGACATCACAAGCCCGTCGCCCAATGAAACCAATAGGGTTTATAAGCATGGACGGTCCGACTCGCTCAGCTTTTCCTGGGCAGGCTTAGATCCTGTAAGTGGGTAACCAATACTCGTGTGCTCTGCGTGTAAGCGTAATGCAGCCCATTTATTTCTTCAAGCCCCGATGGGTGGGCGGGGGCCGACAGGTGTGTGTGGGGGGGGGGGGGTAGACCGACAGGTGTGTGTGTGGGGGGGGGGGAGAGGGAGGCTGGCGCATATCACTTTTGTCTGTTATTTTAAAACTGATCCTGTGGCACATCGGGTCCATGTTCCTACGCTTATGCATGTCATGCTACTTTGCTACTTTTACGCATACAATGTTCACAACGTTCATATGCCGTCTTTATATTCAGTGTCATGAAATATTATAACGCCACGTGCATTTAAGATTTTTTCTGCTGTTCATGAAAGTATGAACGAACAGGGTCGCCTGCAAAGTAAATGAACTCCGAAGGGGTTCATATAAACTATGCTAGCGACCCGCTGTCGTTCATACCTTCATGAACATCGAAAAAAATATTTCTTATATTTACATTCTTTTGTCCTCATCACTGGGCGAAAAAATGCTAATAAGGCAAACTGTTAAAGCTGAAAAACATTTACACGCTGTTTTTCTATAGACAGCGGAACAGCACTGTCGTCGTCAACGCCCAATGAGATCATAGAGAACCATGGTTTAGACTGGCGTCACTTGACGTCATTAAATATTATGTGGCTCGATGCGTTCATGGAAGTCAGAACAACGTTTTCTATAGGTTTACAACAGGCTTTACACTTGAAATGTAAATAATTACTATTTTGGCGTGAACAACTGTAACGTATGTCAACGATGTACTTTTGCTGGGCAAATGGTCATGGTAAAGGCAATAAAATCAAATTTAAAATCCAATTCGATGGCCCGTTCCGTAACTTTCATATGAAAGGACCATTTGTGTAAGATTCTCGATATCAAAATTTATGAAATAAAAAGAAGTTTTTTGTTGTTTTTTTTGTTTTTTTTTGTTTTTTTTTTATTGATTTGAGATTTAACGTCCTCGCAACACTATTACGGTTTGATTTTTGAAGTGTTGCTTCAAAATTTGGCGGACTTTTACCCGACATTGAGATGAAATTACACCTCAAGCCCTGTCGCCCAATGAAACCAACAAGATTTATATGCATGGTCGGCCCGACTTGCACCACTTTGCCTGAGCAAGCTTAGACCTTCTAAGTGGTTTACTGGAGGCCGCGTGTGGTCGGCTTGTGCTGGTTGGTTGAGGCAAGGTGACGTGTATCTTGCGTCACTGGGGCATCCAACTGATGTTGGCCACAGCCAGTGATATGCTTCAAAATAAGTTTGAGGCGTACCACCTCCCTTGTAAGCTCGTGCATTTGAGTGATTGAGTGTGTTTGTGAGGTGAGTGAGCGCTTTATGTCTCACCAACTGTAACGCAGATAAGGACCTCACTCATAAAAAAGGCGGGGAAATCCAAGATCGAATGTACAGTGATTTTATATCCCATTTTTTTTTTTACTCCGACTGGAGCTACGGTTTTCTCCGTGTTTGTCTGCACGATGTTTGATCTAGTCTTTAATGACTATATAAACTACATACATGTATAATAATGACATCCGAAAACAATATTGTAGCCGGGGTTAAGTGTGGGGTGGTTTCTACGGGAGTATCACCTGTTCTTCACCATAGCGCACAATATATTTATTTTCTTAATTATCGACTTGAATATTATGCAATAAGCTTAACGGCATGAGTAGGGTTGAATCATGGACAGACTCCATAAATCCGATTCTGCCCCGACCCTCGGGGCTTGAAGAAACAGATTTGGCTGCATGGTGATTCCATGCAGAGCTGAAACTGACCACACTGGCAAGAGTACTGGTAAACAGCTTAAAGGACTAAGTCTGCCCAGGCAAAGTTGTGTGACTCAGACCGTCCACTGTATATAAGCCTTTTTGGGTTCAATGGGCTTGAGACGTCATTTCATCTCAGTGTAAAATTCCCACAAAATTGGAAGCAACATCTCCAAAATGACCTACATAGTGTTTACGGGGACGTTAAACCTCAATTCAAAAATGACTCCATAAAACCGAGTTTTGCATATTCAAATATTGTATGATTTCTTGTTTGTAAAGGGACCCCGTAAAAACAGCGTTTTGAGTATGTCGTGGTGCTACATTGTGACCAATGTTTGTCCGCACAAATCGAGATCGAGTGTGATCCTTCAATGAAACACGTTTATAGTGTATAAGCATTTTTCATGGTTAATGTAATGAAATGGCAACTAAACCATCATATTTCCTATTGTCTCCATTCAATCAAGCAGAAGAAGTGATTTTTGACAGATCGCGGGAAATTTGTTGGCTGCCTACATCAATGTGTAAATGAAACTTACGTGCTAAACTTCGCATCACGAAAACACGCCTATATAATTTTGACCCCCTCGAACCCCACAATTATATAGTAAAACTGGGGTTTGCAGGGGTAAACCTTATTTTTCTTATTTCTGCTCTAAAATATAGATTGTGGGTAGAGATGAGGCGGTTCTAACGAGTACCAACAATCTATATTTGAGCAGAAATAAGAAAAATATCGTAATTTTTCATCTTAAAATCTTCATTTTCTCGGCGATAAAGGTGGCAATGTATTTGTATAGGTGTGTTTTCGTAATGGTGAAAATTTCCGCCAAAATTACGACTTCATCCGAAGTTAAATACTTAGCTAAGTAAATGAAAAAGGCGGCTTTCGAATGCACTTTTTTAGGAAATACTTTACTAAGATTAGAATTCCTCCTTAAATCGTTAAGTCGAAATTCCTCCTTAAATCGTTAAGTCGAAATTCCTCCTTAAATCGTTAAGTCGACCTTAACTTAAGTATCGATTGTAATCCTGGGCCCTGAACTTAGACTTTTCGATCAACCCTTTATTCCAGTATTCCAAGTGTATGCCTGATCAGACGCCTCGTATGTTGCCTTGTGTTGCGTCTGTTTTTGTATCTAATCACGGTTAGCTAATTCACCAGTCAGGCTGATAGCATTTTGAAGGTTCTCCAGTTTATTTATCTTTTATGTTTTATGCATTTATTTATTTACTTTCTTGACCTTGCCCAAAATCTTTTCAGCTTATTCGTGTGCCCTTCTGCACTAAATAGGAGCAACACAACAGATTCATCTTACTGCATTTACAATAGTTCATTGGTAGTGCTCAAGCGCAAATGCAAAGCAAGCTTTGCTGGAAAGTTTTTTTTTAGTTTCATGTTAAAACATTTTGACCACTTAACTTCCTATTTAAATGTATGTCCTAAGGCTGATCGGAATCAAACTATCTGTATATAGCTCAGAATGTTCAATAGTTTCCGTTAAGCGCCCGCTGAAGTCCGTCAGCGGGTTTCGGTTGATTTCGTCTTCGTACGATAGACGCTTATGATGCCAATCACAACAATTCTCGTTTGCTTTGTTGTCTACGGTCATTGTTGAAAACAATGTGGGCCCAGATCAAACAGCTCCACTATGAGCAATTTGATCAGCATCCACACTGTTTACCTAGATGCCAAAATATGTGTAATAAAGTTTGAAAAGTATATATGCACACGACATAAACAGTCGCACCTTAAGGGTTGTAGTGACAGCACTGATTTGTCGACAGGCCTGAACTGCGATTTATCCCTGAAATGCCAGTATTTAAAGAAAATTCTGAAATACCAGTATTTTTAAGAAAATACTGTATACTCTGAATAGTCTACACTATTTGCAAAACTGGTTTCATAGTGTTAAACCTCAAATTCGTGAAATCTGGTTTCGCCTTTCAGATAATCGATGTTGAAGGAAGCTTAAATCAGTGCCGTGTATAAAAGCGCATTATTGGATTTCCTAACATCGATAAAATAGTACAGGACTAGTAATGACCGTAACCTTGGTTTCCCAAAAGAGGTCACGTGGACAATTGCAGGATTTTAGTTCTCTGCTTTATAGCTTTGGGTCGACCAGTCGACCCAACTGGTCGACCCAAAAATTGCAAAAGAAAAACATACATGACGTTTGATGTCAAAAATAATGGCACAACCAGATATTCGCACAAACTTCAGATGTTTCCTTCTAATTACAACACAGAAATCGCGGTTCGAGTAAAGCATAGCCCCTCCACCTAAGTAGTGTGACATTGAGAGAAAGAAAACGTACAAGCAGAAGAAAATTAAACAGATATCGCCCCAGATGTTTACTGATTGCACAATTTGTGTGCTGACAGGAAATATAAATGATTATAGAGCAGTCTCTAATACAGGCTATGTTACTCTACTGCAGAATTGTTACAGGTAATGAATGTCCTGGATCTAGCATGGAATAGTTTCCACCGAAGTTGCCGGTGTATAGACATCCAAAATAGTCTTTCTTTAAGATGTAGCCGAAATTCTGATCTGCCATCAATGTTAGCCTTCGAAATCTCTGATCTGTGTTTGTGGACAGTCGTATAAAACAATCTGTAGTTAGAGACAGCATTTTAACTGAGTTATGCGGTCTAATTTGGCAGAAATGCTGCTGAATGATCGTAGTTTTAGCGTGAGCAAGTGAATGTGGAATTCGTTTCATTGACCGTTCCAATGCGGTTCTTCTGTCGCGGGTATTTTTGTTATGGGTTGTCTTTGAGTGTGTGTATCGCTTATATCATTATGTGATTTCAATACATTCTACACGAACTTAACTGTCAGTTATAGGAGATAAACCGAAATATGCCGAAATGGACTTTGAGGTGGAAGTAACAAGTGGAGATCGGCAATTACCATGTTGCATGCAAGCAGACGATAAAAATACATGAAACATCTTTCTACCCCTAGCCTTGCCACAATATTTTACTGAATTTATATACTAATTCACCATAAAATTCGGGTTCCGACAGACCTTGCTGCAGAAGAGATTTAAGTCCAACAAGTCTGTAGCTCTCATATTTCAGAATTTGATCTAAAAGATACAGGTCAACTTTTTTCTGGTGGTCTTAAACATGATTTGTAGTCAAGAAACCAATTAGAATATAAAGTTAGGAACTTCAATACGATCTTAGGTTCTTTGCACAACTGTTTGTTTCCTTATGTCACTTTATATCCTTCTTTGTTATTTATATATTCCGGCCAATAATCATTGAAACTCAAACAGCCCGATGGAAATTGTGAGCATCGTAAACCCTGATATCATTATTTCATTTTTTGTGTGTGTCATCTCATAAATGTGGTGTTCGATTTGGGACTGGTCAATGGTAGTACGTTGCAGCTGTGTGGTTTGTTCCTGATCAAATTCCATTTGTTCTCGTTTCATGCTGTCATACATACCATCATAACGTCTTTCTTGGCAACTACAGTGTTAAAAGCCCTGAAACTCCAAGATTTTGTCAAGTTATGCGTTTACCAGCAGATAAGGCAACCAACAGTGTGGTCGTTGTTTGACGGCTCTACTTTGTTAACACTTTTCAGCAAGAACTTGGTGGTTCTACGGCCTATGAACTGCAGTCTTTGGCTGTAGAGAGGAATCTAGCCACATTTGTCATTCAGCCACCAAGTTTGCTGCATGTATTACAGAAAGCCCAGACAAGCTTACTACGTTATATTGTTTACCTAAAGTTCATAAAAGACCATACAAATAGGAGTGGTAGCAATGATCAAGAATCCATACAATTAACAGAATAACCACATTGGAACGGTCAGTGAAACAAAATAGAAGTGAAGGCAATGATCAGGAATCGAGAAAATTAACTCACAGCTCCCATCAGAGACACCAAAGGGATAGAAACACAAACATGAAACAACAGACCCTAATGGAAACATCAATAGCGGAAAGCCAAAAGGACAGAAACTTTCACACAAAATGGCCAAAAGGCTATCCAAAATAGCCTGGTTTATGCTGATAAATGGGTGATTCCTGTTACTGGGCCAGGTCCCCTACTGAATTGCTGGGCTGGGCTGCAATTCAGGGGCTGGCTCCCTCTACCGTCAAGTTCACAAAGGAAGACTATTTCTTACTATATGGTGATTCTCCCTAACCGACTCACCTGAAAAAATGTCTCGACTCACTTTCCTCCTCAACTTTCACGCAATGGCTAAGCTTCAGGATTACACCTAGTACTCTATTGCTTATGGTTCCGATCCACAATTGGGGCATTCTGTGGGGAAGAGGGGGTCATTGATACCTATTTTCACCTGGTTAGCTTCTTTGGTCTTCAAAACAATTCACTGTCGGACCTGGAGTACTCGGAATCTCTCCCCATACGCATTCCCTTTGTTATAGCAAATTTTGTTCCTTAAAAGTGGACTCTTCTCTCGCGTGGTCATGTAAGGGCTTATCAGAGGTTAAGGATAATATTAGGGGTCCACCCACACATGATCTCGAGCGATCGAATTGATAAGCTAAACGGCAGACTTAAGAGTTTGTTTGATACAAATCTAGAGGCGGTTGGAATCGATGAAATCAGTTTTGACCTGATCATACAGTGTAGACATGGCTGTCATAACCGGAAATACCGTTATGATCAAAAGGTCTTGAAACAGCGCAGATTTCTTCGGCTGGATTTTCAGTTCGCTAAAGAAACGATCAAAGCACTGATATTGCATATACGAGTTAGCGGTACTGGTGAAGCGGATGAGGAAGTTCTTAAATTCCTAACAGATACGGACATGCTTCAACGTCCAATTCACCGCCATTGTTTTGTTGGGACGGAGAAGGAGTATATTCAGTGGTATACTTCCTTACCCAACTGTTACTTTAGTATATCCCCTGTGACTGTTGATGACCAATATCTATGTCTGCTCTGAGAACACAGGATTTATATAATGTTGGTTGGTGTCTGATGCTCTGTCTCTGGTTGGGCCCATCGGAGTCTAGCTGTCGGTTCTCATTTGCTTCAGCATTTCAGTGGTTTCTTGAAGTCAAGTCCTCACCGTTGTTTCATCTCTGTTGTTGTTTGGTTTTGGTGTTCACGGTGGTGTTGCACTCATGAGTTAGGAGGCCTTCATGCGGACTGAATTTTTTTTTTGTCTCAATCGCGACGGAAGTAAGTGCGAGGAGTGCGACCACGTAAAACCAATTAAAGAACACCCCATGGGAATAAGGGCGAAGATTGTGGCCACGTAAATTAATTTAAGCCCCCGGGTGAATTCGTTTCACTGACTGTTCCAATGTGGCTCTTCTGTCACGGTTGACTTTTGTTATACCCCAGGTTTTAGACTTTCTGCCTTGCCGGTGGCACTACAGTAAAAAAGTCCCCTTACTCTCAATGTAAATTGGGGCATATTCCATGTTCTACCACATTTCAGCAAGGCTAATGCTTCCATTTTTAGGCATATAATTTGACAGGCTGACCATTTATCTTCCAGAAGCAGCTAAAAATATGGGTGCTGTGCAGCATATTTTGGCCTTTTTGGTAGCCAGTGTCAACAAACCCATACCGCAGCGAATAAATCCAGGCATTTCCAGTGGCCAGTCAGCACAATTTTCTGGTTCAATTTAAATCAGCTGCTTTTCACAACAGCAAATACCTATTATATTTCTTCTAATAAACAATAATACTTCTCAGAAAAATAATGGCTTAGCACCAAATCCAATCAGAAGCAGCAGAATATTCAATTCTGTACTGAAAGCTCTCCCGAAAGCAAGTACAGCTTTCATAAAGACCAAATATTTACTGCAGTGCAACCTATACCAAACCCTAATTTCTTTATGATCCATCAAAAGAATTGCCAAACACAAGTTTAGACCATATCTAATAATATAGTCATGCGTAATTAATGTTCAGTGACAAAGAATTTTTAAACTTTGCGAAAAAGTTGTCGCTTCCAGATTCTACGATGAAAGCCGAACAAACCATGTTTTGTGAAAAAGCGCAAAGTTTACCTCTTTCCAGAATGGAACCAAGAAACCGGCTTGCATCAGTGATTCTTCTCAGATGTCTTTGGAATACTTTAATCCTAAAATGCACTAAATCATGTCCTATTAGCACCCATGCTAGAATTTTTTGCTGTTCTCACACCTACACCCCCTAATTTCAGTAAAAATTGGCATTTTGAGGATATTTTGGAGACAAAACTTTGATGAAAATGATTATAAATGCCTTAATGCCAAGAGAAATGGCTGAATATATCTGTTCAAACCTTGTAACATGAACCCAACCAATAAGAAATTACAATGGCTGAGAAAACTCATTGCGATATTGCAGCGGGCTGTTCGGAGAGACAATTTTGAAATTTTGCATTGGCTTGAGACCCTTGCCTAATGCCAAGTAACCTCAGTGTTATATTCAATATGGAGTATATTCTTTTTCTTGTGTTCCTGTTTATAAATTAACTGCAAGGCTGCTTTCCAAACAGACCAATGACAACTGATTGACATGGCTTTGAAGTAACCCCCCCCCCCTCCATTTACATGGAACAGAAGCAAAAACTGATAAAATACACCCAGTTAGTCCTAAATTAGCACTGAACTTACAATTTGTCTAGTTTCTGTGACAAAACACATGCCAGGAAGATCCATTTTAAGATACAGAATTGGAGAGAACCTATTATGTATGAAAATATTATGTAATGAATGAAAAAAAGGACAGAGGAGCTCATTTTTCTACTTTCGGTTAAGGTGGCACTACAGTAAAAAAATATCCCCTTACTCTCAATGTAAATTGGGGCATATTCATTGCTCTACCACATTTCAGCAAGTCTAATGCTTCCATTATGAGGCATATAATTTGACAGGCTGACCATTTACCTTCCAGAAGCAGCTAAAATATATGGGTGCTGTGCGGCATATTTTGGCCTTTTTGGTAGCCAGTGTCAACAAACCCATACCGCAGCGAATAAATCCAGGCATTTCCAGTGGCCAGTCAGCACAATTTTCTGGTTCAATTTAAATAAGCTGCTTTTCACAACAGCAAATACCTAATAATATTTCTTCTAATAAACAATAATACTTCTCAGAAAAATAATGGCTTAGCACAAAATCCAATCAGAAGCAGCAGAATATTCAATTCTGTACTGAAAGCTCTCCCCAAAGCAAGTACAGCTTTCAACCTGCCTGGCCCTAGGGGCTCAGTTCACAGTGGGCGCATTGCCGCTGTGGTCTCTGTGCCTACTTGGAAGAGCTAAGGGTAGTACCACCCGTTTGCCGTGGGTGGCGTCCTGTAAGCCGGAAGAAGGTATCCTAGAGGTTGAGGGTTACCTTAGGTTGCGGTGCTTCAGGTACCCAACACGCCTGTTTGGTCTGGCTTTTCGGTGTAGACGGGTGGCCGTGCGGTCCGGCACGGCCAATCGGCTGATCGCGCAAAGCCCTAGATAGACCGCTTTGCTTCGTTTTCTGTTCTTTTTGTATCTTTCCTGATACCAACCATATGCCCATTACCTTATCCTTTTCTGTCTTTTTATCTCTAGAAGGCGGTGGCCAAACGGACTAATCGTATAGGCTTTTTGTTTATGCGAGTATATGTCACGTGTATCTCTAACACCTGCGAGTCGGATAACCACTCCATTATCGTGTTTACGGGCCTCCGTGGCCGAGTGGTTAAGAGCGCTGACTCTTGATCATTATATCTCTCACCGCTGTGGTTCGAGCCTCGCTCGGGTCACATGTTAGACGCCAAGTTCTGCAACGGAAGGTCAGGTGGTTTTTCTCCGGGTACTCCGGTTTTCGCCCACCTCTGATTAACGATCGGCTCGATATATGTGAAATAATCTTGAAAGGGCCGTAAAACCAAAACAAAAAAAAAACATTATGGTGTTCCTTTGTAGGATTCCAAGGAGGGCGGAGAGCACTTGGGACGAACCTTAAAGCTTTCTTCATGGGGAAGCACAAAACTACTAACCGCAACGCAATCAAACGTAAACAAGAAGGTCATGATGGCCCTGGATCGCTCACCTGATCCATAGAGTAACATGTGGACCACGGGGAGGGCCATTATTGACCCCAGGGCTATAATGTGCATAATGTTGAGGGAGGTCTAAAAAGGTGAAACTTTATATCAAATATCAACAAATGCTAAAATTGGAATAATCTTGGCAAAGGTCCACTAGATGAAGATACACACCAAGTATCAAAGACCTGGGCCTTGCGGTTTCAGAGAAGAAGGTTTTTTTTTTAAAGATATTCCCTACATAAGACTATGTAAAACCAAATGGCCCTGGGGCATGGGCATTTTTTGCCTCAGGGCTATAATTTAAACAATCTTGATAGAGGTCCGCTAGATGAAGCTTCTCACCAAATATCAAAGACCTGGGCCTTGCTGTTTCAGAGATGAAGATTTTCAAAGATTATCTCTATATAAGTCTATGTAAAACCAAAGGGCCCCGGGGCGGGGGCATTTGTGGCATCAGGGCTACAATTTGAACAATCTTGGTAGAGGGCCACTAGATGAAGCTCCATACAAAATATCAAAGACATGGGCCTTGCAGTTTCAGAGTAGAAGATTTTTTCAAGATTTCCCTATGTAAAACCAAAGGGTCTCGGGGCGGGGGCATTTTTGGCCCCAGGGCTTTAATTTGAACAATATTGATAGAGGTCCACTAGATGAAATTTCACACCAAATATCAAACATCTAGGCCTTGTGGTTTCACAGAAGAAGATTTTTAAAGATTTCTCTATATAACTCTATGTAAAACCAAAAGGGCCCCGAGGCGGGGCATTTTTGGTCTCATGGCTATAATTTGAACAATCTTGGTAGGTCCGCTAGCTGGAGCTTCATACCAAATATCAAAGACCTAGGCCTTGTGGTTTCAGAGAAGATTTTTTAAGGTTTTCTTACAGAAGTCTATGTAAAACCAAAGGGCCCCGCAGCGGGGGCATTTTTGGCCCCATGGCTATAATTTGAACACTCTTGGTAGAGGTCCACAAGATGAAGCTTCATACCAAATATCAAAGACCTGGGCCTTGCGGTTTCAGAGAAGAAGATTTTTAAAGATTTTCCATATATAAGCCTATGTTAAATCAAAGGGCCCCGGGGCGGGGGGCTTTTTTGGCCCCAGCATTATAATTTGAACAATCTTGGTAGGGGTCCACTAGATGAAGTTTCATACCAAATAGCAAAGACATGGGCCTTGCGGTTTCAGAGAAGAAGATTTTTAAAGATTTTCCATATATAAGACTATGTAAAACCAAATGGCCCTGGGGCATGGGCATTTTTTGCCTCAGGGCTATAATTTAAACAATCTTGATAGAGGTCCGCTAGATGAAGCTTCTCACCAAATATCAAAGACCTGGGCCTTGCTGTTTCAGAGATGAAGATTTTCAAAGATTATCTCTATATAAGTCTATGTAAAACCAAAGGGCCCCGGGGCGGGGGCATTTGTGGCATCAGGGCTACAATTTGAACAATCTTGGTAGAGGGCCACTAGATGAAGCTCCATACAAAATATCAAAGACATGGGCCTTGCAGTTTCAGAGTAGAAGATTTTTTCAAGATTTCCCTATGTAAAACCAAAGGGTCTCGGGGCGGGGGCATTTTTGGCCCCAGGGCTTTAATTTGAACAATATTGATAGAGGTCCACTAGATGAAATTTCACACCAAATATCAAACATCTAGGCCTTGTGGTTTCACAGAAGAAGATTTTTAAAGATTTCTCTATATAACTCTATGTAAAACCAAAAGGGCCCCGAGGCGGGGCATTTTTGGTCTCATGGCTATAATTTGAACAATCTTGGTAGGTCCGCTAGCTGGAGCTTCATACCAAATATCAAAGACCTAGGCCTTGTGGTTTCAGAGAAGATTTTTTAAGGTTTTCTTACAGAAGTCTATGTAAAACCAAAGGGCCCCGCAGCGGGGGCATTTTTGGCCCCATGGCTATAATTTGAACACTCTTGGTAGAGGTCCACAAGATGAAGCTTCATACCAAATATCAAAGACCTGGGCCTTGCGGTTTCAGAGAAGAAGATTTTTAAAGATTTTCCATATATAAGCCTATGTTAAATCAAAGGGCCCCGGGGCGGGGGGCTTTTTTGGCCCCAGCATTATAATTTGAACAATCTTGGTAGGGGTCCACTAGATGAAGTTTCATACCAAATAGCAAAGACATGGGCCTTGCGGTTTCAGAGAAGAAGATTTTTAAAGATTTTCCATATATAAGCCTATGTTAAATCAAAGGGCCCCGGGGCGCGGGTTTTTTTTTTTTTTGGCTCAAGCACTATAATTTGAACAATCTTCGTAGGGGTCCACTAAATGAAGCTTCATACCAAATATCAAAGACCTGGGCCTTGCGGTTTCAGAGAAGAAGATTTTTAAATATTTTCCCTATATAAGCCCTTGTAAAACCAAAGGGCCCCGGAGCGGCGGCATTTTTGGCTCCAGCACTATAATTTGAAAATCTTGGTAGGGTCCACTAGATTAAGCTTCATACCAAATATCGAAGACCTGGGCATTGCGGTTTCAGAGAAGAATTTTTTTTTCAAGATTTTCCCTATATAATCCTGTGTAAAACCAAAGGGACCCGGGGCGGGGGCATTTTGTGCCCCAGCACTATAATTTGAACAATCTTGGTAGAGGTCCATTAGATGAAGCTTCATACTAAATATCAAAGACCTGGGACTTGCGATTTCAGAGAAGAAGGTTTTTAAAGATTTTCCCTATATAATCCTATTTAAAACCAAAGGGACCCGGGGCGGGGGCATTTTTGGCCCCAGCACTATAAGTTGAACAATCTTGGTAGGGATCCACCAGATGAAGCTTCATACCAAATATCAAAGAACTGGGCCTTGTGATTCAGAGAAGAAGATTTTTAAATTTTCGGTGAAAAATATCTATTTTTGGCTCCTGTGACCTAGATGTGCAACGGACCGGATCCATTTGAACAACTTTGAAAGGGGACCACGTAAGGATCATTCCTGTGAAGTTTGGTCAAAATCTGATCAGTGGTTTAGGAGGAGATATCGTTTAAAAAAATGTTTACGCACGGACGCACGGACGCACGACGGACAAAAAGTGATCCCAAAAGCTCACCTCGTCACTATGTGACGGTGAGCTAAAAAGACGAGGAGTCATCCGAATCGGATGAACCGAGTCAGCAGTCTAGTCAACAGTCTAGTCAGCAGTCTGCAGCACCAAAGATCTTTAATTTTCCACGCTTCTTGGTTATGACATCAGTTGAAGAAACACGCACTGTATTGTGTCAAGTTTATCGCCATTTGTCATTGAAAAGAGTATAGGACATCCAAAAATCATCAAAAAGCTTAAGTCAGGTGATCTCTTCGGAGTCGAGAGAGAACAGCACGTTAAAAGCCTACTTGGTACCACAAAGCTATCGATCTCAACGTCAAAGTATCGTTGCACAAAACACTTAATTTATGTAAAGGTGTCATCCACAGCCCAGAGCTACGTCCGTGCAGCGATACTGAGATTATTGCCAATTTGAGAGATGAAGGCGAGTATATCTCACGTGTATCTCTAACACCTGCGAGTCGGATAACGACTCAATTATGGTGTTCCCATGTAGGGCTCCAAGGAGGGCGGAGAGCACTTGGGACGAACCTTAAAGCTTTCTCCATGGGGAAGCACAAAACTACTAACCGCAACGCAATCAAACGTAAAAAGACGAGCAGTTATCAGAATCGGATGAACCGAGTCAGCAGTCTAGTCAATAGTCTAGTCAACAGTCTAATCAGCAGTCTGCAGCACAAAAGATCTTTAATTTTCCATGTTCCTTGGTTATGACATCAGTTGATGAAACACGCACTGTGTCAGGTTTATCGCCATTTGTCATTGAAAAGAGTATAGTGTCCTTTGCCGGACATCCAGAAAGCATCAAAAAGAATAAGTCAGGTTATCTCCTCTTGGAAGTCGAGAGAGAACAGCAGGTTAAAAGCCTGCTTGGTACCACAAAGCTATTCGATCTCAACGTCAAAGTATCGTTGCACAAAACAATTTATGTGAAGGTGTCATCCGCAGCCCAGAGCTACGTCCGTGCAGCGATAATGAGATTATTGCCAATTTGAGAGATGAAGGCCTCATTGGTGTACGTAATATTCAAGTTCGTAGAAGTGGTGTATTGGAGGGAACAAGTACCTACGTGTTGAAATTTTGATTTCATTGGACGACAGAGCTTGAGATGTCATTTCATCTAAATGTCGGGTAAAAGTCCCACAAAATTGGAAGCAACGTCTCCAAAATGAACTTTACAGTGTTGACGGGGACGTTAAACCTCAAATCAAACAAAAATCAAACGTGTTGAAATTTAATACACCAGTTCTGCAAAAGAAAACGAAATAAGCTTATCTGTCTGTTAACGTAGAGGTGTATTTACCAAACCCTCTCAGATTTTATCATTGTCAGGTTTTTGGTCACCACGAAAGCAGATGTCAGAATAAACAACACTGTTCAAACTGTGCTGAAGAAAAACATGTCGATATGCATCAAAACGGCAAGAATGAGGCCAAATGCGCCAATTGTGGTGACAAACATGCTGTTTTCTCTCGAGATTGTCCGGCATGGAACAAAGAAAAAGAAATACTCACTGTCAAATTCCAAAAGGTCGATTACTTTTCCGGAAGCGCGGAAATACTTTTGAAGAGCGATACACAACACCAACCATCAGTTACGCCAGCATCACAATGGGTGCTAGTGTAAGGGTCACAAACAGTGGTACGCAGACTGCTGAATCGTATATTGCCGAACTGAAAAAATCTGTTGCTTGGAGTAAATCTACTCCAACACCACAATGTTCAACCATTTTGTCAAATGACAAAATCCAGGTTGCTCCGGATCGGTCGACAGCGCCCGAACCGAAGCCGACGCCGCGTGTTTAAGAGAAATTCGACTCAGGTTGAACCAGTAAGGGATCGGAAGATCCGATCCGAATACATTTTTCGCAAGTAGGGCTACCGCCTGACGAAGACGATGAAGAATCAATGGATGATGATGATTCTCCAACCAGTCCTCGCAAGGGTAACAAAATTAAAATGATACCTTATATAAAGGAGGTAATTTCGTCGATAACGACGCATTAGTTTCTAGTCATGTAAATTTATCTCAATGGATCTAAAACACAAACTATTACAATGGAAATCAAATCAAATTATAATGAACTCTTATTATTTCTTTCTTTATTAAACCCATCGGTTTTTGTTTGCAAGAATCTTTTTTAACAACTGATGACAACATCGATATTACGGGTTTCAATACATATAACTATTATCTATTCTGATGGTAACAGACCATCTGGTGGCAGTTCAATTATTGTTAAATCTTGTTTACCACAAAGGGAGTCAAATTGAAAAGAGAACTACAAGCTGTAGCAGTGTCGGTTTCTCCGGATAAAGAAACTACAATTTGCTCTCTATATATTCCATCCTCATTTCTTTAAAGCCCAAACATCTTGAATCACTGCTGGGTCAACTTCCATCGCCATATATGTTAGTTGGTGACTTCAATGGTCACAACATTCTATGGGGCTGTAAAGATAACAAAAACAGAGGAGCACGTATTGAAGATTTTATTGCAAAGAACGATCTTTGCTTCATGAATGATAAATCTTATACTTACCTTCACCCTGCGACAGGTCATTTGTCTTCTTTAGATCTCTCTTTGTGTCAACCATCTCTCTTCTTAGACTATGACGGGTCTGTCTATGATGATCAGTGCGGAAGTGATCAGTTCCCTGTTATAAATGAGAGCGTAAACGAACCAGATGAGGACTGTAACCAGAAATGGAAAATGAATAAAGCCGACAGGGAATTATTCCATAATTTATGTGAAGAAGAGTTATCAATTGATCACTTTAATGAATCACTAAACTTGTTTCTGATTTCACAAATTCCCTTATTAAAATATCAGAACAATGCGTTCCAAAGACCTCCACAAATCCTAAAAAAGCAAACCTTGGTTTAATAATGACTGTAAAGAAATTATAAAAACGCAAACAGGCTTTAAACTTCTTAATCAGGGTTATCGGTACCATAAACTTCGCCTGCCCTCTTCTATCTGGCCAATGTTGTCACAACCGCCTACCCCAGCACAGTATTTAGCTCAAACATACCGTGCTTCAATTACGATTTGAAATGAAATTTCATTATAATCTAGCCACTTACTCGCGGACATACATACATACATGCGTCGTATGCCTGCTGGGGGCGGCTCTGGTTGGTACCCACGGACTTTGCATACTTTGAAAAGACATGTTGTCATGATGATATTCAAATAATATATAAGTCATTCAAATTATTAAAAACCAATACATATTCATTCAAACCTACCATTAGAACCTTCCCGATCACTTACAACCCATCCCGTTGGGTGCGCGTCGCGGGGCGGCGTCGGGCTGGCGTCGGTGCGGCGTGCTGGCGTTGCGCCGACGTCGATGAAGCGTTGTGTGAGCGTCATGGCGTGGTTCCGGTGTGCGCCGTGTGCTTGCTGAGATGAACCCACCTACCCATATCCAAAAATCCAAACAACTTTAATTCATTCACTTTTCTTTCCTTTTTTCGGGGGGGGGGGGCATAAAACTATAAAATAGTTTAATTTATCCGCAATGTAATGAAACTACAGCGACATACCTACCAGTCCTCGATCGACCTACCTACCTACATGCACTCAAACCATATCAACACATTAGTTGTTTTACAGCCAGCTAATCAAAACATACAACCAGCGATGCACAGAACTACAGAAACAGGCGCATATAAACACAGACACACATAAACAAAAACGCATGTGGGTAACATAATATAATGTATTTGTGTTCGTTTGTTTGATTTGAGGTCTAACGTCCACGTCAACACTATAAAGATCATTGTGGAGACGTTGCTTCCATTTTTGTGGACTGTTATCCGACATTGAGGTGGGTTGGCATCTCAGCCCCTGTCTCCCAATGGGGTCGATGGAGTTTATGGACATGGCGATCTGACTCACACTGCTATGCCTGAACAGACTTAGATCCTCTAAGCGTTTTCACGGTCGGATTTCAGCTCTGCGCGGAAGTATCAAACAGCCCATCTGTTTCTTCAAGCACGGATGACGGAGACCGAATATAATTTATATAAATTACATGGTATGTAAAAAAAGATGGGGTCGGATAGGGGAGGAGGCGCCGACCAAAAAAAATAAAAATAAATAACAATAAAAAAAAGCCTTTTCAAAATTTTATAGACGCCATTCTGATTTAATTTCAAAATTCAATATTGGACTTCTGCAACAAGGTCTGTCGGAACCCGAATTTTATGGTGACTTAGTATATAAATTCCGAAAAATATGTACATGCAATGACTTCAGCACCCAATTTCGTAAAACCATACTTCGAAATAAAAAGATTGTCGTATAACATTTATGTTATACGACAGACTGCATGCATAGTAGTTAACCCAATCACGGTTGATAACTTTGCTTCCCTCTTTAATTGCACGCTGGTGGGTCAGGCCTCAGATTCTATGACGGTTCCAACGTAAAGGCTTATGTTGGTTGGTGCCTGATGCTCTGTCTCTGGTCGGGCCCATCGGAGTCTAACTGTTGGTTTTCTTTTGCGCCAGCGTTTCAGTGGTTTCTTGCTGTCGAGTCCTCACCGTTGTTTCGTCTCTGTGGTTGTTTGATTTTTGTGTTCACGGAGATGTTGCACTGGTGAGTTAGGAGGCCTCCATGCGGACTGAACAAATTATTTGTCTTAATCGCGACGGAAGTAAGGGTGAGGATTGTGGCCTCGTAAAATCGATTTAAGCCCCCCCCCCTCCCCCAGTGGAATTCGTTTCCGCTGACCGTTCCAAGGCGGTTCTTCTGTCGCGGTTTATTTTTGTTATGGTTTGTCTTTGGGTGTCTGTGTCGCTGGATAGCCTATTGGCCATTTTGTGGGAAAGTAACTGTCCTTTTGGCTTTCCGCGGTTGATGTTTCCATTAAGTCTGTTGTTTCGTGTTTGTGTTTCTTTCCCTTTTGTGTCTCTGATGGGAGCTGTGGGTTAATCGTATCGCTTCCTGGTCATTTTCTTCTGTTCTATTTTAAATAAGTTCTGCAAAAGTCCAACTACAGAAAAACTAAACGACGTTAAAGTGTTAGATCTAAAGCTCGGCGAACAATCCAAGCTTCAAAACGAAAGTCATGCAGGGAATATGTTTCAAAACTTAACTACAAAACCCCATTGAAAAGGTTTGGGATATGGTAAGAAAAATATCAGGAAAAAACAAAGTTACCTAGTTTTACACATTTGAATACTGATTTTGACACAAAAGCTTCAGCTAAAATAGATATTTCAGATACTCTTGGTAGCACATTCTTGAGAAATTCATCATCGCGAAATTATTCTGACACTTTTAGAAATTTCAAAAATGACCAAGAGAAAAGATATCTAAACTTTAAATCCCTCAATCACGAAGAATACAACAAACCTTTTGACTTATCAGTTGAAGCCATTGAAAAATCACATGATACGGCAACCGGCCCCGATAAAATTCATTATCAGATGATTAAGCATCTGCCAAAAAGTTCTACTTCAACACTTTTAGATATCTTTAATAATATTTGGGAAACGGTGGTCCGTCCTGAGAGCTGGCGTTTAGTTTCAGTTGTACAAATTCCAAAACCAGGGAAAGATCACGTAGAACCTATGAATTATCGACCGATATCTTTGACAAGTTTTCTGTGTAAAACAATGGAGAGAATGATAAACACGAGATTAGTCCAACAACCTAATTTCAGAATATCCGTCAGGTTTTTGGTCGGAACGTAGTACCAACGACAATTTAATAAGCTTAGAAACATTTTTTACGTAATGCTTTTATTAACAAAGAACACGTAGTAGCTATCCTTTTCGACTTGGAGAAAGCATATGATACCACATGGCGTTTTGGAATATTGAAAGATCTCCATAATTTCGGCTTAAGGGGAAAACTTCCCAGTTTTATTCAACGCTTTTTAGGTGAGCGCATGTTTCAGGTGCGTGTGGGATCTACCCTGTCGGATCTCTATGAACAAGAGCGGGGTGTCCCACAAGGTAGTATTCTCTCAACTACGGTATTTAACGTCAAAATAAATAGGCGAGGTCTGCTGACAGCCGGCTGGCACCAGACTTTTAGGTCTAGTGACAGCACCAGACCAAAAAGTCTGCTGACAGCCAGCAATAATAATTGTTCAATAGTAAGTACATTTGTATATATTCGTTTTCACTTTAAAAATTATTCTTTCTCATGAGATATTATGCTACTTCCAGATCTTTGTTGAAGTTGAAAGTTATTATCAGATACATGGATATATAATTAAGTTAATATTTTATGGGGAGGTCTGGGTGGTTGGAGTTCTTCCACCTAAAGGAATTAATTGGGTATCCATTATCTTTTAATAAGTGATTAACTAAAGGTTGAGGTATGTGACTTGTAAGGCTTGTAAGGCCTTCCTTTGTTTAGGTTTCCATTATGGTCTGGTCGCTTAATGTTTGTATTTCTTTCCCTTTGGTGTCTTTTATGGATGGAGTAAGTTAATTGTATCAATTCCTGATCTTTGTTTTACTTCTACTTTGTAAACCTTTCGGTATGATGCCTAACTATGCAAAAATGTGTCATTTTATTTGTTCTTTGTGATTTATGCATCTCCCGTCTTTGGAAAGAAGCACAGTGTTTCTCTATCAAGCAACAGAATTGTACATCTTTTTGCGCAAATATTAATCAGCGACTGGAGACTGCAGAATTACACAATGTATGGGGGAATTTCTGTATAAGCTGTGTGATATGAGACTTTCAGAGTACAAATCATGCATCCTTGAATGCAGAAATTGAAAAGAAGTACCCAAGTTCTTTTTACAGGTTTTGACCATTTATAAATTTGAGAAAAAAACATCATTGTTCTTGGTAAATCTTCTAGTATATCAACTTGGTAGAGTCAAAAAGAAGTGCATTATAGGAAGAACTTGCCAAATGGGTCTAAAATAGTTTTGTCCCCATGCAAATTATGGGAAGAAAAGCTATTATAGACTGTATTTGGGCAAGGTTTTCCATATATTGTACTTCTTTTGAACTGATATAACCTGAGTTTTAAACCTGTGCAGGAAGATGCCCCTGCTTTAGTTAAAACTGCCACTGTACACATAGACGCCTCCATGGTGTAATGGATAAGCTACCCCATAAACCAAGGGTCGTGGGTTCAATCCCGGGCTTCTCCAGACTTACCGATGAGTCTTTAAACCGAGGTCTCATCTCCCTATGACCTTAGCTGTTGGTGGAACGTAAAACTCAAACACACTCACTCAACTGTGCACAAGTCTAACAAGAGTTATGGTTCTTTTATTTTGCACGTCGTCTCATGGTGTTCAACATTCGTGTGGAGTTTCATGAAAATATGTCAAGCCGTTTAAAAGTAATGGAGAAGACACGAAGATGTTAGCAGACACATAATTTACAATCTTCAAAGGGAAATAATTTGTAATGTATGCAAACAAGAGTTATGGTTCTTGTTCTGCCCATCCTATTATCTTGCTTTACATTTGTTTGAAGTTTCATGAAATTATCTAAAACGGTTTTAAAGTTACAGAGCGGACACAAGTGTATGGTAAAACTCGTAATATTCAAAGGGCAATAACTCTGAATGTAGGAAAGCAAGAGTTACGATTCATGTGTTCTGCACGTCGTCTCACGGTGTTTAATATTTATGTGAAGTTTCATGAAAATATATAAAGCGGTTGAAAAGTTATAGAGCGGACACGAAAATGCAAGTTAAAACATACAAAGGGCAATAACTCTGAAAGTAGAAAATCAAAGAGTTACGGTTCATGTGTTCTGCACGTCGTCTCATGATGTTTCACATTTATGTGAAGTTTCACGAAAATGTATCAAGCGGTTGAAAAGTTATGGAGCGGACACGAAAATGCAAGTTAAAACATACAAAGCGCAATAACTCTGAAAGTAGAAAAGCAAGAGTTACGGTTCATGTGTTCTGCACGTCCTCTCATGGTGTTTAACATTTATGTGAAGTTTCATGAAAATATATCAAGCGGTTGAAAAGTTCTGGAGCGGACACGAAAATGCAAATTAAATCATACAAAGGGGAAAAATCTCAAAGTAGAAAAGCAAGAGTTACGGTTCATGTGTTCTGTATGTCGTCTCATGGTGTTTAACATTTATGTGAAGTTTCATGAAAATATGTCAAGCGGTTCAAACTTTATGGAGCGGACACGAAAATGTTAACAGACACACACACACACACAAAAACACACACACACAAACACAAACACACACACAGAGAATACGAAAACTATATACTCCATGGCATACTGCGTATGCCGGGGGTATAAAGAATGAGACTATGGAGTAAGAGCCCCCAACACAGGGGAGGGTCATGATGTTTTTGGTGTTGATCCATTTTGCTGTTTCTATCGCTTTGGCTGTTTAAAGCATCGTTCTACCAATTGTGTGGATCAGACTTGCATACAGTAAGTACATCACTAAGAACAAGCAAAACACAAAAACGTGACTAAAGTTTTATTACCCTGACTTCAATTTCAAGATCACAGACTCCCCAAACTGTCTAACGTGTATCAAAATTAGTTTATGTGCACCCTATCTCCAGAATGAATGTATGAACTGTTGTATAGCATTTTTATACAACCTACTAACAACTTCATAAGACTGTTGTGATCTCAGCCTAATTTTCAAGATTACTGGCTTTCAAAACTTATAATAATACATGTATGTCAAATTTGTTCCAAAAATAGCTCTCTGCTCCTGACCATCTGCTGAACAAATTCATAAATAGTTATTGCAGTTAAATATGGTACAATCTACCGAAGACTTTCACTTAGTTAGGTTCTCCTGACCTCGACTTGGCTAAATTTTGGTGACCATGACCCAATTTTCAAGGTCAAAAGGGTCCAGCATGTTTTCAAAGCTTATCAACTTCTGCACTATCTGCAATATCTTATGAGCCATTTAAATAATGAATTCCGACAAGTTTGATTATATTTTGATGGCCTGCATCTTCTTTTCACAAAGAATTTTCAAGATTTGCTTATCTTCACCAATATTATCTCCCGCTACAAATGTACCAAGAGTCTAACTTGGTACATTTTTAGTTATCTAATTAAACCAAAATCCATCTATGTGTTCATGAGCTAGAGTGCAGGAAAAGCCATCGTTGGCAGAAACCAGTTCTCTGGAGACTAAGACCTTGAACATTAGGTCAAGGTAACCAAAATGTAACCATATCTTTGGAAGGTAGTAATGAAGTTTTACCAAAATTCAATGATAGGGTGCAGACAAGCCATATTCGGTCAAATGTTTACAGTTTTAAGTGGCCTGTGCCCTTGAAAAAAAGGTAATGGCTATCAAAATGTGATGACTGTTTTCCTTTGTCCTAGTGATACAACCATGTAATTTATGTGTAAGTCTTAATCCATCCATAGATTCAGGAGATATTGTGCCACCAGCAGCCAATGCCGAAGTAAACAGCTAGGATCCACACCTAAACAAACATGACACTCTTGTTTTTGTTCTTGTTGTTTTGATTTTACGATCCTTTAAGATTATTTCACTTTGAATTTCGAGCGGATCGTTAATCAGGTGTGCGAAAACCCATGTACCCTAAGAAAAATCACCTGACCTTCCCTTGCAGAACTTGGCGTCTCACATGTGACCCAAGTGAGGCTCCAACCACAGCGGTGTGAGACCTAATGATTAAGAGTCAGTGCTTTTACCCACTAGGCCATGGAGTTTGTTCTTTTTTTTTTTCGGGGGGGGGGGGGGGAGGTGTGGGTGGGAGGGGTGGTGGTGTTTACGACACTTAGTTATAGCCGATTATTAATGATAGGTGGGCAGAACCGCAGAGAACCTCGAGAAAAACCACCTGACCTTCCATTGCAACACTTGGCGTCTCACATGTGGTCCGAGCGAGGCCCGAACAACAACAGTGAGAGACCTAATGTTTAATAGTCAGCAATCTTACTCGTTAGGCCACCATGGCCTGTCTTGTTACAGTTTATCATGGCAACATAACTAAGCCTTGATGACCCTGGCCTCATTTTCACCCCAAACATTTGTTAGGATCATATATATAGTGGGGGCATTTTTCTTAAGAAAACTATTCTTAGAAGCTATTCTTAGAAGCTAGACTAATTCTTCTTCTTTACTAGCTGAAAAACCCTTGGCCATATATTTGTTTGTTTCGTTTTTGTAGCATGCACTTTAACTTATTCTGGAAGACTTCCATTCAGTTAATCCCTAGTTGACTTCCCAATATTACAACTGCAGTATCGGTTAAAAATCCATGTATAAAAGCAGATGTTTTTGTGTAATATGTCAGTGATAAAGTGTGTTCCCACCACTCCTGTCTCAGCTTTGCACATGTAAAAATAACTAGTGGTGGGATTTAGCCAAAGTTTGAACATTTAAGTTCTGCTGGTGGTATGCCTTGAAATATCCCTCTTGCTTTGTACTGATTATGATTTCTTAGTGGCAATAAAACCAGCATTGTTTCACTTAGTTTGACCAAAACACAAGTCCACATAAGAAAATATTACAACCTTCACTATTCAACAAAGTTCTGGAAGTAGTATAGTACCTCATGAAAAAGCATAAGTTGAACAGAGAAAAGAATTATGCTTATTATTGAACAAAGTTTATAGCCTAAAAGTCTGGTGCCAGCCGGCTGTCAGCAGACACTTCCAAATAAAAAATATTGTACAATGTTTGGACGACAAAACAGATTGTTCATTGTATGTTGATGATTTTCGTATATGTTACCGTTCAAAAAATATGAAAACAATTGAACGAAAGTTACAACAAAATTTGAAAAGAATAGAGAAGTGGACTGATAAAAACGCTGTGTGTTCATTTTTGTAAGCTACGGAAGAAACACGAACATACTTCCTTGTTTTTATTCGGGTCACAAAGTCCTGTTGTTGAAGAAGCCAAATTTCTTGGGGTCATATTTGATCAAAAATTATCCTTTATTCCCCATATCAAGTATCTTAAAGCGAAATGCTTAAAAGCTTTGAATCTTTTGATTTTTTTTATTTTTATTTAGCCCATACAAGTTGGGAATAGATCGTTATACCTTATTACATCTGTACCGGTCTTTAATAAGATCTAAATTATATCACGGGTCCATTGTTTATGGTTCTGCCAGAAAGCCCTATTTATTTTTTTTTGAATACTATCCATCATCAAGGCCTTTGTCTGACTATAGGAGCATTTCTTACTTCTCCCGTATTAAGCCTTTATGTGGAATCAGGAGAACCATCTTTAACTTCACGAAGAGAAAAACTTTATTAGACTTTATTGGTGCCTGATGCTCTGTCTCTGGTCGGGCCCATCGGAGTCTAACTGTTGGTTTTCTTTTGCTCCAGCATTTAAGTGGTTTCTTGCTGTCGAGTCCTCACCGTTGTCTCACCCCTGTGGTTCTTTGATTATTTGTGTTCACGGAGATGTTGCACTGATGAGTTAGGAGACCTTCATGCGGACTGAACAAATTATTTGTCTGAATCGCGACGGAAGTAAGGGCGAGGATTGGGGCCACGTAAAATCGATTAAAGCCCCCCAGTGGAAATATTTCGATTAACCGTTTCAAGGCGGTTCTTACTTCTCCCGTATTAAGCCTTTATGTGGAATCAGGAGAACCATCTTTAACTTCACGAAGAGAAAACCTTTATCAGACTTTATTGGTGCCTGATGCTCTGTCTCTGGCCGGGCCCATCGGAGTCTAACTGTTGGTTTTCTTTTGCTCCAGCATTTCAGTGGTTTCTTGCTGTCGAGTCCTCACCGTTGTCTCATTTCTGTGGTTCTTTGATTATTTGTGTCCACGGAGATGTTGCACTGATGAGTTAGGAGGCCTTCATGCGGACTGAACAAATTATTTGTCTAAATCGCGACGGAAGTAAGGGCGAGGATTGTGCCCACGTAAAATCGATTTAAGCCCCCCAGTGGAAATACCATTCCAAGGCGGTTCTTCTGTTGCGGTTTATTTTTGTTGTTGTTTGTTAAACTCAAAACCATCATCATCATTACTTTTGTTACAGTTCGTCTTTGAGTATGTGTCTCGCTAATATTATTTTGATTTGGATAGCCAATTAGCCAGTTTGTGTTAAAGTAACGGTCCTTTGGGCTTTCCGCTATTGATGTTTCCATTAGGGTCTGGTTGTTTCATGTCTGTTCTTCTATCCCTTTGGTGTCTCTGATGGGAGCTGTGAGTTAATTGTCTCGATTCCTGATCATTGCCTTCACTTCTATTTTGTTTCACTGACCGTTCCAATGTGGTTATTCTGTTGCGGTTTATTCTTATGTCGTGTCTTTGAATTTGTGTATCGCTTATATTATTGTGTTTTGGATAGCTAACTGGCCATTTTGTGGAAAAGAAATTGTCCTTTTGGCTTTCCGCTAGTGGTGTTGCCATTAGGGTCAAGTTGTTTCATATTTATGTTTCTTTCCCTTTGGTGTCTCTGATAGGAGTTGCGAGAGCTTTGTATCGACTCCTGGTCATTGCCTTCACTAATTTCTCTAAGCGTATTTTGCTTGAGTCAGACACCGGGTATCTAGGTAAATTCCCCTGGTCTGTCCATAAAATAGCAAATGATGCTGTTCGATCTTTGTGCTTCAATGTAACAGAGCTGTCTCTGATGGAAATTGTGGGTTAATTGTATTGATTCCTGTTCATTACCTTCACTTCTATTTTTCTCTAATTTCTCTATTTTGCTTGAGTCAGACTCCGGATATCTAGGCTAATTCCCCTGGTCTGTTCAAAAAGAAGCAAATGATGTTGTTCGATCTTTGTGCGCCACTGTAACAGAGCTTGTGTGGAAGTGCAATAATAATGCACCCAGGTTGTATAACTTGCCATGATAATTCACGCTATTCATGATATAGCCACTGTTAAACCATGTTCTGTATTATGCAACCAGTTCGCGGAAGACTTGATGAGTAAGGAAGCCTTCATGCGGACTAAACAAAATTAGTGTATACCGCGACAGAGGTAAGGGCGAGGATTGTGGCCATGTAAAATCGATTTAAGCCGCCCAGTGGAATTCTTTCCACTGACCGTTCAAAGGCGGTTCTTCTAGGGCGTTTTATTCACGTTGTTGTTTGTTACTTCTTACTGTGTGTATCACTTGTGTCTTTTTATTTTGGATGGCCATATGGCCATTTTGTGGGACAGTAACTGTCCCTATGGCCATCCTTTGTTTAGGTTTCCATTATGGTCTGGTCGCTTCATGTTTGTGTTTCTTTCCCTTTGGTGTCTTTGATGGGTGGAGTAAGTTAATTGTATCGATTCATTCCTGATCTTTGACTTCTACTTGACATGCTTGACTGTTTATTTCGGAATTCGGATTTTGTCAGTCTTCATTTTATATTGAATACACATCGCGTTAATTTGTATTGGCTTCTAAAATATCTAAAGCATTGTTCTAAGGATGGAATGTTACTTGAAAGGAAAATGGGTTATGTTCATGGTAAGCCAGCTTGTTAAGACTCGCTTCCCTGACATGGATTATATAACTATATGTGTTTGATAAGCTAACTCCTCCCTTTATTTTGTTGCAGTTACTGAAATTTAAATAACAGTAAGTTATACTTGCATCATTCACTGTAGTGGATTGTAGCTGTACACACCTTGTATTGGCATGTTTTAGGATTCACTATGAAATGTGCATGTTATACATGTAATGTATGTAAAATATGAAAGCAATGTCATCTTGGTTATCTTTATGGTGGCTTTATGGTTTCATTTCACATGTTCCTTAAATATGGAGCAGAACAATATTTTTGGCAGGTTCGCCAGACTATGGCTTGTTGGGTTGGGACACTATCTTTTAATTATAGGTCAATGGCCATTGTAGGTTCTGGCATCGCATGGGTCATGTGTTGCATTGAAAGGACGAGTAGTTTATTTTCTCAGTGTACTCCAGTGTCCGCCAACCTTTGATGGATAATCAGGTTCAAATGAATATTAAAAAGGAGTAAATTATCATTCGTCATATTTATGCATGAAGAAAATTATGTAAAGCATGTTCATGGCAGTGGCTCTTAAAAGTGGTCTTCACATTTTACTCTTGTTAATATTTTGGCTATGTCGGTGGTCGTCTTCTACACTTCGTTCTAGTACAGGCCATGAGTGGTTGCAGTTTGTTCTTTCTGTTCAACTGTCTCGGGTCTCCTGGTCTTACACTGATTTATTTTCAGCAATGCACGTTGTATTCTGTATTATGTTTTGCTTGCAAGTGTGGAGCTGAACTCACATATGGCCTATGGCGTGAAGTGGCTATATCCATAGTTCTATCATAGGACTCAGGAAAGTTCCTATGGCTGGGGAACATGTTTTGAACTGTATAGAATTTTGTATATATATATATGTTCTGCAGTAAAATATTACAGATGAATCGTCGCTGGGCTATTACTGTAGCGATATTGGCCTTACAATGATTGGTCATGTTTTTGTTGTTGTGTGTTTTCATGTGATCTATGAAAGATTCGTTCGCTGGAGGTTGGGAGTGTCCAAAGAACTGAAAAGTATTAGAAGGTACAGTTTCTCTTTGTCCGGATTGGCTTTTTTAACCAGGTTTCATCAGTGATCCCCATATATTGAGTTTCAGTGATGGATTTTGTTAGTACTTTTTAAGAGTATATATCTAAAACGGGCACTGCTTAGAGAATTTATTGCTGATCTGGAGTGACCAAAGTATTGTTATAAATTCTCAGGGGATATTCTCCGTTTAATGTAATTGATAATGGTCTCTGGTGGGTGTTTTCATGTTGTTCATGTTAGTCTAGCCTATTTGTCAACTCCAAGGTATTCCTCAAACTCTGTATTGTCACACTAAAGCCGCCTGAAAACTTACTTTATCTCCTAATCAGTTACCACTGTAAGTGCCACTTCTGACTAATATTCTAAATCGTACAATTAACAAAGATTAAAGTAGGGTTTCTTTACACTAATACAACTTATTTATGGTTATTAACATTTTATCAAGATCAAATGAGTCTCCCAGCATCTATCATGAATGTGTGTTAGTGTCTTTTGTAATAGGCGGAGAGTGTTGTGCCTGTAGATCCACCTTCGACCCCAGGAGTCCGGAATAGGAGGGACATGGTATCAACAAGACTTTCGGCATCATCCGACAATCTCCGGAACACGTAACCTATTCTTCCCACGAGATTCATGAGCCTAATTTCTCTACGTGGACAAGTAATTCGACGACTACCCCTACTGGTGAAAGCATCATCCTTGTTGAGCAACGTTCAAAGAAATTACATTACCCAGGTAAGTCAGGGGCACAACAGTTGCATCTAATGCCGTGGCTGCTGGCTTACGTTGCATCTAATACCTGGCTCAGAGGCGGACCCCTGTCGAGTATTGGAGAAACGAGCGACAACGAGCAACCACAGCGTATGTTTGACTAGAAATACCAAAATAATAATAACATAACATCCTTTATTACACTCACATTACACAAAGGCAAAACATGAGCATATAACACAAAATATCTCAATGGCGATAGCATATATAATTTCGAGCGCAAGTAAAGTATACTGAAATGAAAGAACAGAGGTGTGAAGGTAAAGGAGAAGGTAATATATCTTAAACACAAAGTTGTAGATCAATTTAATAGGGTGGGGGAAAGAGAATGATATATTAAACCATTATATAAATTATAATGAAGAATAATAATAACAATTATAATAATGATAATAATAATAACAATAATATATCTTCATATGAAAAGATTCGGGTTTAAAGACATGAAAGGATTCTCTATATCACAAAAGTCTTCTATAATAAATCAAGTGATATTGATTAAATTTAAACAAATTTCACATCTGTTCCACATCTGTTTGAAAGAGTCTCTCAGACCGATCAATATCCCTGTTTAACAGAAGGAAATCTTAAAGAACATTTTAAGCTATTCATTTTAATTGTAATTGCTTCGTAAGCTGCTACATTTAATTTTGTGCGTCATGTTGCAATATACATAGCATTTGGACTCTGTGATTGAATGTTTCAACAGGAAAGCAAATGAAATGATTTTAATCGAAGTAACTTAGCACAGAAATTTCTCGTTGTTAATGTCCACGAGACTATCGCTGTATTGCAGGAAATCCAGGTTACGGGTTTTTTTTAGCGGAAAATGGCCGCGGTGTTGCTATCGCTGTGAGGCCAGTTATGCGTAAGAGGGTTATCAAAAGAAAAGCGACGAAAGGGAGTTCGGTAGACCAAGATCAGATGCCCGAAAACGCGGCGTCCGATCAGGACCAACACTGTTACAGTGCAGTCTATGTCCCCGTTCATGACCAATTTCCAGCCCACCTTAAGGAGGGTCGCGCATAACTGACTCTGCCGTAATCAAATTCGAATTTTTACCTCAAAATAATTTTAGTTTGTATTTTGTTTTTAAAGTGTTTCTGTGGTTTTTGTAACATTTAATAACCATTACAGTGTGTTTTTTGTTGTAAAATATTTTGCGACTTAGTTATAATAGACTACTTTCCGGTATAGTTCGCATGGCTGTAAGCACATGAATATTAAGTGATAACAGACTAACCCTGTATTTTTCCAGCTAGTGATTTATTTCCTCCGATTGCAGCCCATCAGCTTTCCACGGCAAATCTGAACTCTCTTTAACGCAAGACGTTTACTTTATTTTTCCATTGGTGTCAAAAGTAAGCCTTGAAGAGTCTGCCACTGCACATATTCCATGACCATACTTTGTCTATACAAACAAAACAATGACTCAATAGTGACGTTTACTTTAGTTTGCGTGACGTCATATAATTGTAATAAAAAACAATAAGGAGCGTGAGCTCAGTGGTTAGTGCACTTGCCTCTGATGCTAGATCTCTTGGGATCGATCTCCGGTAGCGGCGATAAAATTTCTGTGTCCGAACACGCTCTTGGACAGTGGCATCATTTGAAGGGATGAATGTCATAAAGTGCACCGTCCTTCGGATCGGGACGTTAACCGGAGGCCCCCTGTGCAGGGAGAACCATCCCCTGTGCAGGTTAAAGATCCTTACATGATTCCTGCAAAACCTGGAATGTATGCAATGTACACCTCGGGTAATGGTCAAATGTGACCTACGTAGTATCAGTTTTGTTTGATTTGAAGTTTAACGTCCCCGTCAACACTGTGAAGGTCATTTTGGAGACGTTGCTTCCAATTCTGTGGGACTTTTACCCGACATTGAGATGAAATGACAACTCAAGCCCTGTCGCCCAATAGGATTTATAAGCATGAACGGTCCGACGTGCATTGCTGGGCAGGCTTATATCCTCCAAGCCGTTTACCAGTACTCGTGTGCGGGTCGGTTTCAGCTCATGCAACCCATCTATTTCTTCAAGCCCCGATGGGCGGGGGCTAACGCAGTATCAGTAGATAGATAGATAGAAAAAAAAAACACTGCCATATTTATCCATCTAGTTATTGGTATGAACTAAAAGAGCAGACACAACTGTAATGCAGCGCACATTACTCTGTTAACAATCAGTCGCAGTCTCAGTTTCAATTCCTGTTAACCCACATCAGTGAACAAATAGCCACCCAGATTTAGGATCTTAGACTCAACAGCTCCGTACGCATGGGGGTTAGAGAGAGAGAGAGAGAGAGAGAGAGAGAGAGAGAGAGAGAGAGAGAGAGAAGAGAGAGAGAGAGAGAGAGAGAGAGACTCAAAATCGAGGCTCGAACTGTGGAATCGAGGAGGGAGAATTGCATCAGTGTGCTTTGTCGTCCCAAATACTTCTGAAGAAAAAGATTGTGCTGCATGCTTTTTCCATGTAGAGCTGAAACGAATCGATCAAAATTAAGAGTATCCAGATACTTTCTTTGAGTGATTCAACTATGATTACAAAGACCTCCAGAGCGGAACTCGCATGACAAGATGTAACGCACAATAATTGACTGAGAAAAGCGTCTTGAGGAACACCGACATTCATGTCGAATTCTTCAATGTAAACGACACAAACAAGGACACGTCTCCACGCATTAGCAGACTTCCAATGGACCAGTCGAACATTCAACTCCTCAACTTCAGATTTTCTCTGTACCTCCTAAATGACTTTCCGAGACACTCAACCAAATGCCTTATCAAGGTCCACCAAAGCCACTATGTGGGAATGTAACTACCATTTTGGCTTTCCGCTAGTGATGGTTCCATTTCGGTCTAGTTATTTCATGTTCGTGGTTCTTTCCCTTTGGTGTGTCTGATCGGAGGTGTTGGGTAATTGTATCGATTCCTGATCATTGCCTTCATCGGAAAGTAAATGGATAACTTATCGCACCTCCCTTTCACAGTTTGCGTAAACAGGCAATAGATAATTAAAAAGCGTTTCCGGACAATATGGCATGAAAAAAAAAAACTTGTAAAAATTATAGAGAAAAATTAACTAGTAGTTTTTCTACTTTCCCTATAACGTTGGCAGGAACTGAAACGGGAAAAAGGAAATTTGTATATTCTTTTGCATCAGCATATGGTTATCAGTTTCAACGCATTTCATTAGTGGGTGGGGTAATAAATTGGCAAAAAAGAATGATAAAGAAGTACAATAATGGTTCCAAGGTAAATTAATAACATATATCGGACATTGTTTGAACGTCTGCGACAATGTTAATGGATTCATATATTTTAAACATGAACAAATCGACAATATGGCAAGTTGATAACATGGATTTTTTGCCAGAAAAATCAATTTTTCACACCATAAAACTTATAAACGAAATTGTGTTTCATTTGAAATGAAATACTTTGATACATATCACATTAAGGAAGCAAAAGTAGGTGCAATAATAAAGGTATAATCCTTGTTCTTGTCATTTAAACAATATCTTAATGCTTTTTTTAGCGTTCTTTATTGGGGAGGGGGGGGGGTAACTTTTCTGCATTCCTTCTTCCAGATTCCTAGTGACATGGTCAAATTTCACGCCTATTTCGTGTATCTAATATTATTACACAATATATGTGAATATAAGAAAAGTCTAAAGACGAAAAATGCACTCTTTTATCAAATATAGTGAAAATTGCATATCAAAACAGCAAAAAAAAAAAATGCAGAAAAAGTCATTTGTAAATAGGTGTTTCGACAAAAACCTGTGAAAGAGTTTGTCTTTCACAGCTAGGTACGCAAACATGACATTATCCTGCATTGTGTTTTTTAAACCAAACTGGGAATTATTGTTTTAAACAATTGTTATCGACAATTTGTCAATGACTGGGGTAATTATTGAAACAGTCGATAATTTCGAAAACAGTACCCATCTTAGACTTGCCCTAATCTGTTAATTAGGTGTCCATTGTGGAAATAATTGTTTACAAAAAAAAACAAATACATTGTAAATGAAATAGCAATACAGTCTTTTATGAAAATTGTGAAATTAACATTCAGGGATGAAGACTAAAGAGACTTTTACATATTTTTTGTTTAAAGGTACTTTCATTTAAAAATAAACAAGAGGCTCAATGAGCCTAAACCGCTCACCTGAGGAACTTAAGTTTTAACAATTCACAGACTTGACTACTAAATCTGCTAATAGAATCCAGCCCATTGACCCTTACAGGATATAAGTCATGATTATTGCATTGCATTCCAAGTTTGAGACTTCTAGCTTCTATAGTTCCTGAGAAATCTTTGACGAAAATTTAACATTGGTCAAAATGGAGAGAAAGAAGAATGAAAGAACAGATGAACAAATAAGCTGAGAAAGCCCAATGTCTCTTACACAAAATAAGTCATCATTATTCTATTGAATACCAAATTTGATGCTTCTAGCTTTTATAGTTCCTGAGAAATCTTTGATTAAAAATTTAACATTGGTCTATTATCTCTATATGGAGAGAAAGAAGAACGAAGGAACAAATGAACCAGACTAGCTCCAAAACCTAATGCAGCCTTTCCCCTTGCCCAATGGTGCTACATATAAAATTTAAACAAGATTGATCGACTGCCTTTTCAGATATGCTTCATTGAAAGTGTGGACGACGGATGGACGGACGACAGACGACGGACTCCGGAGCCTTGGTATACTATCGGCTCACTGGAGCCTTTGGCTCAGGTGAGCTAAAAATTCAAGTCGCTATTTCTGTCACAACATTTTTCCTACGTTAAGTCTATGGGCAAATTTTTTTGTCTTTCAAGGTCACGTAACTCCGAGGTCAATATTCCGATTAACCAAGATTTTATGCCTGTCCTCGTTACCTGCAAGTTTGAAGCTGATATGAATAAAAATAAAGTTGCTATCGTGGTCACAACGTACTTTTTTATGCTCAAGGGCAGGTAACAAGGCAAATATTCCGATTCGGCCCAAAATCGAACATAACCGAGATTTTATGTCTGTCCTCGTTACCTGCAAGTTTGAAGCTGATCTGAAAAAAATTCAAGTCGCTATCGTAGTCGCAACATTTTCCCTAATTAAGTCTATGGGCAAATTTTTTGTCGCTCAAGGTCACGTAACTCCGAGGTCAATATTCCGATTCGGCCCAAAATTGAACTTAACCGAGATTTTATGCCTGTCCTCGTTACCTGCAAGTTTGAAGCTGATATGAATAAAAATAAAGTTGCTATCGTGGTCACAACGTATTTTTTTATGCTCAAGGACAGGTAACTCCAAGGCAAATAATCCGATTCGGCCCAAAATCGAACTTAACCGAGATTTTATGTCTGTCCTCGTTACCTGCAAGTTTGAAGCTGATCTGAAAAAAATTCAAGTCGCTATCGTAGTCACAACATTTTCCCTATGTAAAGTCTATGGGCAAATTTTTTGTCGCTCAAGGTCATGTAACTCCGAGGTCAATATTCTGATTCGAACTTAACTGAGATTTTATGCCTGTCCACGTTACCTGCAAGTTTGAAGCTGATCTGAATAAAAAATAAAGTTGCTATCGTGGTCACAACGTATTTTTTATGCTCAAGGGCAGGTAACTCCAAGGCAAATAATCCGATTCGGCCCAAAATCTAACTTAACCGAGATTTTATGTCTGTCCTCGTTACCTGCAAGTTTGAAGCTGATCTGAAAAAAATTCAAGTCGCTATCGTAGTCACAACATTTTCCCTATGTTAAGTCTATGGGCAAATTTTTTGTCGCTCAAGGTCACGTAACTCCGAGGTCAATATTCCGATTCGGCCCAAAATCGAACTTAACCGAGATTTTATGCCTGTCCTCGTTACTAGCTACAGTGATGACAACATTTTCCCCATGTTAAGTCGATAGGCAATTTTTCGGGCGCTCAAGGGGACGTAACTCTTGAGTGAATTATCTGATTCGGCCCAAAATCGAACTTGACCGAGATTTTATGCCTGTACTGGTTATCTGCAAGAATGAAGTCGATCAGAAAAAAATTGACGGAGCTAGAGTGATGACAAGCTTTTTCCTATGTGAAGTCTATGGGAGCTAGATGTTGCCATGGCAACCAGAGTTCCACTCAGATCTGCCTGAAAACCTAATGAAGCCTTTCCACTTGCCCAATAATGCGACACATGAAATTTGATCAAAGTTGGCCAAGTAGTCTTTAAGATATACATTTTTGAAATTCCCATTAACCCTAATGCAAAAACACACAAGGGCAGGTAACTCCTAAGTGAATGATCCGATTCTGCCAGTTATCGAACTTGACCGAGATTTCATGGCTGTGCTGGTTATCTGCAAGAATAAAGCCAATCCGAAAATAATTGAAGCAGCTACGGTGATGACAACATTCTTCCCATGTTAAGTCAATAGGCAATTTTTTTCAACGCTCAAGGGCACGTAACTCCTGAGTGAATAATCCGATTCAGCCCAAAATCGAACTTGATCGAGATTTCATGCCTGTCCTCGTTATCTGCAAGAATGAAGCCGATCAGAAAAAAATTGACGGAGCTAGAGTGATGACAAGCTTTTTCTTAACGCTCAAGGGCACGTAACTCCTGAGTGAATAATCCGATTCAGCCCAAAATCGAACATGATCGAGATTTCATGCCTGTCCTCGTTATCTGCAAGAATGAAGACAATCAGAAAAAAATTGACGGAGCTAGAGTGATGACAAACTTTTTCCTATGTTAAGTCTATGGGAGCTATTTGTTGCCATGGCAACCAGAGTTCCAATCCGATCTGCCCGAAAACAGTATGCAGCCTTTCCCCCTACCTGATTATGCTTCACATGAAATTTGATCAAAATTGGCCCACTGGTTCCGGAGATATACTTCTTTGAAAGTGTGGACGACGACGGACGACGACGGACGACGACGGACGACGGACGCCGGCTCGTGGTATACTAATACCTCACATGAGCCTTCGGCTCAGGTGAGCTTAAAATGTAAATGTAGGGACTTGGGCAAGTCTATACCCATCTATAAGGCTAAAAAATCTCGAAAAAAGGATGGTATGCCTATATTTTATAACGGCAAACGAATGCAGAGATTTCAAGCTACAAAATACAAGCAAATAAAAAAATCTAAAGACAAATGAATTACTCCCCATCCTCCTTAAGAGACACACCAGTGCTACCCTTTAAGGAGAATCGGAACTCCTAGCACATTTTTCTGCCATTTTTCAATGGGAGACAAATTTCGGAACTTCCTGTTTGCCTTTCTATAGGCTCGGTCCCACTGAAAAAGGGTTCTACCCTCAAAGGAAAGAATTTACTCCTTAGGAGCAAACTCTTCCCTTTGACAGTTGACCCCTATTGACATGGGAGACACACATACTTGTGTAGGAGTTGCCTCACCTGAAGGTGTTCCCATCCCCCCTTAATAGTAGACCTTTAGAGACATTATGTTAACAAGTCCGCGAAATTAACACCCCCTAAACCCATGTATGTAGAGAAAACTATACATTTTTTTTTCTAATGAGGCGATACTAACGAGCACTCACAACCTTTGTTTCAGGTATAAATAAGAAACGAATCACGGATTTTCATTAGAAAGGTAGCCATTTTTGGAGATGTACTATTTCGCACAAGTGTGTTAGGGACACAATACTTTGAAAGACTGCAACGGGAGGTCAGGAAGTTTTTCTCCTGGAACTCTTTCGCCCACCTCTGGTTACTTATCAGTTGTAATGTACACCTGCACGTGGTCCTCGTGAGGGGTGTTCCAGTATATATTGAAAAGAAGCAACTTGATCCGCCATAACGATAACACAGCCTTGTGAAAATTACAGTTCTTATACAATACGAGGCTTCATTTAAGACGAATTCATGGAACGAACATTCGGAAAGTTTATACATTCCATATGACGTTTCTAAAAACAAAAAGTGTGCAAGATTCCTTTTTATCATATCGTCCGTTAATCTAAGCCTTCACTGGTGTTGAAAAAAGCCTGTTTTTATTTTCTGAATTTCAGGCAACAGAGAACCACGGGTTATCTATCTATCTATCTATCTATCTATCTATCTATCTATCTATCTATCTATCTATCTATCTATCTATCTATCTATCTATCTATCTATCTATCTATCTATCTATCTATCTATTTTTCTATCTATCTATCAATCTATCTATCTATCTCTATCGGTCGGAGGGGGTATTTGTTCGATTTTACTTGGCTACAATCCGAAGGAAATTCAACTAAAGGTATGGCAGGAGTTGTTATTTTGTTACGAGCCAGGCGTACCAGAAAGAAAAAAAACAAAAAACAAGCCGTTTTGAAAAAAAATTAACAAAATTTATTTACGAGATATCTTTAACCAGTAGAAGTAAGAAAACTAAATGTACTATGCTCTGTTATGAAATGTCCTGAATGAATCTATTTTCCTTGATCCCACAGAATTCACAGTCCGAAATGAAATATAATATCCTTTAACTATCCAACACAGAATTCAGAAATAACTTTACTTAAAAGCCCAAAATTCAAACTCCAAAGAGAGAAATCAAGCTCTTTTATAGACCCTTAGATTTCTCTAGAATGTTCCACAGGGCTGTGGAATAAGATGGTGTAATTTTCTGAAAATAATGCAAACCTGAACTTTCTGGAAGGTTCTGAAGTACTTTTTCTTGTAAACAAGTTGTTTACAAAAATGAAATTAATCTGTGATTCAGTTTTCGAGAATCTTCTATAAGAAGATAAACACGATATTTAGAGCACTATTAGCTCTTATCATGCTGTTCACGACAAGCCCTATCTTTGGAAACAGTGTAGATCCAGATCAGATGGCTTCTGAAGAAGCCATCTGATCAGGATGTACACTGTTTGACATTCAGTTTATGAATTTGTAGGAATAAATTACATCAAGTAATCTGATTGGTTCAAAGTCAGAAATGGGTGTGGCTAAAATGAATATTCAGCAAGAGAAGGATTAGGTCTCTCAGTGGTGTGAAAGTAGGAATCAGAAAAATAAATTCTTATGCATAACAATTTAAAGGTAGTTATAATTTGAGATCCGGCAGCCATCTTGTTCATCCGAGAGGACCTGTTTAGCTAATTTGTAGATGGTCTATACAACATTCCTATGAAGTTTGAATGAAGTAAGTTGACATTTAAAGGTAGGTTTTAAGCTTACCTGAGCACGAAGTGCTCATGTACAGGTATTGTGAAAGGTCAATGTCCGTCGTGAACATTTTGCTTTAAATGCGAACTCCTCCTAAAACACTTCGGCCGATTTGTTCCCTGAGTGGCTCTACCAAACTAGTTAAAATCGTTCCGCTCCGATGAACAAGATGGCCACCAGAGCCAAAAAAAACGAATAAAAATAAACGACAACTCCTCCTGTACACTTGGACAAATTTCATTCAAACTTCCTAGGAATGATGCTTAGGTGACCTTCTACCAAAAACGGTTCCGCTCCGATGAGCAAAAAGAACGACATAGCTAAAAATAGAAAACCATCGTAAATGCTACAAATGCGAACTCCTCCTTACCTCTTCAGACTTCACAGAAATGTTATCTAGGTTGTTCCCAACCAAAATAGCTAAAACTGTTCTGCTCTGATGAACAAGTATGATACACTGACCCTAATGGGTAAAACTATAAACATATTCTTGTCTTAAACCAGAAGGCCCAGGTGTTTGATGTTTGGTATATAGCTTCGACTACAGGACCTAAGCCAAGATTGGGACCCACTTGTTTTACATAGACTTGTAAAGGGAAAAGCTTAAAAGATCTTCTTGCCTGAAACCAGAAGGCCCAGACCTTTGACATTTGGTACACATTTGTGTTTAGTTTCTCAAAACTTAGGACCTCGAAACATGCATTTCTGTGTCCTATAGCATATAGTGTGAGAGCTGGGCTGCTTAGCGTAATAACTGTTGGAAGCACGTCTGACTGCGAAGCTAGAGGTTGAGGGTTTGAGACCAAATCTGGATACATGCATGTACTTCCATGGAAATTAATCATGGAATGTTTTCTGCCATCATCCCAACCCTTTTCTGCTGATTCAAGAAGAGCAGTCGCCAATTACTGGCGAAAGTAAGTGTACTTACATGTGTTACTGCTTAATCACTCAGTTCTAAGCCTTCCCTTGAATAGTGTGGTTAGGTTTACGGACCACAACTGGCGTAATGTTGGTTTGTGCTTGATGCTCTGTTTCGGGTTGGGCCCATCGGAGTCTTACTGTCGGTTTTCCCTTGCTCCAGCATTTCAGGTGTTTCTTGCTGTCGAGTCCTCACCTTTGATTCGCCTCTGTGGTTATTTGATTTCGGTGTTCTCGGAGATGTTGCACTGATGAGTTATGAGGCCTTCATGCAGGCTGAACAAATCATTTGTCTAAATCGCGACGGAAGTAAGGGGCGAGGATTGTGGCCGTGTAAAATCGATTTAAGCCCCCATTGGAATTCGTTTCACTGACAGCTCCAAGGCGGTTCTTCTGTCGCGGTTTATTGTTATGGTTTGTCTCTTGAGTTTGTGAATCGCTTGTATTTTTTGTTAGTGTTTTGGAAAGCTTATTGGCCATTTTGTAACTGTCCTTTTGGCTTTCCGCTATTGATGTTTCCATTAGGGTCTAACTATTTCATGTTTGTGTTTTTTCCCTTTGGTGTCTCAGATGGCAGCTGTGGGTTGATTGTATCGATTCCTGATCATTGCCTTCACTTCTATTTTGTTAATTGGAACAGAACCGATTTAGCTAGTAAAGAAGAGAATCACCTAAGCAACATTTACAGGTACAGAAGGCATAGGAGGAGTTGTCAGTTGAAGGCTTTCTTTTTTCTGAGCTCATCAGAGCGGGACCGTTTTAACGATTTTGCTAAATGGTAACCCAAGCAACATTCCTGTGAAGTTTGAATGAAATTGTACCAAAGGAGATTGGAGATGTCGTCAATTATAGGTTTTTTTATTATCTTTAGCTCTGGTGGCCATATTGTTCATTGGAGCGGAACCGTTAAAGCTTTTATCGTAGTTGGTCACCTAAGTAACATTCCTATGAAAATTGATTGAAATTAGCCGAGGGGTATAGGAGAGATTTTCGTTTAAAGGTTTTCTATTTTAGATGTTCATCGATACGGAACGAAGTAAACTTATTCTGTAGGAAGCTACCTGAGCAATCTAGGGAACATTGTTGTGAACTATGAAAAGAATAGGCCATAGACATAGACAGAGACATACATTTTTTTCTGTCGAATATGATTAACAAAGTAACATAACCCCTGTAGGGCTTTTTCTTCGACAAAACCAATGTAAAATAACAGAAACATATCACAGTGTATGCATAAAATTAGCACAAAAATATATTACATACTGTATAACATACACACAATCGGAAGGCCTAAAAGATATTTATTATACGGAAGTTAAACATGTATTGTCTGAATAAAAAGAATTGATTTATTAACCCATATATGACAATGGAATATTCCATCCAGTAAGTTTGGAGTGGATCATTTCCAATTATAGGGGTGTCAGGTTTGTTATTGCTTGTAGGAAATTTTACAAAAATGAGTGTTCTTTAAGCAAATAGTGAAGACACAGATCAGACGCCGCGTTTTGCGGCGTCTGATCTGTGTCTGCACTGTTTGCCAATGTCCCAGAAAAGGGCTGCGAGGCATATATGGGTTAAGATAACCATTTAAAATTTCTGAGCACTGTCTTGAATCTAGATTATAAGGTGGTTCTAACATGTACAAACAATCTATATTTTGAGAGCAGAAATAAGAAATGCTCAAAATATAGATTGTTTGTACTTGTTAGAACCGCCTCATTGAGGTTCTAACGAGTACCTATAATCTACGTTACCCCTGTAAACCCAAGTTTTTACTATATAAAAGTGGGGTTTATGGGGGTCAGAATTATATAGGCGTGTTTTCGTGATGAATGTTTCGGACATTAGGATAGGGTTTGGGCTGCGCATTCAATATCCTAACAATTATGCCCAATATACGGTGGCGTTTCACCACATTAATTCGAACTTTGTTCACTGCGTCAGTGTAAAATATTCGATTGAAGTAATCTTACCTTTAAGATTGAACAGATCTTGTTTGAGAATATCGTCTCGGACACTCTGCTGCCGCTGTACATTTGTCTTCAAATTTTTCTGTTTAATATAATAAAAAACAGAGATGATAATGATGATGATGATGGTGATGATGATGATGATGATGATGATGATGATGATGATGATGATGATGATGATGATAATGAGGAAGAGAATGAGGAGGAGGAGGGGAAGCATGCTTAGACCGAGGTCGTCAACATTTCATGGTTCCCGGATTACTTAACAGAAAATACTGTGTCAACCTTATAACATACGAGGCATTTTGACCTTACTCTCTACACCCGCAATTTATTTTTCGTTCGTTCGTTCTTGCTTTCTTTTTTTTTTTTTTTTTTTTTTTTTGGTTTTGGCTTTACGGCTTCATATATCGAGCCGATCGTTAAGCAGATGTGGGCGAAAACCGGAGTAAAGGGAGATAAAATCACCTGACCTTCCGTTGCAGAACTTGGTGTCTCACAATGGGCCAGAGTTAAAGCCACAGCGAACCACAGCGGTAATAACTTATGATTTAGAGTCAGCACTCTTAGTAAACCACAGAGGCCCGTTAAACTCACATGGGGCCAGAGCTAGAGCTCGAGCCACGGCGGTAAGAGACCTTATGATTTAGAGTCAGCACTCTTACTAAGCCACAGAGGCCCGTTAAAATTCCACCATATCCAATGCAAAATGTTTGCGGTCTATAAGAACTTAGGGTATCGCTGCGATTTTCAAATGTTATGTACTCTTTATTTGAATCAATTTCAAGCAGAAAATTCCTAAAGGAGTAAACTGGCAAACATTGCAGGGTCAGATTGGACGACGCAGAACCTGGCGTCGTTTTGCGGCGTCTGATCAGGAACTGCACTGTTTGCTAATAGGATTTTCCGTCAAAATAGAATACCAACGAAAACATAGACCTGACACCACTTAAATGACAAATGGACTTCTCCGATGGAAAATGGGTTAAAGTATACCAAAAAAAGGAAATGCCTAATCCACAAGCGTCCGCAAAATGGTCGGTCGCCAGGGACAGATTTTGAACTGAAGCGTTATTTCAGAATTGTTTTTATTAAAAACCTGTAGAGTATATCCTCTTTCCTATCTTTTTAACCTCAGTCTAGCTACCTAAATATTTGCAGCGTATGACGAGTTAATACATTACGATAACACACCCGTGCGACATAGTGCATTTTTCACATCTCCAAAATGGCTATTTTCTGATGAAAATCCTTGATAGTTTTATTATAAATGTTGAAAACATAGGTTGAGGGTGCTCGTTAGAACCGCCTCGGTGAGGCGGTTCTAACGAGTACCCACAACCTATGTATTGGAGCAGAAATAAGAAAAATAGTGTATACCCCCGTAAACCCCAGTTTTCTCTATACAAAGTGGGGTGTAAGGGGGTGTTCATTTCACGGATTTGTTCACGTGATGAAGGCAACACCATGGAGTCGTTGTAACGAATGTAACTATGCATCACGTGAACACGTCTCTCCAAAACCCCACTTTATATAGAGAAAATTGGCTTTACAGGGTATACATTATTTTTATTATATCTGGAAAAAAAAGTCAAAATTTTTCATCAGAAAATTCACCCTTTTGTAGGTAATACAGAATACATGTACATTATGTCGCACGGATGTGTTATCCTAATGGAATTTCTTCGCCTGAAAATGATTATAAAGATGATAAGGAGCGCAAGCTGATTTCTTGCAAACTGAATATGAAATAAAGAATACTAAATAACTTTTCGTGTTTAATATCATTTATTTAGATTTCTAGATGTAACGTACATAACGAAAGTTCAAGATTATAACGTTTCTGACTTGTTCGTCATTTTTCTACAAAAGTTCAATAATAACGATAAACAGAAAGCCCCAGCATAGCTTTCCAAAGGCTGTGAACATGTTATATCACAAATGCCAAAACTTGTGTTTCTTAAAAGCTTGTATTTGTTGTTCAGTACATCGAGTTTACAAGTTTTACCATAAGTTATGATAACTAGACAAAGTAGAAGGAAAGCAGTGATCAGGAACAGATACAATTACCTCAAATACAACAAACGGGTAAGGGCGCACTTAAAGTAAGGGTATTATAAAAGATAAATCACAAGAACATAGGCAAAAAAGGTTCATTTAAAAAAAAAATCAAAATAAGTAAATAAATAAATAAAACCAGTGCTTCAGCTGAAGTGCACGACCCGCCGGATGCTTTTAGCTTTATGAGTGTTACCATATATGGGTATGGCGGCCATTTTGGTCATGTGACCTGGATCTTATACTTTACTGTATTCTGAATCGTTTGCAGGATAAAATGCATTCTCACTTTTCCAATACAAAACATATGTGTAAAAGTTTGACCTAGGCACAAAGAAGGTCAATGTCAATCCTGGGTCACCATTTTAGCAATTTATGATGGGCCTAGGTTCCAGATGCTATTTATCAAGTTTCGTGGAAATCTGCCCAGTGGTTCTGGAGAAGACTATTTTTGAAGGGTTTTTACCATATATGGCTTAGCGGCCATTTTGGTCATGTGACCCGGACCCCATGAGCAAATTTTTGTTTCCCCCATCCCATAGAGGCGTCATATGAAATTTGACTTCAATCGGCCCAACGGTTTCCGAGGAGAAGCAGTTCGAAAATTGTCATTGTTTTCGCCTCGGCGAGGCTATACTAAATGGAGTGTAATATTTCGCAAGTTCATTGGTTAGATCTCATTGATATCTATCAGTATGCCAAAAATTGTTTAAATATTCCAAGCGGTTAAGTCACTATCACCAATTTTCACAAACGGGTTACTGACGGACAGACAGACTGACAGAATGACCGATTGACCGGATGACAGAATAACACGGTGATTTTAGGGCAATCTTAGAAATCAACCGACTTCAGTCGGTCGCTTCTTCTGCGGGTCGTGCAATAATGAAATAAATGGCCAAACAGATGTCAAAATAAAACAAGAGGACCATAATGACCCTGGATCACTAACCTGACCCTCATTGTACAAATAAAATGACTGACAGTGACACAATAAACAGTTCTGTGAAATTATTTCAAAATAGGAGTAGAAGTCATTTTAAGAGTTGTATTTTTTTTTAGTTAAGATTGCTATCATGTTCAGCGAAGCGACAGGAATTTGAGCAATTTTGTCAGAGGATCACCCATGCATGGAACATTCCTTCGAAATTGTCTTCTTTTGGAGGATGGTCTGAACACAAAACGGGACAATGTTTCCTGTATTTTGATCGATTGACCTACATGTTGACCTGACATGACCCATATACAAATTTGACCGAGATATTATTGTCAAGATGATCTGTCTGAGTAACTTTGATGATGATTCGACCAAAACTGTGACCTCTGTATTTTTCAAAAGGTTTTTCTGTGATTTGACACACTGACCTGCTTTTCAACCCGACATAACCCATATTCAAACTTGACCAAGAGGTTGCTGTGATGAACATTCTAAACAAGTTTAATGATGATCCGACTAAAACTGTGGCATCAAGAGTGTTCAGAAGGTTTTAATATGTTTTAATCTACTGACATTAGAACTTGACCAAGATATTGTTAAAATAATCATTCTGAGCAAGTTTGGTGATACTTTGGCGAAGACTTTGGCCTCTACAGTGTTCACAAGGTTTTCCTATGATTTGACCTACTGACCAACTCTTTGACCCAACATGACCCATGTTCAAACTTGACCAAGATATTGTCATGATGATCATTCTGAGCAAGTTTGATGATGATAGGACTTAAATGTTGGCCTCTAGAGTGTTCATAATGTTTTCTATTATTCGACCTACATGTAGTAATCTACTTTTTGACTGGCCATGACCGATGCTCTAACTTAACCGAGATATTGTCAAGATGATATTTCTGAGCAAGTTGATGATGATTTGATCAAATCTGTTGCCTCAATAGTGTTCACAATTTTTTCTCTGATTTGACCTACTGACCTACTGTTTTTGACATGACATGACCCATAATCAAACTTGACCGAAATATCGTCAAGTTTATCATTCTGAGCAAGTTTGATGATGATTGGACCAAAACATGACCTCCAAGTTTATCATTCTGAGCAAGTTTGATGATGATTGGACCAAAAACATGACCTCTAGAGTGTTTAAAATATCTTTCTATTATTTGACTTACAGACCTGCTTTTTGACCCGGGTCGACTAATTTCCGAACTTTTCTGAGATATTGTCATGATGATCATTCTGGCCAAGTTTGACGATGATTAGATCAAAACTGTGGCCTCCTGTGTATTCACAAGACAAGTTGCTCACGGGCGACGCACGACACACGACGCACGGCTCGCGGTCACAAGAGCTCACCATAACCTTCGGTCAGGTGAGCTAAAATATAACTGGGAAATACATACATGACAAAGATAATCTACCAAGATAAACATGCGGGGATGTACACTGCCAAACATGTCAACATTAGCGTTTTACTTCTTGGCGGTAACATACGTGACATGTTGTAACAAAAATTGTAAACTTTAAGCATTCAGTACAACAAGAGTTGTTTTAATAGGATATTTGTTTATTTGTTTAATTTGAGGTTTAACGTCCCCGTCAAATCTATTAGATCATTTCGAGACGTTCCAATTTTGTAGGACTTTTAACCTACATTGAGATGAAATGACTTCTCAAGCCCTGCCGCCCATTGAAACCAAAAGGGTTTATATGAAATGCAGGGTTCAAGTCGCACTACTCTGCCCGTGCCGGTTAGACCGTCTAAGCGGTTTACCAGGACTCATGTGTATATACCTGGAACGTTGCTCAGGTTGGTGGGGTATTACGAAAACACGCTAATACAAATACATTTCATTATGATAACTCGCCCGTACGACATAGTGCATTTTTCACATCTCCAAAATGGCTACTTTTCTGATGAAAATCCGTCATGTTTTTCCTATTAATGCTCAAAACATAGGATGTGGGTGCTCGTTAGAACCGCCTCATTGAGGCGGTTCTAACGAGTACCCACAATCTATGTCTTGGAGCAGAAATAAGAAAAACAATGTTTACCCCCGTAAACCCCAGTTTTCTCTATATAAAGTGGGGTTTAGGGGGGTCTTTATTTCACGGACTTGTTCACGTGATGTAAAATTTACCGCCGAAACAAAACGAAACTTTTAAGACGCAAAATTGTGATATTTTTCTTGTTTCCGCTCAAAATATAGATTGTTGGTACCTAACAAGTACCCACGATCTATATTTTAGAGCAGAAATAAGAAAAATAAGGTATACCCCTGTAAACCCCAGTTTTACTATATAAAAGTAGGGTTCAAGGGGGTCAGAATTATAGAGGCGTGCTTTCGTAATGGAGCGCTGGCTTCAGCTTGCCTCACTGTCGGTCAGTGTTTCATTCAAGCTATATTTGGTGTCGATTGTTTGTCATTTGGCCCAAAGATACTTAACACAGTGTCAATTGGCCCAAAGTTACTTAAGACAGTGCCTTTACATCGCTGATATCCACGTGACTAGCACTGCCAGCTAACGGTTATTTCCGGCCACGTGATAGTGACGTCAGAGTGCTGTGTAAAGAAAGCTTTTTGTTACAGATTGATTCGGATGATGTCCTCTGTCACTGGCAGTCAATGTAGACCCAGATTCGACGCCGCCAAACGTGGCACCCAGATCTGACGCCGAAAAACGTGGCATCTGATCAGGGTTTATATTGATAACTATTAGTTCAGGAATTTAAGGGTGCCTATTGGCCATTTTGTGGGAAAGTAACTGTCCTTTTGGCTTTCCGCTGTTGGTGTTTCCATTAGGGTCTGTGGTTTCATGTCTGTTTGTCTTTCTCTTTGGTGTCTCTGATGGGAGCTGTGGGTTGATTGTATCGATTCCTGATCATTGCCTCCACTTCTATTTTAAACGAAACAGAAGTTCAGCCCAGGGACAATCGACCCACCAGTACAGTCAGTTGTCTGTCATCTCACCTTAACGTCAGATAAAAGTCCCACAAAATTGGAAGCATTGTCTCTAAAATGACCTTTACAGTGTTGGCGGGGACGTTAAACCTGATATCAACCAAACAAACAAAACAGTCAGTTGTATGGTTAGTAGTCTCTATTAAGGTTTGTATCGTCCATCATATGGACAACGATCATGTGTGCGCAGCAAAGTAGAAGTAAAACAAAGATCAGGAATCGATACAATTAACTTACTTCACCCATCAAAGACACCAAAGGCAAAGAAACACAAACATGAAGCGACCAGACCATGATGGAAACCTAAACAAAGGATGGCCATAAGGACAGTTACTTTCCCACAAAATGGCCAAATGGCCATCAAAATAAAAAGACACAAGTGATACACACAGTAAGTATAGACCGATGACTGTTTACTGAACACTACGTCATACGGACCATTCCATCGGAAACCGTTATGTAGGGGTTACTAACTTTTATCTCGCTTAATTCACAAAATCTTTGGTGTATATTATTCTGATATGACAGCGTTGCAGCAATACGATGTGGCGGTATTGGTTAGATACATAAACTTTAACAACCTAGTTATCCAAATGTCTTGGGTTCGAATCTCAAATTATGAATAACATTTTTGTTTTCCGTACTTTTTTCCTTTAATACAGTTTTATGCAGCCCTATGGCAAGAAATGTTCAAGCCTGATCTTTTGGAACTTTGCATATAAAATAAACCATGGGCACACAATTCTGCGGCTTTCACCATACCATTCTGATCTGAATGCCAAAAAGATGATATGGGGAAAATTCGAAAGGTTATATTGGCCAAAGAAATTTTCAGCTTCGCATGACAGATATCAAGGCTCTGATCGAAGAAGGCATTGGAAGCATTGTTGAAACAGAATGGTCTGCTTGCTTAACACATGTCGAAAAGGCTGAACAGGACTATTGATTTGTTTGATTTGAGGTTTAAAGTACCCGTCAACACTGTAATGGTCATTTTGGAGACGTTGCTCCCAATTTTGTGGGACGTTTACCCGGCTTTGAGATGAAATGACATCTCAAGCCCTGCCGCCCAATGAAACCAATAGGGTTTATAATCATGGACGGGCCGACTTGCACCGCTTTGCCTGGACAGGCTTAGATCCTCTAAGAGGTTTACGAGTACTCTTATGCGGTCGGTTTCAGCTCTGCGTAGAAGCATCGTGCAGCCCATCTATTTCTTCAAGCCCAAATTGGCGGGGGCCTGAACAGGACTATTGTAAAAGTGACATCGCTGTTGAGGCTGAAACGGAGCGAACAATTAACCACATGGACTCTGACAGTGACGTTAGAGATGATAGCGACCAAGGTACAGAGACTGTTTCTGAGGGTGATGAATCTACCGACACTGCCGAAGAATCAAAAGTGTTTTTGTAATGCAATTTCGAAATATGAAATTCTGAAATTCAAGTTAATGTGAATCGCTGGAGTTTGAAAATACTGTATTACATACAAATATTAAAAGAAAACGGAAAAAAAATCTTAGAATAAAAAAAAAACAACATTTTTTTTATAATAAAAAAATCAAAACTATATGTAGAGCTGTAGCAAGGCTCAAAATATATGTATAATAATACAGAAAAAAAAAAGAAAAAAAAAATAAAATAATTACGCCGGGGGTGTGTCTCTTCCACCCCTCGCCCTCACCACACAGAGGACTTTTATGCTGTAACCACTCGGCTATTTGTTATTCGCGTATAGTAATCTTACATTCAAAACGATGCCTACCATCAAATTATTACGTAAGGTATTTGCCTTTAAGTTTTCAGTTTTTCTCGACAATTTTTGTCAAATTTTTATTTTCTATCTTTAATAATTCAAACAATAAGTTCTATTGTTGGGCATGATATGGCGTTTCAGCCTTTATTTTAGAAGTTTGGATTCCCTAGATAACGGTATCAGATGGACCGACCCGTGTGACGTAATGTTCAGTAAACATTCATCGACCTGTATAGTCCGACAAGGAATTCCTGGCAGTTACGTCATAATTAGTTTACACGAATATTCATATGTCATGGCCTTTACTTGAAACCTATGACTAAGATCGATTACATACCGCCAAAACGTTGTGGATTTCGTGGCCGAGAGTGTAGAGGAGTTGTTCTACAGATCAAGAAGTGGCTGGTTCAAAACCGACGTGTCGCATGATTATTTATTTATTTTTTTTTTTATTATTTTTTTTTTATTTGACCTCGTAATACACATACCCACCCACACCCACACCCACCCACACACGACATGTGAAATCTGCTTTACCCGTGTGACATGTTAAAAGTGGATAATTAAGACGTGTGCAGAACATATTTCTTGTTCATTTTCAAGCACATAACACTTGACTGCATAAAACTTGTTTATGAGAAATACAATTGAAAAAAGTGAAATAAAAAAAAATATATATATACAAAATTTACTACACATTTTAAACCAGTAAAAATTTAAAATATGAAACAATGAACATTTAATTTACTATAAAAAGATAAAACAAATATATACTAAAAAACCGCAATCGGTGAGATTCGAACTCGGACCATCAGCACGACAAGCAGCGTTGACATCCCCTGGGCCGTGGTGACTGCTGTATAATCAGTGGGCGTGTCCTGTTCATAGGATAAAACCAAGCGCAAATTTATGCTGGAAATCCTTTCTATATTTAGCTTTGTTATTGATTTGACGTCACTGCCAGACCTAGTTTGTTTACCAGTAGTAACAAACAACAACATAAATAAACCACCACAGAAGAACCGCCTTGGAACGGTCAGTGGAAAGAATTCCACTGGGGGCGGGGGGGGGGCTTAAATCGTTTTTGCATGGCCATAATCCTCGCCCTTACCCACTAATTTTGTTTAGTCCGCATGAAGGCTTCCTAACCCATCAGTGTATCATCTCCGAGAAGATACAAATAAAAAAACTACAGAGATGAAACAAGGTTGAGGACTCGACAGCATACAACAACAGAATTGCTGGAGCAAAAGAAAACCAACAGTTAGACTCCGAGGGGCCCGAACAAAGACGGAGCATCAGGCGCCAATCAACATAAAGAATACTAAATAAAATAAAATTCCATTTATGTTTTTTCGCTGGAACCGTCATATAATCTTAAGCCCGACCCACCGATGTGCAATCAAAGAGGGAAGCAAAGTTTTCAACCGTGAACAAGACTCAGAACATCCTGCGCAACCGTGTAGACTGGTCGGTCTTCGCTGTCAGCTATGTGGTGATCCAAGACCGGGAAGGCAACATTCGGAGTAGATGCACATGCTGGTATGAGGCTTCTCGTGGCGTAATTGCTCGAACACATTTTTCTGATCGTCGCTGAGCAATAATACAGGACCTGTGATCAGTATTTTCGTCTTAGAAAGATCGTACGAAGTTTTTACGACAAAATCCTGTTTCATCAAATGCTCGAGATCTGCGATGTTCGCAACGTATTTCGGAGATGAACATTTCGGTATTGTACGCTGAAAGGCCATGGCTGGAACGACGCTCGCCTTCGCCCATAGGGGATTGAAGAAATAGATTGGGCTGCATAGTGCTTCCATGCAGAGCTGAAACCCACCAAACTGTAGCACTGGTTTAACCGCTTAGAATGTATAGCATGCCTAGGAAAATTGGTGTTTCGTTTCCCTTTGGTGTCTTGTGTTGCAGGTACTAGGCTGGTCATTACTTTCATTTTTATTTACAATACCAGTGCTAAAATTGCTATATCTTAATTAATTCCAATTCTCGATCATTATGTAAATTTCGAGCGATTTGATTGGTTAAAATAAAAGTTTTATTCTTCGAAATAATCTCAGAACTATTTCACACAGCGACAGGTAGTAACATAACATGACGTCAAAGAGCACGTCTAGTGCCTCGCGTTGCGTCATTGTTTATGAAGTGACACCAACAAAGTTTGATTAAAAGATGGGAAACTATTGAAAATGTAAATATCCTGAATTTAAAGACTTGAAGTTTTCACTTGGGTTCATTTCAAAGATGGCAGCTTCTAATTTAATAATCATTCCGCCGCAGCCGTTGGTAAGACCATTCCTATGGTTTTGAAAAATTTCTTAAATGTATTAATTTGGTGTCATTTTTAATATTTTGATGACAAAGTTGGAATTATAAGGAATAACATACTTAGCATAAAGCCCGAATGGCTTGGGCTTCATGCAGCTTGTGGGTGCTTCGCTGGATTTTACACAACGATTAAATCCACAAAAACGAAATTCATTCCCATATTGAAATGGAGATAATCTGCGAATTAGACAAATTGAATCTTTACTTGTGGTGCAAGATCATCAGATATTGTACCGGTAAAGTTTTATCGATGTTCGAGGGATATGGGCTTTCATTTTAGACACACAAAAAATTCTATGTATGTGCGCAATGTCCATTTTCCTGCAAAGCCATCTTTGGCCTTTCTTGAGTTGAAAGGTATGAGCAAAAGAAATTTTGTGCATTTTGTAGCTGAATTTTCGGTCGACATATCTACAACCATCCTTAAGCTCGATAGCTACCGAACATGACAGCTCGGTAGTTAGTGCACTTGCCTCTGATGCTAGAAGCTCCAGGTTCGATACCCGGTAACGATGATAAAATGTGTGTGTCCGAAAAGTGGAACACGCTCCACTGCCATAATTTGCACGGATGAATGTCATTAACAGCACTGTCCTTTGGATCGGGACGTAAACTGGAGGCTCATATACAGTGTTACGAGCCAGGCGTAGCAGAAAGAAAAAGCAAACAAGCCTTTTGGAAAAATTTAACAAAATTTATTTACAAGTTAACTTTAACCTGTAGAAGTAAGAAAATTAAATGTACTTAGCTCTGTTATGAAATATCCTGAATGAATTTATTTTCCTTGATCCCACAGAATTCACAGTCCAAAATGAAAAGTAATATCCTTTAACAATCCAACACAGAATTTAGAAATAACTTTTCTTCTAAGCCCAAACTTGAAACTCCAAAGTCTGACTCAATGAGAAAAATCAAGCTCTTTTATAGACCCTAAGATTTCTCTAGAATGTTCCACAGGGCTGTGGAATAAGATTAGGTAATTTTCTAAAAATAATGCCACCCCGAACTTTCTAGAAGATTCTGAAGTACTTTTCCTTGTAAACATGTTGTTTACAAAACTGAAATTAATCTGTGACTCAGTTTTCTAGAATCTTCTATAAGAAGATTAACAAGATATTTATAGCACTATTAGGTCACAGTGGGGTAAAGGTGGGAATCAGAAAAATAAATTCTTATGCATAACACTCCCCCTCTTCGAGGAAAAGAAAGATTTATATAATAAAGCTTTCTTTTGCTTTAAGATTAATAAAATATTGAACATAGCATATACAATTACATATATCTACAATCCACTTTAGTAAGAAAGAAAAACACAACTCCTGACACTGCTCAAGCTCTTGAAAGGGCATCAGGGATAATGTTATCTCTCCCTCTAACATGTCTTTTGTCTAAATTATACTCTTGTAGCATAAGACTCCACCTGAGCAACCGCTGATTTTTGTTTTTCATTTTGTGTATAAAAGTCAGTGGATTGTGATCACTGAAAACAACAATCGGTGCAGTAGTAGGGGTAAGATAAACTTCGAAATGTTGCAGAGCAAGAATCAGAGACAAGACTCTTTCTCTATGGTAGAGTAATTTCTCTGATGCTTATTAAACTTTTTGGAAAAGTAGCAAACTGGATGATCCACGCCATTTTCATCTTCCTGCAACAAAACACTACCTGCACCTACGTCACTAGCATCTACAGCTAGCTTAAACTCCTTTTCAAAGTTTGGTGCTAAGAGAACTGGTTCACTCTTGAGTATGGCTTTAAGTTTATCAAAAGCATTTTGGCATATAGCATTCCAATGGAATTTTGTTCTTTTGCTGAGCAAATTTGTCAAAGGCTCAGCAATTATAGAGAAATTATTACAGAACTTTCTGTAATAACCAGCCATACCAAGAAATCGCATCAGCTGTCTTTTGCACGTGGGTACGGGAAAATTTGAGATAGCCTCAACTTTAGCATCAATGGGTTTCACATGACCTTGACCTACAACATGACCTAGAAATGTCAAACTTGCATGGCAGAATTCACTTTTAGCAAGATTGATTGTCAATTTGGCATTACTCAGTCTATCAAAGAATGCTCGAATAGTCCCAAGATGTTGATTCCACTGGTCGTTGTATATGATAGCATCATCGATATAAGCACTGCAGCCTTCCAGCCCCGCAATTACCATGTTTATTAAGCGCTGAAATGTTGCCGGAGAGTTTTTCGTTCCAAATGGCATGACTTTATAGTTAAATAATCCGTCTGGTGTTGTGAATGCCAAAACCTCCTTTGCTCTATCTGTAAGCGGAATGTGCCAAAATCCTTTCAGAAGGTCGAATTTCGTTATGTATTTGGCATTCCCGATGTTATCAATGCAGTCATCCATTCTTGGAATAGGAAAGCTATCTGTTTTACTTAAGGAATTAATTTTCCTAAAATCTGTACACATACGATATGTCCCATCAGGTTTTGGTACAAGAATACAAGGAGAACTCCATTCACTTTGGCTTGGTTCAATAAAGTCATTGTCTAATAGATACTGAACTTCTTCTTTAAGATATTTTTGTTTCACAGGATTCATCCTGTATGGGTGTTGTTTTACAGGTTTAGACCCATTTATGTCCACATCGTGAAATATTTTGTCTGTCCGTGTTGGAATGTCAGGAAATAATTGTTCATATTCAAAAATCAGCTGTTTCAGTTCATTCCGCTGATTTGGCTCTAGATGTGACAGTTTCTGGTCAAGATTCCGTAGAATGTCAGAATTCTGAAGTTTTGATGATGTGGGATCCGACTTCACTGAATTAATATCCTCACAGTCATTGTCACATGAATTAAGTGGAACAGAGCTAACTAGATTGACTGATGTTAAAGATGTATTGTCCCTATCTATGTATTCCTTAAGCATGTTAATATGACATAGCTGCTTTAGCTTGCGCCTCCCAGGAGTGTTTATTGTGTAATTTACGTCACTGATCTTTTTGTCTACAGTGTAAGGACCATAATACCTGGCCTGCAACGATTTTCCTGGAATAGGCAAAAGAGCTAGTACCTTATCACCTGGTTTAAAATTCCTTTCTTTTGTCCCTATGTCATATAGCTGTTTCATTTTCCTTTGGGCTGACTGAAGATTGACCCGAGCAGCCTCACAAGCTTTTGAAAGTCTAGTTTTGAAATCAGACACATACTGAAGTAAATTCAGGGAGGTGTCATCATTGGAGAGAAATTTCTCTTTGAGAAGTTTCAAAGGACCACGAACAGTATGGCCAAATACTAATTCAAATGGACTGAAGCCAAGAGATTCTTGCACAGATTCTCTAACAGCAAATAAAAGGAGATGGATGCCTTCATCCCAATCCTTCTCTGTGTCAAAGCAATATGATCTTATCATGTTTTTCAATGTTTGATGGAATCTTTCAAGGGCGCCTTGACTTTCAGGATGATAGGCCGATGACTTATACTGTACAATGCCAAGTTCATGCATTACTTGTTGAAATATTCCAGACATAAAATTTGAACCTTGGTCTGACTGAATAGATTTAGGAAGCCCAACAAATGTGAAAAACTTCACTAAGGCCTTGACGATTGTCTTAGTTTTGATATTTCTTAAGGGAATGGCTTCAGCAAAACGTGTGGAAGCACACATAATAGTCAATAGATATTGACAACCAGACTTTGTTCTGGGCAAGGGACCCACACAGTCTATAATTATTCGACTGAAAGGTTCATCAAAAGCAGGTATAGGCTGCAAATGAGCCTTAGGTATAGTCTGATTGGGTTTTCCTACCATTTGGCATGTATGGCAGGACCTACAATGCTGGGAAACATCTGATTTTAACCCAGGCCAGTAAAAATGATTAAGAATCTTGTGATAGGTTTTATTTACACCTAAATGTCCTGACATGGGAGTTTCATGTGCCAAGTTTAATATTTCAGGACGGTAAATCCGTGGAACCACTATCTGATGGTTGACAGTCCACTCGTCTTCTGCTGAGACGTCTGGTGGACGCCATTTTCTCACAAGAATGTCATTTTTGACATAATAACAGACTGGGACCTGAGATACTTCCTGCTCATCTAAGGCCCTTTCAAACAAAGGCGAAATTTCAGAATCCTTGTGCTGTTCTATAGCTAGTTGTGACCCGGACATTTTGTCATGGCCTAGATCGACAGATGAGTTATTGTCATGAAAATCTGCCTGCTTATCAGGCAGGTTTGAAGACAGAGACCTTGTTATCTCGTCATTAAAAGACTGACCCAAAAAGGTATCAGTGAAATCAAAATCCTGTTTCCCATCAGTTTGCTTGGCCTTACGTGCCATAGCCCCTGTGACTGCACAAGACGGATAAAGATCAGGAATTTCCTGCTCAATGGGATCAGGTGGTTGATCTGTGCAAGGAGTAGAAGTCAAAAGTGGGTTTACCACAACCTTATCTCCAGCTAAGTCATTGCCTAGCAACAAATGAACACCTTTAAAAGGTAAAGAAGGTCTAATACCAACAGCCACTGAACCGGATACCAAGTCTGATGACAAATAAACGTTATGAAGCGGAACATTAACAAATCCACATTCCACACCCTGAATAAGGACACTTTGGCCCATAGAAGTCTTCTCAGAAAAAGGCAGAGTATCTGCAAGAATAAGAGATTGAGAAGCTCCGGTATCTCGTAAGATTTTGATAGGGGTAGGATGGGCATAACTGTCACCATTTAATGACACAAAACCATCTGATAAGAATGGTTCATAAATCTCCATAACCTAATCAGTCTCAGATAATTTGATATCAGAAAGAGTTTCCTCCCTTACACAAGACTGTGGTTTTGGCCTTATAGAAGTCAAGCATGTAGGCTTAAGTTCCTCTTGTCTTTCTCTTTCTTTCCTTCGCTTTAATTTTAAATACTCAGAGATCAAATGACCTGTATTTTTACAATAATAACAAACTACTTGAGATTGAGATAAGGGATTCTGGTCTTTGTTTTCACCAGAAGGTTTGGAAAAATTCTGGCTTCTGTTTTCACCAGAAGGTTTGGAAGGATTCTGGCTTTTATTTTCACCAGAAAGTTTGGGCATAGTACTGGATGTATGGCTATAACTACCAGAAGGATTACTGGGATAGAATCTTGGACCTGCGGATTATAAGGTTTTCGAGAATAAGGCCTGCTCACAAATGAGACTTTATGAGTCAAAGCATAATCATCTGCCAAACGAGAAGCTTCCTCCAAAGTTTCAACCTGTCTCTCATCGAGAAAAGATTTAATGTCTGAATTTATGCACCGTTTGAACTCTTCAACAAGGACAAGCTGCCTAAGTTTGTCATGATTAGAGCCTACTTTTTTAGAAGAACACCACCTATCAAATAACTGTTCTTTGGTTCGAGCAAATTCTACATGGGTTTGGGAAATTTCTTTTTTACAGTTCCTAAATTTCTGCCTGTAAGCCTCAGGGACCAACTCATATGCCTTAAGAATAAGCTCCTTAACCAAATCATAGTCTGAGCTTTGCTCGACAGTCAGCTGAGTGTATATGTCTCGAGCCTTACCGACAACAACGCTTTGCAAAAGTAAGGTCCAATGCTCTTTTGGCCATTTTAAATTTTCTGCAACTTTTTCGAAATGCAAAAAATACTTATCTACCTCTTTTTCCTGAAATGGGGGAACTAATCTTATGTGCTTTGTGGCATCAAAGTAACTACCAGAGTCAAAAACAGGGGTATGTTTCACCTATCTTGACCCTGGAGTTCCAATTCCTTCATCTTTAATTGAAATTGCCATTTTTCTCTTTCTATTTCAAGTCGCTCTTCTTTTTCTAATTTTTCCCTCTGAAGGCGTTCCTCCATTTCTCTTTGTTTTTCCCTCTCTCGTTCTTCCATTTCTAATCTTTCCATCTGCATTTGTCTCTGCATTTCTCTTTCTTTTTCTTCCTTTTCATTTTTTTCTTTCTGTATGCGTTCTTCCATCTCTAACCTTAATTTTTCTAATTCCATTTGCCTTCCTATTTCAATTTGTCTCATTTGTAATTCAGTATGTGAAACCATAATGAGAGACAAAGCAGATGGATCGAAAAGTTCTTCATCAACAAACAACTGTACCAAAATATTCTTGATTTCATGTTTTTTCATGCTCGTTTTAACAGCACTGACCCCATAATGGGAAGCAATATCTAGCAAATCTGTCCTTTTGGCCAGATTAAACAACTCCTGAGTAGGCTGAGCCAAAAAGCTTCTCAAATCAAACGACATGTTTGCTTTTTTATTTGTTTTATAAAGTATTTATGGAAATACAGATTAAGGTTAATTTGACATTTTTTTTTTTTTTTTTTTTTTTGAAATGACAAACCCAATAAGAATTTCACATTAAATGACAAGTACTATTTCACCTGAAATGACAATTCACATGAAACGACAATCCCATATATGTCTATAGGGAAATACCAATCTTGTGAAGCAACTGCCAAGTCTATTTGATAAGAAATGACAATAACCTGCCGTCACATGAAATGTCAGTTTTAAAATGCTCAAATGGTTTTATCCCGGACGAGCCCCCAATTTCTGTTACGAGCCAGGCGTAGCAGAAAGAAAAAGCAAACAAGCCTTTTGGAAAAATTTAACAAAATTTATTTACAAGTTAACTTTAACCTGTAGAAGTAAGAAAATTAAATGTACTTAGCTCTGTTATGAAATATCCTGAATGAATTTATTTTCCTTGATCCCACAGAATTCACAGTCCAAAATGAAAAGTAATATCCTTTAACAATCCAACACAGAATTTAGAAATAACTTTTCTTCTAAGCCCAAACTTGAAACTCCAAAGTCTGACTCAATGAGAAAAATCAAGCTCTTTTATAGACCCTAAGATTTCTCTAGAATGTTCCACAGGGCTGTGGAATAAGATTAGGTAATTTTCTAAAAATAATGCCACCCCGAACTTTCTAGAAGATTCTGAAGTACTTTTCCTTGTAAACATGTTGTTTACAAAACTGAAATTAATCTGTGACTCAGTTTTCTAGAATCTTCTATAAGAAGATTAACAAGATATTTATAGCACTATTAGGTCACAGTGGGGTAAAGGTGGGAATCAGAAAAATAAATTCTTATGCATAACAACAGAGAGAGTCGTCCTCTCTGTAGGTTAAAAACCCCCTACCGTAGTTACACGATTACTGTGTATGCTTTCATCTTTCAAATCTGGATTGTATGAGCCCCGCCAAGCGAATTTGGGTCTTCGAGCATTCCGTCATGACAAATTTTAACTGCGCATGCCCAGCCATTCAGAGGGGCCAGGGATATGGCTTTCTGTCTGAAGGTTCCTCTTGATTCACTGCTTGTATCAGCGAGCAGCGAAGGTTCTGGCGAGACTGCGCGGATGCGCAGGCTCGCCTGAACCTTCGCTGCTCGCATAGTCGATAAGTACCAAAATCGCTTGACGGGGCCCGTATAAAATGTACGCCGTCTCTGTCCCCTCCAGGGGTTAGAAAGAATAGCTAGTGAATTTTACCCGGATGTTGTTAAAGTTACTTTTTACCAAGTATATATAAATGGGCTTCAATTTGTCATAACCCACATAAACCTTTCGGTCAGACATCAACGTTGAACACAAAACGGGGCAATGTCATACACTGCAGGGCAGATGAGATGCCGCAGAACGACGGGCCCTATCAGCGTCTTCATTGTTTGCAAAAAATTAAAACCATTTTATCAATTATTAACAAAATAATATATACAGTCAAATTTGTCGTTTCTATCGCTTCTTCTTCTTTTCTTATTTTGTTTTGAGTTAATATTTAAGCAACATATACAGCGGAAATGTAAATAAAGATGTTAAAAATAACATAATTTGCAACAAAGAGACAAAACTGGCCAGACTGTGGATGCGAAATGCAATCTAGCAAAGTTTGGTAGGTTCAGTAGTGTATTGGTTTACTTTTATGAACATCGGGTTTCATCGTTGAAGCAAAAATGCATATACCTTTGCGGCTTCTTCTAAATTCCAAATCCGAAAGATGAGGACAAAAATCAATGCAGACATCGCGGAAGCAAAAATCTTTGCTTTCATTTTCACTATATCTCTTTCTGTCAGCAAATGAACAACATATTTACATTGCAGCTAATTATATTTTTCACAAGATGGGTATAATCAATACGTAATATGTCAACATATGGGATTATGGAAAATAGAAGTGAAGACAATGATCAGGAATCGATACAATTATCCCACACTTCCCATCAGCGACACGAATTGGAAAGAAACATGAACATGAAATAACTAGACCCCATGGAAACACCGCCAGCCGAAAGCCACAAGGACAGATATTTTCCCCAAAAATGGCCAAGTGACTATCCAAAACAAAAATATATAAGCGATACACACCTTCAGAGACGAACTATAACAATAATTACCTGCCTTAGAACGGTCAGTGAAAAGTTTTTCACTGAGTTGTGGGGGAGGGAGGGGGGGGGGGTGGAGCTTAAATCGAGTTTACGTGGCCGCAATCCTCGCTATTACTTCTTTTGTGTCTTCACGCCTATATATTTTGACCCCGTTGAACGCCACTTTTATACAGAAAACTGGGGTTTCCGGGGGTATACCTTATTTTTCTTATTTCTGCTCTAAAATATAGATTGTGGGCACTCGTTAGAACCGCCTCGATGAGGCGGTTCTAATGTGTGCCCACAATCTATATTTTGAGCAGAAATAAAAAATATCACAATTTTTCATCATAAAATTTTCATTTTTTCGGCGATAAAGGTGGCAATGTATTTGTATAGGCGTGTTTGCGTAATGTAGACAAATAATTTGTTCAGTCCGCTTAAAGACTTTCCAACTCATCAGCGCTACATCTCCGAAACCGAAAAAAAAATCAAACAAATTATAGAGATGAAACAACGGCGAGGACTCGACAGCACGAAATGGCTGAAATGCTGGAACAAAAAAAAATCGATTACACACTCTTGCGACATAGTGCATTTTTCACCTTTCGAAAATGGCTACTTTTCTGATGAAAATGTGTAATTTATTTCTTATTTTTACTGCGAGTGCTCGTTTGAACCGCCGAATTGAGGCGGTTCTAACGAGTGCCCACAACCTATGTTTTGGACCAGAAATCAGAAAAATAATGTGCTGTTATGAAGAAACTCAATTAAAAACTAATTTTCCGATTTTCATTCCTATGTACATTATTTGCTTCCTAAGTCAACCTTTTTTTCATTTATCGAGTGGGGTTTTCATTTCATGGATTCGTTCTTGCAATGAGAAAACCAACAGTTTGGTTTTGGCCCAACCACAGACAGAGCATCAGGTATCAACCAACATTACCCAAAATTAAATTTTAAGTAAACGTGGAACCGCCATAGAATCTGAGGCCTGACCCGCCGGCGTGCAATAAAATAGGAAAGCCAAGTAATAAACCGATATTAGTCCGTCGTATAACATTTATGTTGTACCCACTATTTTATATCGAAGAATGATCTTACGAAATTGGGTACTGAAGTCATTGAAAGCATATATACAGTATTTACTGAATTTATATGCTATACTGAGTCACCTTGAGTTCCGGGTTCCGATAGGCCTTGTTGCAGAAGAGATGTATCCAACAGTGAATTTAGAAACTAAATCGGAATGACGATTATAAAACTTAGAAAATGCTTTACGTGGTTTATGATACCGATAACCCTGATTAAGAAGTTTGACCAAACACTCTGGCAAATTGAATTACTTGCGAAATATAAACACCGCAAGATGTCGCACGAGGAACATCACCATCCAAGAAAGGAAATATTTACAATTTTAGAATCAAATCACCGCGTTTTTCATAAATTTTACAAAAACACAAACCCATCTACAATAGATTAATGTGAATCCACAACCGGGGCTTCGGTATCGGAAGAATTTTTCTTTGGTTAACTGAGGTTCACTGATCAAACCATCGAAGTAGGTATTATCAATATTTAAAAAATCGTCCAAATATCTTGATGTTGAGCTAAAAGCTTCAATGATCTGAGATTGGTTTTCAACTTCGCTTTAGCTTACTGCCGCCAAAGGCTCATAGGTGAGATAATAGTATGGCAAGACTCCCTTGTCTGTCTGTCTGTCTGTCTGTCTGTCTGTCTAACGTCTGTTGGCTATCGTCTGTCATAATTTTCAAATATCATCTCCTCTGTAACCACTTGGCGAGTTGAAGTTAAATTTCATGTGGGGCATTCATGGGATGGAAGAACGAAAGTTTGTTCGTGGGGTTTAGGTCACATGACCAAGATGACCACCATGCCTATATATGGTAAAACCCTTCAAAAATCTTCTCTTCCGGACCCAGATGGTCGATTGCCATGAAACTTGGTATGTAGCATTGGGGAATCGGGCCTATCATAGTTTGTTAAAATGATGACCTTCTGATGACCTTGACCTATTTACGCGACGGTCAATTTCTGTCACATAGACTTTTGTATGGGAAAAGGTCGAAACCGTGTATTTTTGGAAACCATTGCAGCCTATGATCAGAAGATTGGTAGATGCAAATAGTTTAATCTACTTTTGTATTGAAAGCAAGGTCATTCTTTGACCTTTGCCCAAGGTCATTCAGATATGACCATTTAAACTTAATTTTCTTTGAAAACATTGGGCCATTCGTAACCAAATTTCATATAAGCACTTTTAGGAAATGAAAATTAATTAAAATGAATTTGGTTACATCACCAAGATGGCCCCCGTATCCATATAAGCCAAAAACCCTACAAAATCTTCTTCTCCCGAACCAGAAAGCTGCTTATCATTAAACTTGGTCTGTAGCACTGGGGACTCGGGCTTATTATATCTTGTTCAAATGTTGACACTCGGGTGACCTAGACCTATTTTACGCCAAGGTCAAATTTGGTCATAGACTTTTTATGGGAAAAAGCCAAAACCGTTTATTTTTAGGAAACTGTTATAGTCTCAACTGAGGTAATGGCCAGATATGACCGACTCAGTATAGGAAGATAGATAGATAGATAGTCTCTGATGTGAAAATTGGTAGATGCAGTTAGCTAAATGAGTGGATGAACCTACATGAGTATTTTGGGTCAAGGTCGTTCTTGGATCTTTGCTTAAGGTCATTCAGATGTGTAAATTAAAACGTATATTCTTCAGAAATCACCGAGCCATTTGTAATTAAATTTCATATGTAAGTTATTAGGAACATGAAAAAATTGATATTCAGTCAATATGAATTTGGTTACATGACCAAGATGACCGCCATGCCATGCTATATAAGGTAAAATCCTTCAAACAACTTCTTCTCCGAAAACAAGAGGCCAATTATCATGAAACTTGGTTTTTAGGCTTGGGGCTTTGAGATGGTCATAGTTGTCCAATTGATTATTCCTGCATGACACTGACCAATTTTACGCCAGGGTCAAATTTGGTCACATATGCTTTTGTATGGGGAAAAAGTCAAAACTATGTATTTTTCAGAAACTGTTGCAGCCTGTGATCTGGAAACTGGTAGATGCAGTTAGCATAAGGAGTGAATTAAACTACACAATTTTTTGTGATCATTTTACGGCCCTTCCTTGACTATTTCATTTCTTAAGAGCCGATCGTAAATCACAGGTGAGCTAAAACCCCAGAGTAACCGGATAAAAAAAACAGTCGACCTACCGTTGCAGAACATGGTGTCTAACTTGTGACCCGAGTGAAGCTCGAACCACAGCGGTGAATTTCGAGACCAAGCCTCACGAAAAGATGTTACCTATTACGATAACACACCCGTGCGATATAGTGCAGTTTTTATATCTCCAAAATGGCTACTTTTCTGACGAAAATCTGTGATATTTTTCTTATTTATACTGCAAACATAGGTTGTGGGTACTCGTTAGAACCGCCTCATTGAGGCGGTTCTAACGAGTACCCACAACCTATGTCTTGGAGCAGAAATAAGAAAAATATTGTTTACCCCCGTAAACCCCAGTTTTCTCTATATAAAGTGGGGTGTAAGGGGGTGTTCATTTCACGGACTTGTTCACGTGATGCTATTCGGCAAGTATCGAACCCGCAAACTCCTGATGGCACCAGTAAGACGCATATCAAACTAAGCTATCGAGGCCGGCGAATTACGTTGAACAGAAATAAAATTCTTCCTTACATGTACATTGTAATTCCTCGAATTTATGAGGAAGCCCGTGTAGTTAATCTGTGCATTTTTCAAGACTCGGCGCACGACAAAATTACCATAAAACCTTTATGCGATAATTTTGATCAACCCGTGCATCAGCGTAGTCTGACCAGAGCTTTTGCTGGTCACCTGTACAGTCTACAGCCTCAGGAGTAATCAAGGCAGACAAGCAAAAACTTTTCCCAAACTCATTACGAAAAATCGCCTATGCAAATACATTACGATAACACAACCGTGCGATTTAGTGCATTTTTTCACATCTCCAAACAAGCTTCGTTTCTGATTTCTTATTTATACTGCAAACATAGGTTGTGGGTGCTCGTTAGAACCGCCTCATCGAGGCGGTTCTAACAAGTACCTACAACCTATGTCTTGGAGCAGAAATAAGAGAAATAATGTTTACCCCGTAAACCCCAGTTTTCTCTTTATAAAGTCGGGTGTAGGGCGGTCTTCATTTCATGGACTTGTTCACGTGATGGACTGACCCGGCCTCGGTAGCTCAGTCGGATGCGCGTCTGACTGGTGATCAGGAGGATGCGGGTTCGATACCTGCCGAGGCCGGCAATATTCTTTGGTGGAGATTGACCATGAATTTTTTTCTACAGTCATTATCTCCCTTCCGCTGATTCAAGAAGGACAGTTGTCAGTTTCTGGCGAAAGAATGTGCATTGTACTGGTTAACCACTTTGCCTGCCCAGGAAAAGTGTGGATCGTTGTCTGCGCATGTCATATACTTCGAAGACTGACCTGTCTGCTATGACACATCACTATCCTGTACATAATAAATATTAATACGCGCTGCTCATAACTCAAAGCTCTGCCGCTAAAAAGTAGCAAGCGGAAAATGGCTATAAATAATACGTCTGTGGAGAAAATCTGTGTTTCAAAATGAGGTGTACCAGAGTTAGCACCCTAAATATAACTTAAAAATGTGATTCCTTGAGGAACTAGAAATTGTTTTTGTGAAACACTATGCCCCCAACCATATGCTTGTCCCTAAATGGGACGATAAACAGTACCCCATGATCATTTGCATTAAAAATAAACCTGTCAAATAGTAACAGATTTTAAACAATTTTGGTCATCTATGCCTTAGTAGCAAACAGACTGCCAAATACCATGAGCCTAGCTTAAGTGGTTCTCCAGTTATTTTGTTCACAAGGTTTCTCTATAGCCAAAATGTATGTCAAAAAATGGGCATAATCCCATTAAATATTTTCAGAATTTCGTCAAAAGTTAATCAGGTCATCTACACATTAGACCCAAACTGTATACTAAATATCATGAGCCTAGCTCGAGCGGTTCTCCAGATATTTTGTTCACAAGGTTTCCCAATAGCCACAATGTATAAGTCAAAAAGGGGCATAACTCCATTAAATGTTTTCGGAATTTCGTCAAAAGTTAATCAGGTCATCTACACCGTAAACCCAAATAGTCTACTCAATATCATGAGCCTAGTTCAAGCGTTGCTTCAGATATTTTGCTCACACGGTTTCCCCAAAGCCACAATGCGTAAGTCCGAAAAAGAGCGTAACTCTATTAAATATTTTCGGAATTTCATCAAAAGTTAATCACGCCTTCAGTTATGGACCTAAGCTTTCTCCATGCGGACAGTGAATACTCTGATCAGACTGGACAGGCTGATCAGTCTTCGCTGGGTGCAAATACCAGAATTACCTCATTGTTGGTTTTGTCACAGTGCGGCTCATGTACATGTGTATATGAGCCCCGCCAAGCGAATTTGGGTCTTCGAGCATTCCGTCATGACAAATTTTAACTGCGCATGCCAAGCCATTCAGAGGGGCCAGGGATATGGCTTTCAGTCTGAAGGTTCCTCTTGGTTCACTGCTTGCATCAGCGAGCAGCGTAGGTTCTGGCGAGACTGAACCTTCGCTGCTCAAATAGGCGATAAGTACCAAAATCGCTTGGCGGGGCCCATTTGTAAGTAACATTGATAAAACTAATACATACAAACATAATATAAGGAAGAGATAACAAGAATTCCGCCAAAGGCTAGGTCACGCCCGCAAGGGAGCTAAATCTTAAAAGGTTCAATTTGGCATGGGCTAATTCTGAATGATGAACTTTTGCATATAACTGCAGGACCAATATAAGTCACAAGAATTCCTCGAAAGGCTACGCGCCTGCAAGGGAGCAAAACCCTAAAAGGTTCAGTTTGCCATGAGTTAATTCAGAATTATGAAAGTTTGCATATAACTGCAGGACTGCTACATGTCATAATATTAAGTTTATGCTTCCTCTAGCAGAATACAAAGTCTTTCAACCTCAAAATATTGGTCAAGGACAAATATATATACCCACATGTAGGTAATCATCCTAAGATGCAAGTCGGTACAAGCCGTAGCTGCAAGTCAGTACCGAGTATCAATACTCTAGCGGAGTAAGTCTTGAGAAATAGACTGAAAAACCTGGGATTGATGCAAAAAATTACAAAGTCGATGAACCGTGAAATATAGGTCAAGGTCAAATCTGGGTACCATACGTAAGTGGTCATCCCTAGAAGGAAATCAGTATCAAGTATCATTTCTCTAGCCCTAATAGTTCTTGAATATCAGGGTTGACGCAATTGTTGACAGTCTGAACGGAAATTCGGACCCCTATATCGGGCCATGCTAAAAGCAAGCGCGACAGTGATGTTAAGCTTATGCTTTTTTCTGCATTAAAAGTCACAGAACAGGGCAATATAGGTCAAGGTCAAATAGGGATACTCAGATGTTAATAGTCATCCTTAGATGCAAGTCAAAACCAAGTATCAATACTCTAGCCCTAGTAGTTCTTGTGAAACAGACCTGAATAGACTGAGTTGACGCAAATTTTACAAAGTCAGTGAACCATGAAATATAGGTCAAGGTCAAATATGGATACCTTCATGTGGATGCAAGTCAGTACCAAGTTTCAATACCCTAGCTCTTGCAGATCTTGAGACACAGTCGAAAATATTCAAAGTTGACACAACAATCACAAAGACTGGGCCGCGTAGCCAATCGGCAGCGCGTCTAACTGAATAGCCAGAGGTTGCGGATTCGATACCCGGCTCGGTCACATACTTTCGTGGAAATTGATCATGAAATATTTTCTAAGGTCATTCTCCTCCTTCCGCTGATTCAAGAAGAGCAGTTGTCAGTTACTGGCGAAAGTATGTGCACTAAGTACTGGTTAACCGCTTAGGCCTAAGCCTGCCCAGAAAAGGTGTGGTTAGGTTAACTGACTGCGCTCGATGTAATCCTAATGGGTTTAAAGGGCCGTAAAACCCCAAAACAAACAAACAATCAAAAAGTCAGTGAACTGTGAAATATAGGTCAAGGTCAAATCTGGATACCTACATGTAGGTGGTCATCCCTAGATGGAAGTTATAACAAAGTATCATTTCTCCAGCCCTAGTACACACTGGTCAATACATACGCACAGGCTGCGTAGCGGTCGCATAGGCTTCGTATTTTGGACGCAAAGGCTTCGATGAAAAATGGCGGATGACAGTTCGTTAATGCAGGTAAGAAACGGTTTTTACGTCAATCTAAATGTTGTATAGCGTTGCCCAATACTGACATCTGCCTTACGGACCACTTTATTAACGTGAGGCTTCGTCTGTTGCAAGAAAAAGTTTGAAAAACGGAATATAGAAAAGTAGACCCCAAAAGAAATTTGGCATTCAACAGATATTCACCTGTAGTTTCACTTTGGCCCGGTCGCCCTATGTAACTACACGTTTTTGGCTTGTGTTCTGGCCGATAAATTGTGAATAATGATAATGAAATCGAAAAGCTAACATGCAACTTTCGTCACATCTTTTGCGAAAAAGAAAAATCATGATATTTCGACACAACGAACGTAGCTTCGTTATCTATTACAACGCAGAGGCTGCGAACTAAATTTGAGTGAGTGAGTGAGTGAGTTTTACGTCCCACCAACAGCTAAGGTCATACGGAGACGGGACCTCGGTTTAAAGACTCATCCGAAAGTCTGGAGAAGCCCGGGATCGATCCTGCGATCCCTGGTTTACAAGGCGAGTAGCGTAACCACTACACCACGGAGGCTCCTGAACTAAATTTGAAAGCCCTGAATTATGCAGTATAATAACGAATGATATTAAATTAATATCGAGAAATGAGCCAACCAGCGCTAGTTGATGATGCTAAAGACATTCTGCATCATTTATACCAAAAACATTTTCATTCTCAGCTATGCACATACATTATTATCATTCGAATGCCAAAATCTGTCAAGTTACAATTATTTACACTACCGTTCATAAACTTGGTAAGTCTTCGCCAAATCTGTTAAGTATTAAGCCAAATAATATTTGCACTGTATGAATTTCTGTCGTGTTTTATTACAACGCACGTGGCTTAGGAATTTACGACGTGCAGGTTACAGAGATGGGCAGACGCATTACGAAAACACGCCTATTAAAATACCACTAAAAAGATAAAAAAAACATTCAGATAAAACATCCTGATAGTTTTGATATTTCTGCTCGCCCGGGCCAGGCGGTTCTAACGCGTATTCACAATCTGTGTTTCTGAGAATAAATAAGGAAATATAATAAATGCAGAAAATCTGTCAATGTACACTACCGTTCATAAACTTGGTAAGTCTGTCTTCGTCAAATCTATTAAAGGAGAAAGGAAAGAGATAATCTGTTACAATAATTAGGTAAACATCAATAAACCCTTTCTTCTTCTGAATACTGCAGGTTTCTAAGTGGTCTGATAAGGATTTTATCACTGTCACTGTGTAATCTCCAGCCATTTACTCTGCTAAAGAACTGACCTTGAAAATTCCAATTAACCACAGATATGCCCTGACGTCATCAATGAGGAATCTAGAAGCTTGGTGTGTTCTGAATAGGCAGATGTAGCAATGTTGAGGTTTAAAACAGAAGCTTAAAATGGAGCAAAATAAGCAAGAACTGGCCACTCTTTGAGGCGACTTCACTTTAGATATTCAGCCTTATATGTTTGAGTCCAGGGAAACTTGTGATCAGGAATTGAGTGAGGGAAGCAGCAGCTCTGAAGATAGCTATCTTACATGTCAATCACAACAATTGTCGTCTGCATAGTCATCTGCTGCTTTTTTTAAATGTTACCTGAACCAATCTAAGTCTGATCTTGGTCCACACTGTTTGCCTATATGCAAAAATATTATTTAAAAAAAAAAATAAAGAAAAAAAAACTTTAAGAAGATGCAACAGACAGTATAAACAGGGGCCATTTTACAATTCAGGCTTTTCTTACGGTTGATTCGTCCGGTTTTCCACCCATGCGCACTCATGAGCACTCTTAAAATGGAGATAGCAGTCTTCATTTTTGATTGGATGTTTATGGATTTGCCTAACTGATATAGGAAAATGAAACCGCCACCAAAGTAGCCAAAGCTAGCCCTTGGCTCCAGATGAATTCGGCATAGGTTGGTATCCCTAACGAACGGTTGTATGTCAATTCATTATTGGTAGAGAATCCTCTCATGTCACAGCGCATGACTCAGTGGAACCTTTTTGTTTGTGTTGATGTTAACGTCCCCGACAACATCATTCAGGTCATTTTTGAGACATTGTTTCCGAATGTATGGGACTTTTACCCGACACTGAGACGAAATGACATCTCAAACCCTACTGCATATAAAGCATACTTGCAATTGCTAAATATGAATGACCCGTTTACTTTTTGATAAGGCAAATACTAGTTTTTGGGTCGATTATTTATCAGTCGTCACAAAGTAAAAAAGTGCAAGTAGATCTACAGTGCTTAAGTCCACGTGATTATCACTGATTGGTCGGAAATCCAGGGAACTTGTATATAGAAAACAACAGTGTTTATTTTTCTTCGAAGAGAGGTCAGCGTGTTGCGTAATACGGAAATCCATAGATCATGGATTGGGTTTTTCAAACAGTGTATGTCCAGACGCGGCATCTAATCAGGGTCTTCACTGTTTGCTCACATTACATGAATTGAAGGGCCAAACGCAGCGTCTTATCAGGGTCTTCACTTTTTGCTTTAAACTGTAGTTTAAGGGTTAAAGGAAGCAGTTTAAATCCATAAGTAAGCATCCAGCCGACAGACTTTCTTAAAAAAGTAAATCTTTGGGCCGGAGCCGTCATAGAGTTATGAAAGGGCCGTAAAGCAAAAACATTTTTTATCTATCTTATCTTATTATATCGAAGAATGATTTCATAAAATGGGTTACTGAAATCATTGCAAGCAAGTATTTTTCTGAATTTATATTCTAAGTCACTATGAAATTCAGATTCTGATAGGCTATGTTGAAGAAGACAGTCTGGTTAGCAAAAAATTATGATGTAAGGACAGAGATTGAAAATAGATCTGAGATAAAGAAAAGTCTTTTTTTCTTCTTTGATCCTACAAAGCCTAGAATTAGCTTATACGTTTACTGTTTAATGAGCAGATGCTTCTATTTTACCGGAAACGAAGACTTGGATCAGGCAGTGCAGTGCAGGCGCGATTAATGAACCTTTGCTAAAGTTTTGTAGGAGCTGCATGTATTCGATTGAAGCATTTAAATATAAGTCGGAGAATCACGAAAACATGCCTATATAATTCTGACCCCCTTTAATCCAACTTTTATATAGTAAAACTGGGCTTTAAAGGGATATACATTGTTTTCCTTATTTCTCTCAGAAATACAGATTGTGGATACGCGATAAAACCGCACGGACCAGGCGGTTGTAACAAGTTCCCATACACTATGTCTTGAGCAGAAATATTAAAACTATCAGAATGTTTTATCTGAAAGTATTTTTTTTTTATCTTTTTTAGTGGTATTTTAATAGGCGTGTTTTCGTAATGCGTCTTCCCATCTCTGTAACCTGCGAAGTCACGTTTTTTGTAAAAAAACACGACAAAAATTCATACAGTGCAAATATTATTTGGCTTAATACTTAACAGATTAGACGAGGACTTGCCGAGTTTATGAATGGTGGTGTTAATAATTGTAAATTGACAGACTTTGTGCTTTCGCCTCAAAGTGTTATACATGTATTTGCATAGCTGAGACTTAAATATTTTCGGTATAAATGATACAGAATGTCTTTAGCATCACCAACTAACGCTGGTTGACTGATTCCGCGACAATAATTTAATAGCATTCGCTATTATTCTACATAATACAGGGCTTTCAAATTTAGTTCGCAGCCTCTGCGTTCTAATAGGTAACGAAGCTACGCGCGATGTATCGAAATATCAAGATTTTTATTTTTCGCAAAAGATATGACGAAAGTTGCATATTAGCTTTTCGATTTCATTATCGTTATTCACAATTTATCGGCCAGAACACCAGCCAAAAACGTGTAGTTACATTGGGCGACCGGATCAAAGTGAAAATACAGGTGAATCTGTGTTGACTGCCAAATTTCTTTTGGGGTCTATTTTTCTATATTCCGTTTTTTCAAACTTTTTCTTGCAACAGACGAAGCCGCATATTAATAAAGTGGTCCGTAAGGCAGATGTCAGTATCGGGAAATGCAATACAACAATTAGTTTAACGTAAAACAGTTTCTTACCTGCATTGACGAACTGTCATCCGCCATTTTTCATCGAAGCCTATGCGTCCAAAATACGAAGCCTATGCGACCGCTACGCAGCCTGTGCGTATGTATTGACCAGTGTGTAGTAGTTCTTGAGAAACGAACATTAGGGTTGACCCAAATGTTAACGGCCTGATGGACTAACGTAAATTCGGATCCCTATATCGCGCCATGCTTAATGCTTAAGCAGGCGCAACAAAAATTACATGTTTCTATCTATTCTATGTAAATGTAACTAAGCATGCTGTCTGGAAATAGACCAGTCTAAGAAATGAATAAAAATAGTAAGAAATAATAACAGGCTTATATGCTTATATTTGTAAAGATGCTTGGTAACGGTTGGAACACCAGTTACCTTCAAATTGGTCTATTGTAAGCGAACAATGGAGCGTGATAGCTCAGTGGCTAGTGCACTTGCCTCTGATGCTAGAGGTCCCGGGTTCGATCACCGACAGCGGCGATAAAATTTCGGTATTCGACCACGCTCCATTGGCATCATTTGCAGGGATGAAAGTCATAAAGTGCACCGTCCTTCGGATCGGGACGTTAACTGGAGGCCCCCTGTGCAGGGAGAACCATCCCCTGTGCAGGTTAATGACCCCTACCGTAATTACATGATTACTGTGTAGGCTTTCAGCCTGCAAAACCTGGAGTGTATGTAATATACACCTGCGGTAATGATCAAATGTGACCGACGCAGTATCAGGCGATAGATAGATAGATATATAGATAGGACCTTGCATTTGAGATAAAAGAAAGATAACACTTTTACATATCTATAGATGCAACTGCAACGATGTGGTTTTTTGTTTGTTTGATTTGAGGGTTAACGTCCCCGTCAACACTGTAAAGGTCATTTTGGATACGTTGCTTCCAATTTTGTGGGACTTTTACCCGACATTGAGATGGAATGACATCTCAAGCCCTGTCGCCCAATGAAACCAATAGGGTTTATTAGCATGGACGGTCCGCCTCGCACTGCGGTTCCTGGACAGGCTTAGATCCTCTAAGCTGTTTACCAGTACTAGTGTGCGGGCCGGATTCAGCTCTGCGTGGAAGCATCGTGCAGCCCATATATTTCTTCAAGCCCCTATGGGCGGGGGCAGACAACGATGTGGTAGAACGTTATGTATATAGATACATTTGCAAATGAAAGCAACAATATTCCTCTAGTTTCTACTTCAGGCTCAGCATTGACTCCCGCACCTTGGAACAGAGGGCTGAAAGTGGCCTTGAAATGAAACGATTCATTGCTTAAGGGGAATGGGAACACTTGGTAGATTTTTCCGCCATTTTTCAAAGGGAGACAACTTTCGGAACTTCCTGTTCGCTTTTCTACAAGCCATGTCCTACTGAAAAAGGGGTCTACTCTTAAAGGAAAGAATTTGCTCCTCAGGAGCAAATTCTTTCCTTTAAGAGTTGACCCCTATTGACATGGGAGACAAAAATAATTTTGCAGGAGTTGCCTCCTCTGAAGGTGTTCCCATTCCCCTTAAACACTGGTATAGTTTCACACTTACCTAGCAGGATTTGTGCAAACTCCCCAACAGTGGTGACCCCTCGGTCTTAACCGGACCGTCAGAATACACCACTGCCACAATGCGTCAAATGACCTCAGGACATGCATAAATAATGAGGCTGAGTAGGGATTTTCCTCCAGTGATGAGTCACTTGACAACGTAGCAGGTGCTTCTGTAAACAAAGATGGCGACCTTCACAGGCACACATGGAACATGTATCGCTATTGTTTAACGTCGGATTTTATATGAAATAGTTGACATCTTTAATTGGACCACAGGGACTTGGGCTTTTGAGTATGAGGCTAATTATTGCAGAATGTGGGTCTATACAGCACCATTAACTTTCATGTGATGATACTGAATACAATAGCTATTTTCAAAATGAAATATCTTGTTCAAAGTGGTGTTCCATTTGTATTTTGCTTTTGTAGTGATAGCAACAACAACAAAAATGATTCACACTACATTTTGTAAGTAATTATGACAATTGAAGCACAGGAGTCTATGTTCAGCAAGTAAGGTCTGTTTTCACAGGGTCTCATTTTAATAAATGGTAGAATGCCTGAAAATACTTAATACCTAATAGTTTACTATATTGGACATTCCTAGGCGGCAATACTTGCTGCCAACAATTTTCACAAATGGCAAGTTGGACTTTCATGGCAGCAAATTTGAACACTGTATCTATTTAGGTGAGAGACACCATCCTTCAAACAGCCGATATGAACACTGGCAAACAGGATTTACACCAAAAATAAAATGTCCCCCTTCCCAACCTAGTTGGTGAGAAATAATAAGTCTTCTCCTCCAAAACTGCTGGGCTGACTACCATAATAATATGTTGTATAAGCCAATTATGTATTGTCAGATTTGTTAAAATAGTGGCCCTTAAAACTCCATACAAGTATGAAGACATATGATTTCTAGAGAGATGGTTATTAAACAGTTTTAGTGTTTGTATTTTGGTTTCCACAGAGACCAGTAAAATGAGCACTGGGCAGGAAAACATTTGTGGACAATAAAAGGAATGTTTCTCTAAAAGTTAAATTTTGGTTAAACATCAAATCTCAGCCTGATATTCCATATGGTTCTGAGAAGATAATCTTAAAAAATAATTAAAGTTTATTCTAGAAGTAATTTTTCATTTTTTTTCAATGCAACTGATGTCAGTCAGCTAAAATGAATGCTGGATAGAAAACTCATCTGTCTGGTAGATGACTGCACAACAGACATTTCTTTGTTTTTGTCAGAATACCTGCAGTCAGTGCAGTGGCTCGACAATAAAATAAATGTTTCTAAAACTGCCATTCCCATTGCTTTTGAGAAAAAGCAAGGAAATACATAAAATTTGTTGAGGTTACCTAATATAAAGACTATATTTATGTAAAATCTCAGTCTGTTATTTCATATTTTATTAGAGATAATTTAAATGTTTAATTTTTGCATTTTGTTTGCCATGACAACCAATTTTGCCATGCTGCCAGTCACCAACTTTACCATGACAACCAACTCAAATAAGCACTTGAAAGAAAAATCATCTGTCCAGTACAGGACCACTCAGGGAACATTTCAGTCAAAGTTTTGTTAAAATATCTGCAGTGAGTACGTGTTTCCCCCCATTCAAAGTTGTCGACAACTTTAAACACAAACCCCAGCAGATGCATTAAATGATATTTGCACCCCTAGTAGGCCTAGTGGCTGCAGTACAGAGAATTGACATAATTATGTTCATGACTAAAGTTTGAAGTCCGTCCTATGAGTGGCTATGACAGATCACTCACTCTGTGTGATATAATGTGTTACTGAGTAAGAGTACTCACATACAATTCAATGAATATTATATACAAATAAAAAATGGTTTGTGGGGGTTATAAGCCCCAAATGATGATGGTACTTTCAACAAGTTTTGACTATACAGATTGTATACCATAATGATCCTAAGTATTGGGAGAGACATGCCTAAGCAAACAGTGCAGACCCAAGTCAAACCTCCTGAAGCTAGGAGCTGTATGGTGAGAGTTTACACCGTTTGTCATTAGTTCTGCACTTTTTGGACTTCTTGCTGGATCCTGAAAAAAATTGTTGAAATTTTAGGAGAATTACTGCAAATTGGTAAATAACAAATGTGTCCACAATGCTTTTGAAAGCCCTATATTTCTCTTCTAACCTGAACCCCCAGGTCCTCTTACACTGAGGCTGCCTGGCTAATGGCTAATATGGACATATGTAGATACCACTCACCCTACAGCTATGTTACAATATTAGCAGGTTAGCATGCTGCAGAGGGCAATTAAAAGCCTAAGGGTGCATAAATAGATACTCTTATGAATCAGAGCGGCCAACTGTCTGGAATTTCCAGAATAGTCCAGAAAATTACTTACTATCTCGAAATTTCGACTTAGTATCTCGAAATATCGGCTTACTAGTCATTACGAGATATTAAGTCCTTAACACACAGTTAATGTTAAACACCCCCGTTTCATTATACCCCCGCTTTGAAAACAAGTCTACATCAAGCAGATTATGCAAATTATGTGATAACATGGTGAAGAGACTATGGTCATTATCGGCTTACTTGTATCGTATAAATGATGGATTCAATTATGCATGAGCACTCATGTAAGATCCTCTATGTATTACCTTTACCCTGTAAATGTTATTCATTACTACGTCAAGCCGACGGAAATTTGACGGTATTCTTATGTTGTATGCAGGATGGGAAGCCCATCAGGCTGAACGGTGTCTTTCGGTCACGTGCGAGCGATGACTGTTCCGTCGAGCATGAGCACGCGCACAGACCTGACCGAACTTCCCCCGATGGACCCCGCAAAGACGGTGGTAAAACCAGCACTGTTTATTCATAAGTAGAGCCCCTGTCGCAGGAGGGACATATCCACTCTGAGCCCCTCATGGCTCATGCCAGACCGACCGGTCATCTTTTTGCCTGATGAGACTTAATCATGTTCAAAGAAAGTGAGACTTGGGAAAAACGTCATTTTCGCAGTTATTTCGTTCCTCTAATTCTGTTTCTAGCGTAAAATAATATATTTGTCAAGAAAATAGTTATTAATTAGTAGCTGATACTCGATGAGAAACCATCAGACACATGACGTTGAAATAGCGTCGGGTCAGTATTGATCCGACGTTGTTTCAACGTTATGTGCCCACTGAGAATGTTTATAGATGCATATGTATGTATTGGCGAATTTTACGAATTTTAACGCGATTCATGAGACAGCGAGAAGGCGGAATTCCTGTGTCACCTTCTTTCAATCGTTGGAATGACGAATCCGGAGGGTCGGGAATGAGATGCAGAAAAAAAAAAAAAAAACTTCCAAAATGTAATTAATAACCAGTCCTGAAAATATATTTTAGAGAACTAAGGAATTAGATCACTTTCCCCGTCGCTCCGAGTTCGTTTGAGACGGTTACCTTTATGCATGTTTTGGCATCACTGAAAGCATATCTCCGTATTTTCACAGATACGTTGGTTATATACATAATCCATTCACAAATCAGCTCGACACACAGAAAAACAACAAAACAGGACACTTATGCAGACCGAGATATTACCAGCATGATTTAAGGGCCGATTTAAGCATGAACAGGTCAAGTCGACAATGCATTGACAGGTGTAAACATCGATATGACCCGCCTACACACACTATTGGAAATTTCCTATACTCCCCGAAAAAGAAACGAATTGCATAGGTGTTTAGTTCTGTTGTTTTCATATTCGAGAAACAACGACTTACAAATGTTTTGCCATCCTCCTACGATAGCTGAAGTGATCTACTAACGTAAAGTGCATTAGCTATACTCGGTCTTCTATTATCACCCCGACATTGGCTCCCGATCGGAATATCGAAATTATACGAGTATTTCCTGGTAATCAATACCCATCTTGTACGCATACCTTATATAGACTGTTTGTACACAAGTACATGTATCCTTTCTTTTTACAGGAAACCAAAAATGATATTTATAACCAGTGCAAATATGTGTCTGCATGAATTTCTTACTTGGAAATATGATAGGTAAACGTTCCCAACGGACACGCAGCGCCGCAGCAACGTTGATTCGTTGATGTGTCAACGCTGAATCGACGAAGCGTGTGCCACCTGACACCATACTGAAAGCGTGTCCAATAATCCCAACCTTAGACAAATTTAACCCAACAATAAGTATACATCTAGCTTGTGGTTATTTCAATGTACATCCCAAGCTCCAGCTCCAAACTCACCCTATCGTGAAGTCCAAGGGCTGGACCCTACCCCGTCAACGTCTATGTCTGCAGACGATGACGAGGTGAGGCCTTGCCGTTGGCCTTTTAGTACGATCAGTTTTTTTTTTTTTCGGTACGCTTTCAGATATATACATGTAAAATGTGAATATCATTATATTTACAATTCACAGTTCTTGTTGTGACCGTCAGTTTTTTTGTATGCTACTATTGATTATTTTTTCTCATATGCTACTTGTGTGTAGCCTGAGATTTAATGCATAATGAAGTTCTGTTCTGTTCTGTTCTGTTCTGTTCTGCCAATGACCTTTCTCGGTGTATTTTTTCACATGTTCTTTCATTCTTCTTTCTCTCTAAAATGGCCAATGTTAATTTTATCAAATATTTCTCAAGAACTATAAAACTAGAGGCCCAAAACATATGTGTCATGTCAGAGACAGAGGGTTTTCTGTCTCATCAGGACGTTGCGCATTTAATCCCGTTTCACAGCCCCCGCCCATCGGGGCTGCATGGTGCCTCAATGCAGAGCTGAAATCCGACCGCACACGAGTACTGGTAAAGCGCTTAGAGGATCTAAGCCTGCCCAGGTAAAGCGATGCGAGTCCATGCTTATAAACCCTATTGGTTTCATTAGGCCACAGTTCTTGAGAAGTCATTTCATCTAAACGTCGGGTAAAAGTCCCACAAAATTGGAAGCACCGTCTTCACAATGACCTATACAGTGTTGACGGGAACGATAAACCTCAAATCAAACAAACAAATTCAATCTCATTTCAGTAAAATACAAGCGGGCTAAAAGTCATATTTGACAGCTTTTTTTTCGGTATCAAACTTTCTCATCATGTGCTGTAAAATTCATTTAAAGATCAAAGCACTGACAGCACTGGTGGGTCGATTGTCTTCGAGTGTGGATTTGTACATGTTTCGATTATCCTTTAAATTCCTATACTATAAGCAAAACGTGTAGATCCTGATCAGACGCCGCGCTTGGGTCGATTAATTATCAGTTGACTAAAAGTTACTTACTACAGAAGCTTCGCACATTCTCATGATTGACCTCGTGACTATCACTGGCCATGTTCAAAATCCATGTACCAGTTATTTATAGCAGCGCTATACCATGGCCGGTGAACATGGACATTGCAAACAGTGTAGACCCTGATCAGACGCCGCAGAAGAGAGCTTCATTAAATAACCGGTACCTTCATGGTGTAGATGGTCAGCGACAGTCACGTGGACAATTGTAGGCGAGAAGCTTTTGTAGGTAGTGTGTGAGGGAGTGAGTGTTTGAGTTTTACGTCCCACCAACAGCTAAGGTCATACGGAGACGGGTTTTAAAGACTCATCCGAAAGTCTGGAGAAGCCCTGGATCGATACTGCGATCCCTGCTTTACAAGGCGTGTAGCGTAACCACTGCACCACGGAGGCTTCTAATCTGTAGGTAGTTAATTTGGGTCGAATGAAAAAAACAATCGACCCATAAGATGGTAAATTATGCAACACGAACACCATGACTAACCTAACAAAGCAACAAACGGACAGAAAATGTGTTATCAGAATACGTTGTGTGTTCAAGATGTACCATTTTGACAGAGCAGCAGATTCCTTGATCATTCGTTTCATCACATCGGTCAGACGTCGAAATTGATGGCTGATCAGCTCTAGCCACGCGTGTGTGTGGTGGTTGGGGGAGGGGAGGGGGCGTGGGGGTGTTCAATGTTCTGTATTCGACGCCCAAGAATCTCCCAAATATGTTCCAGGGAATTCAAATCCGGGCTTCTAGCTAGCCAAGCCAATGTCTCAATTACGTAACGGCGGGGTCTAGCACACAGGTCTAGTGGCAAATGATTCTTTCTCAAAATGAGGCATGACTTCTGGCGCTAAACATGCAAAAATATCCAAATTCCACGTGTAAACCGTGATAATGAAGTTGTGGAAAGTTGGTTCTGAGATATGAGGTCTTCTTTCAACTCTGAGTTGACCATAACAAGATTCTTGTTATGGCTAATCCCTATTCAGAGTTGAATGCACATCGCAGATCACAAAGTCAGTTTCGAGTTAGTATGTCGAAATTTCGAGTTAGTATGTCGAAATTTCGAGATAGTAAGTCGAAATTTTGAGATAGTTAGTCGAAATTTCGAGTTACTAAGTCGAAATTTCGAGAAAGTAAGTCGAAATTTCGAGTTACTAAGTCGAAATTTCGAGATACTAAGTCGAATTTTCGAGTTATTAAGTCGACATATCGAGTTATTAAGTCGAAATTAATCGACATTTCGAGTTACTAAGTCGAAATTTCGAGATAATAAGTCGAAATTTCGAGTTATTAAGTCGAAATTTTGAGATACTAAGTCGAAATTTCGAGTTACTAAGTCGAAATTTCGAGATAGTAAGTCGAAATTTCGAGTTACTAAGTCGAAATTTCGAGATACTAAGTCGAAATTTCGAGTTATTAAGTCGAAATTACGAGTTATTAAGTCGAAATTTCGAGATAGTAAGTCGAAATTTCGAGATAGTAAGTCGAAATTTCGAGATAGTTAGTCGAAATTTCGAGTTACTAAGTCGAAATTTCGAGAAAGTAAGTCGAAATTTCGAGTTACTAAGTCGAAATTTCGAGATACTAAGTCGAATTTTCGAGTTATTAAGTCGACATATCGAGTTATTAAGTCGAAATTAATCGACATTTCGAGTTACTAAGTCGAAATTTCGAGATAATAAGTCGAAATTTCGAGTTATTAAGTCGAAATTTTGAGATACTAAGTCGAAATTTCGAGTTACTAAGTCGAAATTTCGAGATAGTAAGTCGAAATTTCGAGTTACTAAGTCGAAATTTCGAGATACTAAGTCGAAATTTCGAGTTATTAAGTCGAAATTACGAGTTATTAAGTCGAAATTTCGAGATAGTAAGTCGAAATTTCGAGATAGTTAGTCGAAATTTCGAGATACTAAGTCGAAATTTATAGATAACTTTCAAAAGAAATAAAAGTGTACCTGGCCCTATTGCTCCTTCGTAATACCATGATTCTGGTGCAGTATCTATAAGATGGACACTTTTCCTCTGAAACAAGTTCAACTCAAACAAGGCTATCAAAATTAAATAGCAAACAATACTGTAGGCACCAGGCCTCGTACTAGGCCTTCAGTGATGCTATGAAGAATTCTTCTTTTCAAAGAAATAGTTTTCACTCTCCTGCATCTTTTATGCTAGATCCCAAGCCTTTAGAAGAGGATGTAATGGACTGGTGATCCAGTGCTTTTCTTTTTTCAGCTAAATGTATAGTAAAGAAATTAGTGATTTTAGCATGCTCCTGTTAAATTGATAATAAATCATTTTCATGATTCATACAGTGATTTTATTTGGATTCAAAATTCTAAATTTAGCCCTCATTCCAGCTTAGCCGGCCTTACACATGGCAACCTTGCAGGCATACGATGCTGAATCAAATTTAAAACAACATTTTAAAAAAAGTTCAAGATTGACTGCCAGTCACTTCCTGCTGGGCCCAACGCATAACATGAAGACAGATAGGTCAATAGTTGTCTATGATGACTCCTAGCTTGATTTCTTTCTTTCTTTATTATTATTCTTATTTTCATTATTTCTGAATTAACAGGTCTTCATGGGAAGATACCAGTAATATTCTAAAGAAACTTGGATAAAGTCTCTTGCTAAGGTCATATGTTCAGCTTCATAGCTCAGTGGTTATATTGTACACTGATGACAAAGGCAGGGTTCAACATTAACTTTTTCAATAACTGGACAAGGTGGTCCTGTAACTCTTGGGATGCACTGGACCTGATCTAAGTTAAGCTGGACCAAAGAAATGATGAAAATCATACTTAAGTGTCACATTAGTTCAACAATGATAAGCCTATTATCATTTATTGTATAGATTATAACAACAAATAAAAACGGATAGAAACCTGTTTTTCAGAAACTGAGTTTAAAACATGGATTTCAATATTCAGCTTGACCATTCGGACCAACCAGCCACAGACCTTACTAGACCCATCACGCAAACAAGCCTATATAATTTTGACCCTCTCGAACCTCATTTTATATGGTAAAACTGGGGTTTACAGGGGTGTACATTATTTTCTTTTTTTCGGCTCAAAAACGTATGTTGTGGGTACCCGTTAGAACAGTCTCGTAGAGGCTGTTTTAACAAGTATCCACAATCTATGTTTTGAGCAGAAATATGAAAAAAATCAGGATTTTTATGTAAAAAAATTCATTTTTGGTGGTAAAATTACCAATATATTTGAATAGGCGTACGTGTTTTCGAAATGCGATTAGCTTTTCACTAGACAATGTACATTAGTCCTGGGTTAATGTCAAACCATGAAAGGTCCCAGGTTTGATCCTATAAATTCAGGGCTGAAAAAAATCCACTCGTCCGCTCGCCAAGATGAGTTAAATTCACCATCTTGAACAGGACCAGCTGTCATCACAAACAAAAAGTCTGGAAAAGGAAAATTGAATCCGGTACTGTCGATGATTGATTTTGATTTGATTGATTGAAATGAGGTTTAACATCCCCATCAACACTATTTAGGTCATTTTGGAGATACTGCTCCCAATTTTTGTGGGACTCTTACCCATCTCAAGCCCTGCCACTCAATGAAACCAAAATGCTTATAATGGCTATATGCAATGGGCAGGCTTAGTCGTAAGCGGTTACCAGTACTCATGCGCAAACAACCATCTAACCCGAGATCTCTGGCTGAAGTGACCTACCTGCCAATAATAAAACAAAAAAAGGCTTTTAGAACGTCAGAGAAGGCTCGAATTAACAACCATCCTAATAATACCCGGAAGAAGGTTTGTTTGTTTTGTTTGATTAAAGGTTTAACATCCCCGTCAACACTGTAAAGGTCATTTTGTAGATGCCGCTTCCAATTTTGTGGCACTTTTACCCGACATTGAGATGAAATGACATCTCAAGCCCTATCGCCCAATGAAACAAATAGGGTTTATAAGCATGGACGGGCCGACTTGCACCTCTTTGCCTGGGCAAGCTTAGATCATTTAAGCGGTTTACCAGTACTCGTGTGCAGGTCGGTTTCAGCTCTGCATGGAAGCACCATACAGCCCATAGAAATCTTCAAGCCCCGATGGGCGGTGGCAGACGGAAGAGGGTTTAGGATTATACAGAGACAGATAAATCGATTGGCAGTTTGAACTCTGCGTGGAAGCATCATGCAGCCCAATCTATTTCAGTCCGGTCGAATTTCTAGTACCTATCGAAAAATGTTTCGACATGAATACAGTGGAATGCCGGTGATTTTCAAACAAATCTTAAACATAACATTGCGAAATTAAGTTCAGATGAAACTACCAATATCGCTTGAAAACTGCCGAAATAAAATATTCATGAATCGTACCAGTTAGCATTGTTTTGAATAAATGTATATTTTATTTGGAAATTCGCTGCATTGATTGCCATCTTTAAAGTAGTCCGATTCTGTTCCAAGAATGCTCAAATCAGATAGGTCAGTATTTGAAAAAGGCCACCTAGCGGAAGATAATGAGTGTGGATAGGTAAATTGAAAAATGACTTAAATAGTGTTGACTGGGTGTTATGCATAAGAATTTATTTCTCTGATTCCCACTTGCACCCCATTGTGACCTAATAGTGCTATAAATATCTTGTTAATCTTCTTATAGAAGATTCTCGAAAACCGAGTCACAGATTAATTACATTTTGTAAACAACATGTTTACAAGGAAAAGTACTTTAGAAAGTTCGGGGTGGCATTATTTTTAGAAAATTACCTAATCTTATTCCACAGCCCTGTGGAACATTCTAGAGAAATCTTAGGGTCTATAAAAGAGCTTGATTTTTCTCATTGAGTCAGACATTGGAGTTTGATGTTTGGGCATTTAAGAAAAGTTATTTCTAAATTCTGTGTTGGATTGTTAAAGGATATTACTTTTCATTTTGGACTGTGAATTCTGTGGGATCAAGGAAAATAGATTCATTCAGGATATTTCATAACAGAGCTAAGTACATTTAATTTTCTTACTTCCAAAGGTTAAAGTTAACTTGTAAATACATTTTGTTAAAATTTTTCAAAAGGCTTGTTTGCCTTTTCTTTCTGCTACGCATGGCTCGTAACAAATTAATTAACGTAATTAAAATCCAATACATATGATGATTTACGTCCCCGTAAACACTGAATATATCATTTTGGAGACGTTGCTTCCAATTTTGTGGGACATTTACCTGACATTGAGATGAAATGACATCTCAACCCCTGTCGCCCAGTGAAACCAATACGGTTTATAAGCATTGGTGGTCCGTCTTGCACCACTTTGCCTGGGGCAGACTTAGATCATGTTAGCGAATTGCCAGTACTCGTGTGCGGTCGGATTCAGCTCTGCGTGGAAGCATCATGCAGCCCATTTATTTCTTCGCGCCGAAACAAAATCATATAGATTGAAAAGTTATTCACTGAAAATGAATATTTTCAGTAAAAAAAACAATCTGATATATTTTTAAATATTTCTGCTAAAAACACAAATTGTGGGTACTCATTAGAACCACCTCGGCGAGCCGGTTCTAACGAGTAACCCCGATGCTGTTCTAACGAGTACCCACAATGTATGTGTTTGACCAGAAATATGAAAAATTATGTTTTACCCCTGTAAACCCCAGTATTACAATGTACAAGTGGAGTTTGAGTGGGTAAACATTATATAGGCGCGTTTTTCATGATGTTGTTGTTGGATAAGCAAATTATCGGAGTTCTAGCAGATCTCATGTGCACATGTCGAGCTTCATTTGCACAGATGATCTTCATATTTCATAGCATTACGATAACACATCCTTGTGATATTTTTCAAACCTTAAAAAAAGGCAATTTTTCTGATGAAAATTTTTGATATTTTTCCTTAGTATATTCCAAACATAGGTTTTGGGTGCTCGTTAGAACCGCCTTATTGAGGCGGTTCTAACGAGTACCCACAACCTATGTCTTGGAGCAGAAATAGGGAAATTAATGTTTACCCCCGTAAACCCCAGTTTTCTCTGTATAAAGTGGGGTCTAGGGGTTCTATATTTCACAGACTTGTTCACGTGACGTGCACAGTCGGGTTTCAGTGAGTCGAACACTTTTGAACCATGAAGCCCTTTTGACATAGAGATACTACGAGCAATTGAGTATTAATCACTTTATATAGAGAAAACTGGGGTAAACAGGTGTATACCTTATTTTTCTTATTTCTGCTCCAAGATATAGGTTGTGTGTACTCGTTAGAACCGAACCTATTTTTGCAGTAAAAATAAGTGAAATATCATAGATTTTCAGCAGACCAGTAGCCATTTTCGGATGTGATAAAATGCACTATGTCGCACGGTTGTAATGTCGTAATGTGAGACCTACTTTGGATGACTTTCCGATCACTACTTGACCTTCTTCTAAATAAATGCAGGCGAGTATTTTAAATAGACAGAGCGTGTCTTTATAAGGTAAAAAAGAAACAAGAAAAAAATCCATAATTACTCCTCTGGAGTTGCAGGAAAAAAAATTTCATCGGGGCTCGAGGACGAGTTTGATTCACTTGTCGAAAACGAGTCATCTTTACGATACCCGCGACATAATGCATTTTTTCACATCTCAAAAACGGTTACTGTTCAAAAGAAAATCCGTGATATTTTTCTTATTTATGCTGAAGACATAATCTGTGATTTCTTTGTTATTTTTACTTCAATTATAGGTTGTGGGTGCTCGTTAGAACCGCCTCATTGAGGCGGTTCTAACGAGTACCCACAACCTATATCTTGGAGCAGAAATAAGAAAAAATAAGAGGGGTCTTCATTTCACGGACTTTTAACATGATGAATCTAAATTTCATCCGAGGTTAATTAGTCCGAGAAAATAAGACCCCCTAACCCCACTCTTTATATATAGAAATGCGGGGCTCACGGGGTATTGATTATTTTCCGTATTCCTAAAATACATAGATTGTGAATACTCGTTAGACCGCCTGAGTGAGGCGGTTCTAACAAACACTCACAATCTATATTTGGATCAGAAATAAAAAAAAATGTCAAACATTTAATCTGTAAAAGAAGTTTGATCTGGAGATAAGATGGTCGCCATTTTAGTACAGGGGAATGCTATGGTAATGTATACTGTGTCTTATTGGAGGGTTCGCCGTGTATCGGCTTAAGATAGTTCAAGGTATGACTGACTTCTCTGAGAATGATGAACACATGATTGTTATTCTATTGTTAAAACCTTAAAAAAAACTAGTCACGCATGCCCCGCCATATGACATGGGATACAGAAGTGAGTATTATGTAACAGACTGTATGAGTACATTGACAACATTTTTGACTTTCACCTTGGAGCTACGGACCTGAGTTTTATGTACCACACATTATCTCATGATTTTTAATTTCAAAATCTATGCTGGAATACGAAAGTTATTGATTGGGCACGAACAAATTGGATGTGCCAACCAACACATCATTATTTTTCTTATTTCTGCCCAAAGACATAGGTTGTGGGTACTCTTTAGAACCGCCTCAATGAGGTGGTTCTAACGAGCACCCACAACCTATGTTTGAAGTAAAAATAACAAAAATATCACAGATTTTCATCAGAAAAGAAGCCATTTTGGAGATGTGAAAAAATGCACTATGCGCACGGGTGTGATTTCGTAATGTAATTTCATAAACTATCCAGGAATAAAAATATCATTGACCAGATACGAAAAACAGACCTTTTATGACATTTGATCCCTACGTTTGACCTTGACATTTAAGGTACTAACCTGAATCTTGCGCGCGGAACGTCAACTGATGATGGTTAACATTTCTGCCAAGTAATTTTAAAATCCATCCAGGAATAATAAAATTACTGACAGGACTTAAAAATGTTTGACCTTTGGCCTCTTAGTATGACCTTGACATTGGTTTTATCTACCTGGTCCTTGCATGCTACACATTATCTTTTCTCCCACATACATGTACTATCAAAATTCATCAAGGAATAAGAAAGTTATTGACTGGACAGGAAAAAAAAAACATTTTTGGACTATTGACCTCCATGAATAGACTTGCCCATGCAAGTACAGACCTCGTGATGCGCGCAACATATTGTCTCATAATTGCTAACACTTTTCCCAAGCAATTTCAAATCACACCTAGAAATAAGTTTCTGCAGCCTGACCTCTAAATACGAGGACTGTTCAAATATGAATGCAAGTAGAACGTTTTCTCATGCACTAATGCGAAAATCACCTGGAAATAAATATCACAACGTAGAAAAACATTTTACCTATACATTGATACCAAACCTGTTAAAATCCGTCCACTTCAGCCATGTATATCGTTCGACAAACACTGTCTACTCTTGTATACTAATACAAAACATGGTTGGAAGAAGGTCAGAGTACGCCGTTGAAATACGGTCCTATATTAAGAATCGTTGTATTCTTGGTATACGGTGCAAAGACATTTTTTGATGAAATATGTTTGGTTTATGGGCATAATGAAATGTATTTTCCGACAGTTTTTCGTTGGTGTAAGAAATTCATCTGTGGGCTAGGCTCAACAGAAGATGCACCACATGATCGTCGGCCGAAAAGAGCAACATCTGCCAAGATGGTTACTAGAGTGAAAGAAATAGTTGCCTCCGATGCACGATACACCACTAGGCAAATAGCTAGTATGGTTGGCATCTCATTAGGAGCAGCTCATACAATTCTGAAACGGGATTTGAAAATGAGAAAGATCTGTGCCAGATGGATTTCCCATCTGTTGACAGATGAGAAGAAAAAGACACGCGTTCAGTGCGCAAAGAAGTTGCTTAAAAAGTTTCCAAATTACAATGCACGGTCTTTCGCAAATGTCGTCACAGGTGATGAGACATGGGTTTACTTTTTTGAGCCAAACCGAAAGATTCAGAACAAAATATGGGCAACAAAGTATTGCAAAAGACAATGCATTGCAAAGCGGACCATGAGCGTCAAGAAGGTAATGTATGCCATATTCTTTTCAAATCAGGGCCCTGCTATACAGGTTGCTGTGCCTAAAGGCAAATCTGTAAATGCGAAGTTTTACAAGAATAAAGTTCTGCGAAAATTGAAGAAACGAAGACCCACAACTGGTTTGGCCAATGTCAGATTGCTACATGACAATGCGTCATCACACAAGGCGTTCATTGTGCAAGACTATCTGAAGCAGGAAAAGGTTGTTGAACTCCCTCACCCCCCCCCCCCCCACAATATTCCCCTGACCTTGCCCCGTGTGACTTTTTTATTGTTCCCGCGACTGAAAAGATACCTTTCTGGTCGAAAATTTGTACAGCGCAAACACCTCGGTTCTGCAATATTCCAGTGCCTTCATAGTATACCTCGAAAAGACTACCAAAATGCATTCAATGATTGGATCAGAAGACTGAAAGTTTGTATATCTGTTAAAGGGGAATACTTTGAGGGGACAAAATAAATTTTTCATCGAAATCTATCACGGAATCATTTTTATGTGCTTAGTTGCATTCATATTTGAACAGTCCTTGTATGATCTTGATTTTAAAGGTACCGACCTGTATTGTCAACTGCTGAGAAAGTCCTTGCAAAAGTCCTACTTAACCGACTGAATAAACAGCTTGAACAGTCGGGGCTTCTACCAGAAAGCCAGTGTGGTTTTAGGAAAGTGAGAGTAACGATTCTCAAACCTATTTTGTATTGGAAACACCAAAATGGGTATTTGGCAACAGTGAAGGTACAGATCAGATGCAGCAGAACGTGATGTCTGATCAGTACCTACACTGTTTGCAAAAGGTTTAGCCATTTTCCGAATACATTTTGAAAGAAAACACAACCTGAAATCCCTTCCTGTTGGTAACAATGGGTTAAGGAATATAAGGAATAAATTCTAGTCAATTTATGTTTGTATATGTAACCTTTCAAAATCCTTGTTATGAATGTATTTAAGGATTTACTGCCTTAATTATTATTTATAATATTTTTATTATTTTATTTGTGTACATTATTATTATTATTATTATTATTATTATTATTTTATAACTGTTTTTACTATTTTTACCAATGTTATTGCACTTATTGATAATAACATCACGTGAACAAGTCCGTGAAATGAACACCCCTTTACACCCCTCTTTGTATAGAGAAAACTGGGGTTTACGGGGATAAACATTATTTTTCTTAATTTTCCTCCAAGACATAGGTTGTGGGTACTCGTTAGAACCGCCTCAATGAGGCGGTTCTAACGAGCACCCACAACCTATGTTTGCAGTAAAAATAAGAAAAATACCATGGATTTTCATCAGAAAAGTAGCCATTTTGGACATGTGAATTACTGCACTATGTCGCAAGAGTGTGTTATCGTAATGATTTTATTTACCCTCTTTACTGTTATTACTACTGTTATTTCTGTCATTGTCTTTATTTATTATCGTTGATATTTGTAGTTTTAGTAGTTCTCATGGTGTTTCGAGTTTAATGGCCCAGTCACCACTTTAAGGGTCATATCTAAAGCTGGTCAGAATACCCGACTGCACCTTTCTTTGGTACGCTTTGTTTGTTTTTTTTTTAATTGAGATTAACGTCCCCGTCAAGACTGTTAAAGTCATTTTTGAAACGCTGTTTCCAATTTTGAGGGAATTTTACCCGACATTGAGACGAAATGACGCCTAAAGCCAGCCGCCCAATAAAACCAAAAAACTTTTATCTATTGGACGGTCGACTCACTTTGCATTAAAAGGCTTAGTCCTTCTTAGCAGTTTACCAGTACTCATGTATGGCCAGGTTCGGCTCTACGTGGACGCACCATACAGCCCAATCCTTTTCTTCAAGCCCCGCTGGGCGGGGTGACTTTGGCAGGCTTATTTATGCACATATGACAAGTGAAAATGATGTCAACTGTCATCAACATATTTATTTTTGGGGACTTCGAATTGCCTCCAAGGGGCAGTTCTAAGACTCCCAATGTTTGATAAAGGAATAAGAAAAACATTCCTTAATTTAATATCCTAAGTACACCTTTTTACATAGAGCTATGTTGAGATGTACAAATTTAGTACAAAAAAGCCCAAATGTACCAATAAAAACTATAATTCATTTTTTCTGTAGAAAACATGACATTCTTACTTTCACCAAATTTCTGCTTCAAATATTCCAAATTTGAGAAAGACATTTTCCATACAAGAAAAGGGATTTTTTATAAATATGGTTAAATAAATATTGAACAGATATATGTATCGTATGAGTTATAAACCTTAAACATATTCTCAATATGTCTATTAAGTAGAAATTCACTGTTGTAACAGTCCATACAGGTTACAATAAGCACCTCACAAAAATTGTCAAATTTCCGAAATAGGGGGAGTAAGAATCTTTGGGGATGAAAACACCGCAACAATGTTCTTAAAACATTCTTTTTATCAAACTAAAAACATTTAATAAATACTTGCCAGGCATTAAAATGTTTTAAACTATATTAAAATGAAGGCCATGGAAAACGTTACACAATACATGCGAATGTGAGGACGCATACGGCAAAACATTCTTGTGAAGTTATTTTGGCCGAAACTGTTTATAGTGAATAACACGATTCAGAATCAAAATCTTGAAACTTGCAGATGTATACCCTTTTGACGTTTTCCGGTGAGCATTTGTATTAAGTGTGTCAAGACTTTCTTCTACAATATCAAAATTTAATGCACTTGACGACTTTTCTGCTCCTGTCTGCCATACTGAATCATGTGATCCTCCCAATCAAACCTGCTGTTCAAAGGCAGGTTTGGACGAGCCTTACGGACGATATTCGGCACCGCTTGATTTGGAATTTTCTACTTCAGAAGATTCTGGAGGTATAATAAAGCACGACCCTGGTTTACCTTTATGTTAATCGTGTTGAGTGGTTTTAAGTTTTATGTCCCACCAACAGCTTCGGTCATACGTAGACGGGGCCTCGGTTTAAAGACTCATCCGCAAAATCTGGAGAAGCCCTAGATCGAACCCACGAACGCTGGTTTATGAGGCGAGATTGTTAATAGTATATTCAAAAAGCATACGCAAACGTTAGCTGCACCCTGCCAATCATATCTGCGACTACTATAACTATATATTAAGTTCCAGCTTGATCCGATGAAAATTTAGCTAGACTTAACCCGCAACGAAAAGTTTACAGGCTGATGAACGGGCGGACAAACAGATGGACGAAGGCTGAGGGGCATACATTATGCGACCGTTTTATCAAAAGGGCGTATAAAAACAGTATTTTATTTCTGTTCCAAGACATTGGTTATCGTCGAGTGGCAAGTTTCAGTGACTGTAAGCACTTTCTTTTATATTATTATTAAATGCCATACAATTAAAAATGCATTTTATCTTTTATTTGTGTTATCCCCTTTCTATCCTGACAAATTTTGTTTTCAAAACACCAATAGTGCGCTTGAGGCATCCATTGTTTTGACCTACATATTTCAAAACCCGAAATTGCAACTGGTCAGAATCGGTGACCTTTGAACTTGCCTCATTTTAAAGTAACTGTGCAAAATTTTGTTATGAAAATATTGCGAGGGTTAAAACAACATTACCAGAAACTGTAAACTTTCAGAGAACATGTCTACAAATGGTATAATAGATATTCGTATTGAATTACGTTTTAGCATGTCAGAGACATACAACTCTATCATGGCATTTTACAACCCTTTGGTTGTGACAATATATGAGATGTGATGATGATGATGATTTCGTGTTTAACGACGCGTCAACCCTCTTTGTGGGCCATAAGCGTCAAGGGGTTAATGGTTAAAAGGCATGTAGAATTATGAGAATATTAAAAGTAAATAAGTCAATTTCTTTTAAGAATAAAATGATATTATCAACAAGTACATCTTGAAACAATTGTCGCAAAGTGTCAGCTTTGAAGAACATGTATATATTACGGGACTGTGAAAATTCTATACATTCAATTAAGATATGCTTAACAGTGAATGGCTGCTCACATCCTACACAAGAAGGCTGATCATCACCATTAAAAATATAAGAATGAGTTACTCTAGTATGGCCAATGCGCAGTCGCGTTAATACCACATCCTCTTTCCTGGAAAACTGTGGAGGAGAGCATTTTGTTCCAACGACAGGTTTAATGGCATGGGGTTTGTTGTCTATTGCATGGTCCCATTTGCCTTGCCATTCCGACATTATGTATCTGTTGATAAATGGTTTAAAATTATTAAAAGGAATTTCAAAATAGATGGATCAAGATTGAGCGATTCCTTTGCTTTCTTGTCAGCATGTTCATTGCCGACAATGCCAATATGGCTCGGAAGCCAACAAAACAGGATTGGTGTGTTTTAGAAATTTCATGATTGTTTTCGATCAATTTTTGTTTTTGAGGATTTTAGATGACGAATGGTCTAAGGCATTTAGTACAGAAAGTGAATCAGAAAATATCATTGCTTTTTGAATTGTTGAAGAACTTATAAAATCTAAAGCTAGGTCTATTGCTTTGGCTTCAGCTGTAAAAATACATGAACCATCCTGAAGGAGCAAAGTTTGGTGCGTATCTTTAGAAACATACGCACAACCGACTTTTTCTGCTTCTTATAGACTTTCTGGTAATCATAATAACGTGACTGCAGTACCTGAAATTTTTGTTTCAGTAGTATCGGATTCGCTTCTGATTGTTACCATCATGTAAGTCAAACAGAACAGAAGGCTTTTTAATACACCAAGATGGTACGTCGGCAGTTTCATGTTTTTAAATATTTTTAAGCTCGATACCTGAATGTTCTAGCAGTGGTAATATAGATGGATAAGCAGCAAGTTTGATAGCATACTGAAGAGAAAGTTTTTCTCTGCGCGAAGTTAAAGATGGTACACCAGCTTCCACATAAAGGCTTAGTACAGGAGAAGTACGAAAGGCCCCCCATAGCCAGACGAAGGCCTTGGTGATGGATAGTATATAAAGATTTTAAATAGGACTTTCTGGCAGAACCACAAACAACAGACCCATAATCTAATTTAGATCGTATCAATGATCGGTAAAGATGTAATAATGTATACCGATCTGCTCCCCAACTTGTATGAGCTAAAACCTTCAAACGATTCAAAGCTTTTAAGCATTTTGCTTTAAGATATTTGATATGGGGAATGAAGGATATTTTTTATCAAATATGACCCCAAGAAATTTGGCTTCTTCAACAGCACGGATTTGTGATCCGTATAAAAACAGGGAAGGATGGTCGTGTTTCTTCCGTAGCTTACAAAATTGAACACACTGCTTCGACTTGGAGAACTTGAAACGATTTTTATCAGTCCATTCTGCTATTCTTTTTAAATTTTGTTGTAACTTTCGTTCAATTGTTTTCATATTTTTTGAACGGTAACATATACAAAAATCATCAACATACAACGAACAATCTGTTTTGTCGTCCAAACATTATACAATATTAATTATTTTGATGTTAAATAGCGTCGTTGAGAGAATACTGCCTTGTAGGACACCCTGCTCTTGTTCATAGAGATCTGACAGGGTAGATCCCACACGCACCTGAAATATGCGCTCACCTAAAAATCTTTCAATGAAACTGGGAAGTTTTCCTCTCAAGCCTAAGTTATGGAGATCTTTCAATATCCCATAACGCCATGTGGTATCATATGCTTTCTGTAAGTCGAAAAAAAACAGCTACTACGTGTTCTCTGTTAATAAAAGCATTTCGTATAAATGTTTCTAGTCTTATTAAATTGTCGTTGGTACTACGTTCCGAACACAAACCTGACTGATATTCTGAAATGGGGTTGTTGGACTCTAAGTACCAGACTAATCTCTTGTCTATCATTCTCATAAATGTTTTACACAAACAACTTGTCAAAGCTATCGGTCGATAATTCGTAGGTTCTTCATGATCTTTCCCTGGTTTTGGAATTGGTACAACTGTAGCTAAACGCCAGAATCCAGAATTGTTTCTGATATGTTTGCCAATGGAAAGCCATAGGAAGACTTCCAAAATCTCGGATATACCCTTCTCGGATTTTACACCTTTTCTTCGTTCGGGTCGATGGGCATGGTGAGCGAAGCTTGCTTACCAAGTAATGCTTACCATCTGCGGACGCCTGATTGCGCTCTTCTTGAGTCCATGTCTGTTGATCTGAACATTGATATTTGCCATTTTGTCTATGGACTTATGATTTTGGATTAACGCTTTGGTACTACGACCTAAACTACTCTCAGGTCAGACCCACGTTTGCCAAATATTATTAAAGATATCTCAAAGTGTTAAAAGAGAACTTTTTGGCAGATGCTTAAGCATCGGGGCCGGTTCCCGTATTGTGTGATTTTTCAATGGCTTCAACTAGTTCGGATAAGTTAAAAGGTTTGTTGTATTCTTCGTGATTGAGGGATTTGAAGTTTAGATTTCTTTTCTCTTGGTCCTTTTGGAAATTTCTAAAAGTGTCAGAATAATTTCGCGGTGATGAATTACTCAAGAATGTGCTACCAAGAGTATCTGAAATATCTTTTTAGTTGAAGCTTTTGTGTCGAAACCAGTATTTAAATGTGTAAAACTAGGGGACTTTGTTTTTCCTGAAATTTTTCGGACCATATTCCTAACCTTTTTAATGGGGGTTTTGTAGTTTAATTTAGAGACATATTCTCTCCACGACTTTCGTTTGGAAGCTCGGATTGTTCGCCGAGCTTTAGCTCTAAAATCTTTTACGTCGTTTAATTTTTCTGAAGTTGGACTTTTACAGAGCTTATTTAGAGCCTGTTTGCGCTTTTGAATAGCTTCTTTACAGTCATTATTAAACCAAGGTTTGTTTTACTTAGTATTTGTGGAGGTCTTTGGAATGTATCGTTCTGATATATAAATAAGTGTATCTGTGAAATCAGAAACAATGTCAGATGATTCATTTAAGTGATCAACTGATAACTCTTCTTCACATAAATTATGGAATTATTCCCAGTCGGCTTTATTCATTTTCCATTTCGGGTTACAGTCCTTATCTGGTTCGTTTACACTCTCAATTATAACAGGGGAGTGATCACTATCGCACTGATCATCATGAACAGACCAGTCATAGTCCAAGAAGAGAGATGGGTGACACAAAGAGAGATCTAAAGAAGATAAATGACCTGTAGCAGGGTGAAGGTAAGTATAAGATTTATCATTTATCAAGCAAAGATCGCTCTTTGCAATGAAATCTTCGACAAGTGCTCCTCTGTTATTGATATCTTAGCCCCATAGAATATTGTGACCATGGAAGTCGCCAACTAAAAGATATGGCGATGGAAGTTGACTCAGCAATGAGTCAAAGTATCCGGGCTTTAAAGAAAATGAGGGTGGAATATATAGAGAGCAAATTGTAGTTTCTTTATCCAGAGAAACCGATACTGCTACAGCTTGTAGGTCTGTTTTTAATTTGATCTCTCTTTGTGGTAAACATGATTTAACAAAAATTGAACTGCCACCAGATGGTTTGTTACCATCAGAATAGATATAGTTGTATGTATTGAAACCCCTGGCATCAATGTTGTCATCAGTTTTTTTAAAACGTTTATTGCAAACAAAAAACCGATGGGTTTAATAACGAAATAAGTAATAAGAGTTCATTTTATTTTGATTTAAGACCTCGACAATTCCATTGTATTATTTTGTGTTTTAAATCCATTTTATGGAGAGATTTAGACTAGAAACTATCATGGAGCTGCAATTGGTGATATAGATCTGCTACCAGCAGCTCGTGGTGTTGCTGACCTCGATCTGTTATTGCCGCTTGGTGATGATAGAGTTTCAGTGAACTCCATATCACTGTCACTCAAAGACCCGAATCTGTTCTGGGCTTTTATATTGTCTCTTTCCATTTTACGTTGTCTGTCTGTTTGTTTGAGAGACATTTGCTTTTTCGGATCTTCCGATCCATTATTAGTTCGACCGGAGTCGAGTTTCTGTTTTACATGTGGCGCTGGCTTCGGTACGGCCGCTGTCGACCGATCTGAAGCAACCTGGATTGCGCCATTTGATAAATTGGTTGAACTTTTTGGTGCTGAAGTGGATTTACTCCATGCACCAGATTTTTTCAGTTCAGCTATGTATGAATCAACAGTCTATGTTGCGGAGCTGGACACTTTTACACCAGCACCCTTTGTGATGCTGGCGTAACTGATGGTTGGTGTTGCGTTTCGATCCTCAACAATTTTCCGCGCTTCTGGGAAGGTTATCGCTCTTTGGTATTTTACAGTGAGTATTTCTTTTTCTTATTTCCATGCTGGACATTCTCAGCATGTTTGCCGCTGTAGCGTGAGATTATTGATCCCGTGAGATTCTTCAGTCGCACCGGAAGCGACTGAAATCCCTCACGGAGGGGTGTGAGATAATTCAGCCGTGAGAAGTGTAATACTCTATAAAATACTGGAACTCTCTTAGTATATTAAATGATAAATTATAACACATTAATTAAACTTAAATTTTAAGCTGCAGATGCCTATCTGAGGAAATTAGAAGCTATGTTACTGGTGATTTTATAATATTTATTTATTTATTTATTTATTTATTTATTTATTTATTTATAGACGGTCCGACTCGCACCGCTTTTCCTGGTCAGGCTTAGATCCTGTAAGTGGTTTACCAGTTCTCGTGTGCGGTCGGTTTCAGCTCTGCGTTGAAGCATTGTGGAGCCCATCTATTTCTTCAAGCCCCGATGGGCAAGATGACTTCTAACTTCTGCTTCGACGTTGTTAAGGTAGGTGAGTAAGTAGGTAGGTGATTGGTGACTAGATTGGTAGGTAGGTGGGTAGCTGGGTAGGTAGGTGGGTAGCTGGGTAGGTAGGTAAGTTTGATTTGAGGTTTAACGTCCCCGTCAACACTATATAGGTCATTTGGAGACGATGTTCCAATTTCGTGGGACCCGACTTTGACATAAAATAACATCTCAAGACCTGCCGCCCAATAAAACGATATGGAGCGTGATAGCCCAGTGATTAGTGCACTTGCCTCTGATGCTAGAGGTCCTGGGTTCGATTCCCGGCAGCGGCGATAAAAATTCGGTGTCCGAACACGCTCCATTGGCATCATTTGCAGGGTTGAATGTCATAAAGTGCACCATCCTTCGGATCGGGACGTTAACTGGAGGCCCCCCTGTGCAGGGGGGAACGTCCCCCGTGCAGGTTAAAGATCCCTGCCGTAATTACATGATTACTGTGTAGGCTTTCATCCTGCAAACCTGGAGTGTTTATAATGTACACCTGCGGTAATGGCCAAATATGACAAAAGCAGTATCAGTAGAAAGAAAGAAGGAAAGAAAGAAACTAATGGGGTTTATATGCATTGACGGTCCGACTCGCATCACTTTGGGCGGGGGCTTAAGCGGTTTGCCAGTACTCATGTGCAGTCGGGCATTATGCAGCCCATCATTTCTTAAAGTCCCGATGGGCGGGGTAGATTTATGTAGGTAGGTTAGGAGATGTATCTTGGTGGGAAGGTATATAGTTAGGTAGGTTTGATTTGAGGTTTAACGTCCCCGTCAATACTATATAGGTCATTTGGAGACGATACTTCCAATTTCGTAGGACCCGACATTGAGATGTAAAGACATCTCAAGACCTGTCGCCCAATGAAACCAATAGGGTTTTCATGCATGGACGGTCCTACTCACATCATTTTGCCTGGGCAGGCTTATGCGGTTTACCAGTACTCAGGTGGTAAGGAATCATGCAGCCCATCTAGTTCTTCAAGTCCAGATGGGCAGGGTAGATTTAGGTAGGCAGGTGAGGGGGGGTGTTGGTGGGAAGGTAGGTTTTGTTTGATTTGAGGTTTAACGTCCCCGTCAACACTTTAAAGGTCATTTTGGAGACGTTGCTTCCAATTTTGTGGGACTTTTATCCGACATGGAGATGAAATGACATCTCAAGCCCTGCCGCCCAATGAGACCGATAGAGTTTATAAGCATGGACGAGCCGACTCGCAACGCTTTGCTCGGCCAGGCTTAGAGCTCATCTAGGCGGTTTATCAGTACTCATGCGCGGGTCGGGTTCAGCTCTGCGTGGAAGCATCATGCAGCCCATATATTTCTTCAAGCCCCGATGGGCGGGGGCCTAATGGAAGGTAGGTAGATGTTTGTTTGATTGTTTGTTTGTCTTGAGGTTAAAGTGAACACTGTGAAGTTAAGTTTGGAGACATGGCGAGCAATCTGCTGGATTTTTACCCGACATTGAGATGAAATGACTTCTCAAGTTCTACCGCCTTATGAAACCGATAGGGTACTTAGGTAGGTAGGTAGGTAGGTAGGTAGAAATAAGTAAATGTATGTTTGACCGTCCGTTCCTATGCGGAAAGAAGCCTCCATGATGGAGTTTTTATGTTACTGGCCTCATAGACCTGGGGTCACATATTCGATCCCGGGTTTTCACAGACTTTCGTATGAGTCTTTCAATCGAGGTCCCATCTCCGTAGGTGGGTCGTAAAACTGAATGACAAACTCTTGCTGTCGAGTCCTCACCGTTGTTTCATCGCTGTGGTTGTTTGAGTTTTGTTTTCACGGAGATGTTGCACTGAGAGGGAGTTAGGAGGCCTTCGTGCAGACTGAACAAATTATTTGTCTGAATCGCGACGACTGTAAGGGCGAGGATTGTGACCCCTCCCCCCACCACACACACAGTTGAATTCGATCACTGACCGTTCAAAGGCGGTTCCATTGTCACAGTCCTACCTACACCTTTCTAACTACCTGCATTTGCCCTACCTACATACCTTCCTGCCTACCTAATTACCATGCAATCCAGCTATTTCTTCAAGCCCCAGTGGGCGGGGCCGGACTGCATATCTACCTGCCTACCTACCTACGTACATACCGACTTAGTCGCCCCCGCCCATCGGGGTTTGGATAAATAGATGGGCTGCATGGTGCTTCCCCGCAGGGCTGAAACTGACCACACATGAGTACTGGTAAACCGCTTAGAAGGACTAAGCCTGCCCAGGCAAAGTGGTATGAGACAGTCCGTCCAAAGCATTTTGGTTTTATTGGGCGGCAGGACTGCAGCTGTCATTTCATCTCAATGTCGGGTAAAAGTCCCACAAAATTGGAAGCAATGTCTCTAAAATGACCTAAATAGTGTTGACGGGGTCATTAATCCCAATTCAAAGAAAAACATACCTACTTAGTAACATTCCTACCTACCTATACGTCTACACTCCGCACCTTCCTATCGATATACGTACGTTATACCTACTTACCTACATTGCTGCCTGCCTACCTACCTACCTACCTACCTACCTACCAAAACAAGCAATAAACGATTCTACCTTTCCTATAGATCTACCTACATACCAATCGCTACCAGCCCAAACCTACCATTCCTACCTTATCACACAAACACGCCTATATAATTTTGATCCCCTTAAACCCCACTTTTAGATATTAAAACTGGGGTTTACATGGATATTTATTATTTGTCTTATTTCTGCTCGAAAACATAGATTGTGGATACTCGTTAGAACCGACCCACCGAGGCGGTTCTGACGAGTACCCACAATGTATGTTTTGTGCAGAAATATGAAAAATATCAGGATTTTTATCTGAAAATGTTCGTTTTTGGTGGTACAATTTTTGTCAATATACTTGAATTTGCGTGTTTTCGTAATATACCTACCTACATGCATATCTCCACTCTACCTACCTGTCGCCCCCGCCCATCGGGGCTTGAAGAAATATATGGGCTGCATGATGCTTCCGCGCAGAGCTGAAACCGACCGCATACGAGTACTGACTGGTAAACCGCGTAGAGGCTCTAAGCCTACCCAGGGATAGCGGTCGGATTCGGACCGTTCATGCTTATAAACCCTATTGGTTTCATTGGGCGACAGGGCTTGAGATGTCATTTTATCTCAGTGTCGGGCCAAAGTCACACAAAAATGAAAGCAACGTCTCCAAAATGACCTGTACCGTGATGACGGGGACGTTAAACCTTAAATCAAACACACAAACAAAACCAATCTATCTATCTAACTTCCTACCTAACTACAGCGGCGTCGTAAGCCCCCGCCTGAAATAGATGTGCTGCATGGTGCTTCCAGGCAGAGCGGAATCCGACCGCACACGAGTACTGGTAAGCCGCTTAGAGGATCTAAGCCTGCCCAGCTACAGCGGTGCGAGTCGGACCGTCCATGCTTATAAACCGCATTGATTGCATTGGGCGATAGGGCTTGAGATGTCATTTCGGTATAAGTCCCACAAAATTGTAAGCAACGTCTCCAAAATGACCTTTACAGTGTTGACGGGGACGATACACCTTAAATCAAACAAAAAAAAAAACCTACAGCATCGAAAGAAGAAGTTAAAAGTAAGCATACCTACCTATACCTGCACATCCACCCACGCACCCACTACCTATATACCTGCCTACCTAACTACCATGTAGCCCATCTGTTTCTTCAAGCCCCGATGGGTCGGGCCGATTTTGATTGGTTGATAGTGAGCACTGAGTTCGGTAATTACTTCTGTTTTTTTTTTTTGTTTTTTTTTTTTTTAAAGTTTAAAAAAATTGTATTGTAAAGTTTGTATTTTTTGTATGTGAGTGGGTGTTTTTTTTTTTTTTTTTTTTTTTTTTTTTTGTATTGTATTGTATTGTATTGTATTGTAAAGTTTAAGCATTTTACGTCCGCTGCGGTCAGGCGCGTTAGCATTGCCCCACAACAGGATGTAAAGTTTGAGTGCTTCTGAGCTGCAAAACGCGGCAGATTTTGTGAAATGTGAGTCATGCTGAACTGCCAGTGCCTTCCCCTAAGTAAAGTAGAAGCACTGTAATTTAGAATTTTTAACGCCAGATCGAAAATGGGCATGAAACTGCAGAGGTATCAATGCCATTTTTTTTGTTTTGTTTTGTTTAATTTTCTTTTGTTGAAACGGTTAAGAGAAAACCTGTTTGGTTGACATTAAGCATTATTACCCCATACAAGCAGAAAGGTGTGAAAATTAGTCACTGTTTTGATAAGCATGGGGACAACAGGAAATGTCAAACCATAAATCACTCATGTTAATCACCTTGGTACATACACATGTAGCTAAAATTTAAATTCCATGAAACCCATGTTTAACAGGATTCAATATCCTTTGGAAGCTAGGAATACGAGTTGAAAAGGTAAGAGTGTACATGCTTACTCTAAGCCTCGTATTATGATTAATATTATGATTATTATTTTTACTATAATTGTTATTATTATTTTTATTTTATTATCTTTAATAATAATAATAATAATAATAATAATAATATTGTTATTATTATTTTTGTAAAAGGGTACTTATATTGAGATCAGGCTTATTTAGGCAGAATAATAATTTTAAAATTTCCAAAGAACTGGCTTTTAAAAGTATGAATTGCAAAAACACGCCTATTAAAAATATATTAAAACATTACCATCAAACTTTTGGATCAAATATTCTGATATATTTTCATATTTCCGCTGGAAAACATAGATTAAAGGTACTCGTTAGAATCGCCTCGCCGAGACGGTTCTAACGAGTACCTACAATCTTTGTTTTCCAGCGGAAATAGGAAAATAATATACACCTCTGTAAACCCCAATACGGATATCTTTCGAAAATAAATAAATAAATAAATAAATAAATAAATAAATAAATAAATAAATAAAGCTTGTTTTAATTAGTGTTCTATTTAAAGTTCGTAATGTAAGCATTTCAAACATAGGCTCAAGATGAAAGGGGCAGGTGGATGACATTTCTCACGGCCTTCTTGCGCATGCGCAGATATACCTTGGTATTAACTTTTTCATGGGTTTAAAGATCTCACGCTACACCGCCACAATTGATGCATTTGGCCTCATTCTTACACTTTCAAAGATTATCGACATGTTTGTCTTCACCACAGTTTGGACAGAGTTGTTTCTTCTGACATCTGCTTTCGTGGTGGCCAAAAACCTGACACGAGTAACATCTGAGAGGGTTTGTTTTCATTGCTCTTAAAGGAACTCATTTTTGATTTTTATTTGCCTTCACTGCAGCTGGTGTTGTGCCGTGTGGCGGCCGTAAAACGTCTCCCCGTACATCATCCATAGTGCAGTTTATATTTTACTTTTGGTCCTTTGAGATCAGCGTGAATATTCTGAGAAATCAGAAATAAATTATTGGTTTAGACTCATATTCTAGACAGGTTTTTAATTATTTGGACCCCATTTTGATTTATATCTGTCTTTTAATCGACTGCCTATTCAATTTGTAAAATTGCAGTATGTTTCCTCTGGCTTTCTTTGCCGGATCATTACAGGGTCACTGGTGAGGCTTTATTAGCCGAAACTACGTAGTATGACCCATTTTCTTTCTTATGAATGTTTTCATTGCTCTTAAAGGAACTCATTTTTGATTTTTATTTGCCTTCACTGCAGCTGGTGCTGTGCCGTGTGGCGGCCGTAAAACGTCTCCCCGTACATCAACCATAGTGCAGTTTATATTTTACTTTTGGTCCTTTGAGATCAGCGTGAATATTCTGAGAAATCAGAAATAAATTATTGGTTTAGACTCATATTCTAGACAGGTTTTTAATTATTTGGACCCCATTTTGATTTATATCAGTCTTTGAATCGACTGCCTATTCAATTTGTAAAATTGCAGTATGTTTCCTCTGGCTTTCTTTGCCGGATCATTACAGGGTCACTGATGAGGCTTTATTAGCCGAAACTACGTAGTATGACCCATTTTCTTTCTTATGAATGTTTTCATTGCTCTTAAAGGAACTCATTTTTGATTTTTATTTGCCTTCACTGCAGCTGGTGTTGTGCCGTGTGGCGGCCGTAAAACGTCTCCCCGTACATCAACCATAGTGCAGTTTATATTTTACTTTTGGTCCTTTGAGATCAGCGTGAATATTCTGAGAAATCAGAAATAAATTATTGGTTTAGACTCATATTCTAGACAGGTTTTTAATTATTTGGACCCCATTTTGATTTATATCAGTCTTTGAATCGACTGCCTATTCAATTTGTAAAATTGCAGTATGTTTCCTCTGGCTTTCTTTGCCGGATCATTACAGGGTCACTGATGAGGCTTTATTAGCCGAAACTACGTAGTATGACCCATTTTCTTTCTTATGAATGTTTTCATTGCTCTTAAAGGAACTCATTTTTGATTTTTATTGGTATATACCTCTACGTTAATCGAAAGATATGCTACTTTGATTTTCTTGGGCAGAACTGGTGTATTAAAGGTCAACACGTAAGTACCTGTTGGCTTCAATACACCACCTCTACGAACTTGGATGTTACGACGACGTCACTCACTAGGATTTTGAAAACAGGAGTTTAAGAATCCATCAATGGAAAAAGTTGGATTCAAATCTGAAAAGTTGGAGTCAAATTTTGAAAAGTTGGAGTTTGACCCTAAAAGCGTGTGTCAATTATGGCTAAATGTGTACGGCTGTAGAGTGCGACTCCAAAAGACTTTGGGGCATGAACCCTTATTCTGCTTAATATGACAAACCCTTTTCTTGCAGTGGAGATCCCGATCAGATGGCTTCCATCTAATCAGGATTAACACTGTCACTCAGATTGTGAATTTGAATGGATAAATAACATTAGGCTTTGGAAGTCATGAGTGGACTGGGTAAATTAATTTATTCATAAGGATATGGGTTTAAATTGAGTGTGAGCAGTTAAGTCGTACAGGCTCTGATCAGGCTGCACCAACAGGACAAGTCTGTTCAGGCCATGCACTACATCCTAGTACATAAAATGGCATATGAAACTTTTGGATTCCTTGATATGTTTCACGACCATGTCCTGGAAATTTTGATTTTTTACCCCCGCGGGCCCTACCCCCCTGGGCCTACCCCCAGGGCGTGATAAAAATTCCGAAAGTGTCATGCACTCCCCAGACCAAAGATCTGTCAGTTCCCAAAGTTTCAGGTTTCTATCTATCACCGTCTAGGAGTTATCCGGTAAGACGGACGGACGGACGACGAAGACCGTTACAATAGCCCCACGTGGGGACAGAAAAAAAACCCAACAGTGCAGGCCCAGATCAGATGCCACAGGTGTCTGTTCCGGACCTGCACTATTAGCAGGCAGTTCAACACTTGATAATTAATTTCTTTCAATCAAATAGACCTAATCAAGGTAACTTGATAATGCGACAAACTCGAGTCATAATTTTCTTTAATCGTAATAAAAACGATTTAAACACTAGATTATCGCATCCTTTAATTATGCCTCCGACATTTTTTTCAACAATCAAATTACCGATAATCCAACTGTGTATACAAGTATCCGGAAACAAAACAGTCAATTAATGTTAATCAGCCACGAGATTGCTGCATCTCGCAAACTGCAAGACTGACCTGCCAATCTTCTAGCCGTGACGCTTTGATTGGCCGAGAGAGTAATACAGACGACTGTCCTCGCCAGGTAATGCTTGAACAAGCCTGGCGGCGACGATTAACGGTAAACTTTTGATCCGAAAGCGGTAGCTAAATTTGGAGATCAATTGGACACCCGCTGTCATCTTTTGATGTGATTGAGGTCATTTTTTACACGGGATTACGGACGCGTCAGGCGAAAAAAAATGGCGTAATTAAGAATCCACGACAGGAAATTTTACGCGTACAAAAGCAAAAACAGGCGTAAAAATACGCCGGATTCGGCGTTTCCGAGAACACCAATGACGCCCTCGGATGTCAAGTTGTCAATTATCTCTGCATCGCTGCAAGGACGTAGCTCTGGGCTGCGGATGACACCTTTACACGAATTGAGTGTATTGTGCAGAGACACCTTGACCTTGAGATCGAAGCGCTTTGTGGTACCAAGCAGGCTTTTAACCTGCTGTTCTCTCTCGACTTCCAAGAGGAGATCACCTGACTCAAGCTTTTTGATGCGTTTTTGGTGTCCGACAATGGACATAATACTCTTTTCAATTACAAATGGCGATAAACTTGACACAGTGCTAGTTTCTTCGACTGATGTCATAACCAAGAAGCGTGGAAAATTGAAGATCTTTGGTGCTTCTGTGGCGGTTTATTTATGGTGTTGTTTGTTACTTACTGTGTGTATCACTTGTGTCTTTTTACTTTGGATTGCCATATGGCCATTTTTGGGGAAAGTAACTGCCCTTATGGCCTTCCTTTGTTTAGGATTCCATTATGGTCTGGTTCCTTAATGTTTGTGTTTCTTTCCCTTTGGTGTCTTTGATGGGTGGAGTAAGTTAATTGTATCGATTTCAGATCTTTGTTTTACTTCTACTTTTCAGACTGCTGACTAGACTGTTGTCTAGATTGGTGACTGGGATCATCCGTTTCGGATGAATCCTCGTCTTTTTTACGTTTAGATGCGTTGGTGCGGTTATTTTTTTTCCATTAGCCATAAGAAAAAATTCAAGTTTCGTCCCAAGTGCTCTCCGCCCTCCGTGGAGCCCTACAAGGGAACACCATAATGGAGTGGTTATCCAACTCGCAGGTGTTAGAGATACACGTGAGATATACTCGTATAAACAAAATGACTACACGATTGATCCGTTTAGCCACCGCCTTCTAGAGATAGAAAGACAAAAAAAGGTCAGGTAAATTGGCATATGGTTGGTATCAAAGATGTCTACACCCGTCTACACCGAAAAGCCAGGCCAAAGAGGCGTGTTAGGTACCTGAAGCACCGCCACCTCAGGTAACCCCCAACCTCCAGGATCCCTTCTTCCGGCTTACAGGACGCCACCCACGGCAAACGGGTGGTACTTCCTTTAGCTCTTCCGAGTGGGCACAGAGACCACAGCGGCCAAGTGCCCAGTGGGAATTGTGCTCCCAGGGCCACGGCAAGGCAGGAAGTCTAATACCTTGGGGGAAAACCTAAACAAAGGAAGGCCATAAGGACAGTTACTTTCCCACAAATTGGCAAATGTAGTTTCTTTATCCAGAGAAACCGATACTGCTACAGCTTGTAGGTCTGTTTTTAATTTGTTCTCTCTTTGTGGTATACAGGCTTTAACAAAATTTGAACTGCCACCAGATGGTTTGTTACTATCAGAATAGATAATGATATATGTACTGAAAACGGGCCTCCGTGGCCTAGTGGATAAGAGCGCTGACTCTTAGTCATTAGGTCTCTCACCGCCGTAGGTTCGAGCCTCGCTCGGGCCACGTGTGAGACGCCAAGTTCTGCAACGGAAGGTCAGGTGGTTTTTCTCCGGGTACTCCGGTTTTCGCCCACCTCTGATTAACGATCGGCTCGATATGAGTGAAATAATCTTGAAAGGGCCGTAAAACCCATCAAAAAAAAAAAAAAAAATATGTACTGAAACCTCTGACATAAATGTTGTCATCAGTTTTTGAAAAAAGTTTCTTGCAGACAAAAAACGATGGGTTTAATAAAGAAATAAGTAATAAGAGCAGTAAGATTTAAGACCTCGACAATCTCATTGTATTTTTTGTGTTTTAAATCCATTTTATGGAGAGATTAAGACAATATCCTATTTTGGAGCTGCAATTGGTGATATCGATCTGTTTTTGCCACTTCGTGGTGTTGTTGACCTCGATCTGTTTTTATCACTTCGAGGTGAAGGAGTTTCAGTGAACTCATTATCACTATCACTCAAACATCCGAATCTGTTCTGAAATTATATATTGCCGCTTTCCATTGTACGTTGTCTGTCTGTTTGAGTGGTTCTACCAGAGTCGGGTTTCGCTGTTGCATGCGGCGCTGGCTTCGGTACGGTCGTTGTCGACCGATTCGGAGCATTGCGCCATTTGATAATTTGTTTGAACATTGTGGTGCTAGAGTGGATTTACTCCAGGCACCAGATTTTCTTCAGTTCAGCTATGATTCAGCAGTCTGTGTTGCGGAGCTAGTACATTTTACACCAGCACCCTTTGTGATGCTGGCGTACCCGATGGTTGGTGGTGTGTATCGCTCTTCGACAATGTTCCGCGCTTCTTGGAATGTTATCCCCCTTTGGTATTTGGCAGTGAGTACTTCTTTTTTTTATTTTCGACTTCGGACAGTCTCGGATGTTTGCCATCACAATTTATGCATTTGGCTTCATTTTTGCAGTTGATGTGATTATCAACATGCTTTTCTTCACCACAATTAGAACAGAGTTTTTTCTCTGACATTTGCTTTCGTGATGGCCAAAAACCTAACAAGAGTAACTTCTAAGAGGGTTTGGGATGTATATATCTACGTTAATGGAAAGATATGCTACTTTGATTTTCTTGAGTAGAATTGGTGTATTAAAAGTCAACACATAAGTACCTGTTGGTTTTAGTACACCATTTCTACGGACGTTGGTGTTACGAACACCAATTACGCCTTGATCTTTCAGGTTATCAACGATCTCTTCGTCTGTACAAGGACGCAGTTCTGGACTGCGAATCACTTACTTAGATGAGGAATATATCAGAGTTTCGTCCCAAGTGCTCTCCGCCCTCCGCGGAGCCCTACAAGGGAACACCATAATGGAGTGGTTTTCCAACTCGCAGGTGTTAGAACACAAAATGCCTACACGATTGGTCCGTTTCGCCACCGCCTTCTAGAGATAAAAAGATAGAAAAGGGTAAGGTAAATGGGCATATGGGTGGTATCAGAAAAGATACTAAAAGAATGGAAAAGAAAGCAAAGAGATATCTCTAGGGCTTGGCGCGACCAGCCGATTGTCCGTGCCGGACCGCACGGCCACCCGTCTACACCGAAATGCCTGGCCAAAGAGGCGTGTTGGGTGCCTGAAGCACCGCCAGCTCAGGTAACCCTCAACCTCCAGGATCCCTTCTTCCGGCTTACAGGACACAACCCACGGCAAACGGGTGGTACTTCCTTTAGCTCTTCCCAGTAGGCGCAGAGACCACAGCGGCAATGTGTCCAGTGGGAATTGAGCCCACAGGGCCACGGCAAGGCAGGAAGTCTAATACCTGGGGGTATATGAGATGTATCCAGTAGGGATATGCAACACTGTGTCCACTTTTTATGACTAAAGAAACACAGTGTGCTTGTTATTCACGACAGCTTTTTGGGGCTGCATCCGAAAAGGATGAGAGAGCAAAAATAAACAAGGCATGTTTTCACTTTTGAACCGCACAGCGAAGACAAACGTTAAGCACTGGAATCAATTTTGGGGCAGTCCCTGTAGATTAAAATGGAAACTGAATCCAACAGGTCATGTGACTTGAAGTAGCAGAAGACAGAAAATGCTGTGATGGGGAAAATGTTTCGATAAATAAAATATGTCTTTTTGGAGGCACAGTTGAACAAATTAAAAAAGGTTTTAACAAAAACCGCCAAGGAATAAAATAATAATAATAATCATTGACCTTATTTATAGCAGATAACACATTTAGTACTAGTACCAATCTTCCATGTGGTCCTCTTTTCCTCGGTAGTAACCAGTACTAAGCAACACTTGGCGCTTGCGGGGATCGAACTGGCTATCACTCTATCTCAAAGCCGATGCTTTACCACTGCACCGCAAGGCTCCATAAAGAAATATTAATTTGTTGTTTTTTTTTCACTCACATCTTTGAATAGAATTTTTCGAGGTTGTTGACAGAAATGACAGGACTTTATTTGTACTTGAAACCACTGGATGTGATGATGTCACAGATCTCTTTACTAAGCAACTAACACGATGAATATGTCAATAGACACCAACTTGTGACCAAGGGACACTACTCCACTTCCGAAAATAAACACAAGAAACTGTCAAAACCAAACAGATGCCTCGGATTTGTTTTGCTGACCCTTATAATAATGACAGTCCCCATACCCAAAAATGAGATGAAGGTCAGAATACACAAAAACCTTGAATATGTCCGGAAAAAATTCGTGCTTGCTCTGGCCTGTGACATTGAAACGAACCCGGGACCTGTGAAATACCCATGCCTGGCCTGTGAAAAACCTGTGGCCAAAACGCACAGTGCAGTTATGTGCGATATGTGTGAAAAATGGATTCACATTAAATGTGGCAATATAACACCTGTTCTTTATAAGGTGCTGGGTGAATCGGACGACCCATGGCACTGCCATAGCTGCAGTGCACCAGACATTACGCAAATCTTCCAATTCTCTGAATCCTTCTCTACATTGAATAAAAAACTTAGTGATCATACCAATCAACCAGATTGCGAACGGTATGACAATATTAATGATAGCTACATACCACAACCAGACCCTGAAGAGGACTGGGACACGCTCCCAGCCCCTCACCCTGAAAATGACAGTGAACACTCTAGTGCGAGCAATGACTCAGTGTTCTCAACCTCAGATATATCAACAGAGGGAGAGAATATCTATGTGTTTGAACAACTGAGAAATTTAAGAAATTAAAACAGAAAGCGACCTATTTTGTGCTATATTAACATAAATAGCGTAAGGTATAAATTTGAGGAGGTGAAAGAAATTTTGACAGATAAACTGGTCGATATGCTTATAATTGCAGAGACAAAGATTGGTGAGTCATTCAATGAAAACCTCTTCAAGGTCGAGGGCTATACGACAGAAAGGCGGGACAGAACTGCACATTGTGGTGGCCTTATGACCTTCGTTCGATCTGATCTACCATTCAAGAGGCAAAAAGATCTTGAATGTGAAGAGGTAGAAACTATATGCTTTGAACTATGCATGTTTAAAAGAAAATGGTGCACCATGGGAGCTTATAAACCTCCCTCAATGAAAAACAAAAACTTTGAAGCGGATCTGACTAAATCCCTTGACAAAATGTTCATAAACTATGAAAACCAAATCTGCATAGATGACCTACATTATGACTTCCTGAAAAAAGAAAAATGTCAGCCTTTTGTAAATGTATGCGACAATTTCAATTTGGACTGCCTGATAAAAGAACCAACTTGCTACACTAAAAATTAGGTGTCCAGCCTTGATTGATGTATTCCTGATAAACTCTAAGACACTCTTATGTAAATCAGTTAACTTTAACTGTGGTCTGAGTGATTGTCACAACATGATTGCTACCTCATTTAGGGAATCAAGTAACAAAGCAGAGAAAAAGAAAGTAACTTTCAGAAGTTATAAAAATCTTGATGAGCGAGGATCTCTCTCGAGTTCCATTTCATGTTGCCCATATTTTTGGTGATATTGATGACATTTACTGGGCCCATGATCTGCTGCTCAGAGAGGTTGTCGATCAGCATGCTCCAACAAAAGAACAAGCACCAAAAGCTAACCCCCATCGTATATGAATTCTCAATATAGAAAGGTAAACTATAAAACACGTCAGGCTAGGAACAAATACAATATGACCAAAACACCTGAAAATTGGAAAAACTTTACCAAACTCAGGAATATGAAAACAAAATTTAAAAGAGAAACATTTTCAGTATACGTCCTAGAAAGATGTGGTGTGGGCCAAAGTCTAAGGATTTTTGGCCCACCATCCAACCTTTCCTGTCACAAAAGAACATAGCAAAAAATGATTCAAATATCATATTGAAGGAAGATGAGAAATTGATCTCGGATCAACAAGTCGTATGTGATAAAATGAACGACTTCTACATCAACATTGCCAAAAAATATTGGCATAAACAACACCACACAGGTTAATGATGAGCACCCAAGTATACAGAAAATTAAAGAAAATAATTCTAAAGAAATTTTTGAATTTGGAACCATATCTGAAAAACAAGTTGAAAACTGCATCAAAAAGTTAAATACGAAAAAAAGCAACTGCAGTAGATTCTTTACCGCCCAAAATTATCAAAATGGCCATGCCCTCATTAACCTTACCAATCTGCAACATAGCCAATACAATGCTGAGCAAGGAACGTTTCCCCTCACAACTAAAATAAGGCCCAGGTTACACCAATTTACAAAAAGGATGACCTTTTTATTCCAAAAACTACCGCCCTGTTAGTATCTTACCATCATTATCAAAAATTTATGAGCGCCTTCTTAGCGACCAGCTTACAGTCCACTTCAGTAAAATCTTTGACAACTACCTCTCGGCCTTCCGAACCTTATATGGCTGCCAAACAACCTTGCTTCGCATTGTGGAAGACTGGAGAGCAGCTTTCGATAAAAACTTATATGTTGGTGCCATCTTGATGGACTTGCCTAAGGCCTTTGATTGCCTCCCCCCATGACCTGATAATAGCGAAACTCCGAGTGTATGGGGTCTCAGACAGTTCATGTAGGCTTTTGGCTAGCTGACTCTCAAACAGAACACAGAGGGTTAAAATTGGAAATATTGTCAGCGCATGGGCAGAGATCATCAAGGGAGTCCCCCAGGGTTCAATCCTTGAGCCTTTCATATTCAATATCTTTGTCAATGATATCTTCTACTTTATCACTTTTTCGAAGATATACAATTATGCTGATGACAACACTATTTCATACTGGCACAGGGAACTGGACACCCTCAAACAAACTCTCGAAAGTGAAAGCCTCATTTTAATTGATTGGTTTAATTTCAATAAAATGCATGCCAATCCTGATAAATTTCAGGCTTTCTCTGCTTGAAAGAAAACTCGATCAGATGAAGCATGTCAATGTGGCTGGTGTCGAGATTCCCTGTGAGGAAAATGTCAAACTCTTGGGTGTCGAGCTGGACTTCATGCTCAATTTTGATATTCAAATTAAGAAGATCTGCATGAAGGCGGCCCGACAGCTCAATGTTTTGCAAAGACTCAGCAAATTCTTGACAGTGGAAACAAGATTATTAATTTTAAATCTTTTATAAAATCCAATTTTAATTATTGTCCTCTTATTTGGCATTTCTGCAGCAAGACAAACACAGAAAAATTGGAAAAGCTTCAATACAGGGCTCTAAGGGTGGTTTTTAAAGACTACACTTCGAGCTATGAAGAGCTTCTAAACAGAATGGAGCTACCTACCCTTCCTATGAGCAGACTGCGTTGTATTGCTGCAGAAACGTACAAATGCATAAATAACATGTTCCCTGTATATCTCGAAGACCTCATTGAATTAAAACAGACTTCTTATACTTTCAGGTATGAAAACACAGCCAAGATACCGGCAGTCAGAACTGTCGCATATGGCCGAAAGTCATTTAGGTTTGAGGCTGCCCGGGTGTGGAATAGCCTTCCAAATGAAATCAGAAAAGCCGAAAGCTTCTCCGAATTCAAGAGCCTGATCCGCACCTGGGCAGGCCCTAAGTGCAACTGTGCCGTGTGTGACAGATGAAAAGGTCAGTTTTCTGTGTTTATTGTCTTGGTTCGTGCTTTTCTGTGTCTGTTTTTTTTTTTTTTTTTAATCAGTTCTTATGTTTGTTTGTGTTTCATTCTGTTTTATGTTCTTCCCATGTGCACTGTACTGTGCACTCTTGTATATGTACGTATGTGTATATATATAGAAAATTAAAAAGTCCGATATCGCCACAATAATATATTTTTTACCAAGCTTCTACTGCAGTTTCACTGTTTTGACAGATTTTCAAGAAGACATAAATATTTACATGGAAACAATACGTAACGTCGTTACTTCCGGTGTTACTTGTGACGTAAGTAACGTTACGTTGGGATTGTTAAAAGACGGTATCATTACAAGGTCTGGTCATGAATACCCTGATGGCACATGTCTCTATTAGTTGATTCTGTTCACTTTTGGCTTGAGATTATTGATAAAAAGCTTTTCTTTTGCCTTTCTTAAAGTTGTACTATCGGAGTACATTTTATAAAAGGGAAAAATTTTATATTTCGGAATGACAGTGTTTGCACAATTTGCTATGTGTTCACTGACTTTAAGCATCCTTGTTCTCGGGTCACGGATTTGTTGATTGTGAACTGTTACCCTCTGCCTTAATAGGTTTCCAGTTTCACCAATATATTCCTCCCCGCAGTCTTTGCATTTCATGACATAAACTACATTTTTCACATCACATGACATGTGTTCGTGGATTTTAAAGTTAGTTCCACAGTTGAAGGTGAATGAACTTCCTTCTAACAAATGAATGCAGAGGCCACAGTTCGGTCTGTTGCATTTTTTTACTTCTGCATTGCTATGTGACGTGAACTTAGCCCTTGTTAGCAAACGCTTTAGACTGTACGGCTGTCGTTTGCTCTTGATGATTTTGTATTTATCATCCTCTTTTAAAATTGGGACATTTTCGAGTATAATTCGAAACAGTTCTGGATCTTTCGGGTTATGTGTTGACACGAACGGAATTAGGTTTTCTTTAGACTTTTCTCTTACGGTTCTTAGAGAATTTTTATCTAACGTCATTGCCCTGTTTATTCCGTATTCAATAGTTTGTAATGGATAATTCTGTTTTATCAAAAACGATTTAAGTTCTTTCATACGTGTATGCATAACCTGCTCTTCAGAGACGATTGACCTTAGTCGGCGTGCTAGGTTGTATGGTATGCTTATTTTAGTATGCCTGGGATGACACGAGTTAAATAACAGATACTGCTTGCTGTCTGTTTCCTTATAAAATATGTCGGTTTCTATTTTCCCAGCTTTATTTTTTACCAATACATTTAAAAAGCATTGCTCTACATTGCTACATTCTAAGGTAAATTTCAAATCTTTGTGCAGGCTATTTAGTATGGAGTGCAAACGTTCCAAATCTTCGGCAGACTTTGACCATGGTATGAAACAGTCGTCTAAGAATCGTTTCCAATTGCTAGCGAAGTATATTCAGAATTCCGGCCCAAATATATATATATATTATTTTTCTTATCATTAATATTACTTCTTTTCATATTTGTTATCATTAACATTATTTACCAAATCTATTTATATCAAAAAATTGTGCTGTACTTTTAAAATAAGAATATCTTAATTTTTTTTCCTCGAATTGTTACTTTTATAGAGAGCTATAGTAGATAAACATATTTTCATTCAGCCACCAAGTTTGCTGTGTGTGTTAACGAAGGCCAAGACAAGCTTCTTACAAAGCACGGTTTATTGCAAATTCTAGCTCTTGCACTACCACTGAACTTTCTAAATTATTAACTTCCTGTCTTACTGCTATTAAAACGTATGTGATCAAATATTGTGATAAAGTCTTTGAAAGATCAGGCAGAAATCTGTTTTGGTCTATACAAAATTCGAACGAGGTTTTAAATAAATTGAAATCCAGACATTTTCGTGCTTCAAGCCTGTCTACTTACGATTTTTCCACTCTTTACACTACACTTCCTCATAATCGTATACAAGATAAGCTTAATGATTTAATTGAATGGGCTTTTCACAGAGAAGATTCTCTCTATCTTGCATGTAATGTCAGAAATGCATTTTTCACTTCTAAAGAGCATAAGAGTCATACACTTTGGTCATGTCAGAAAGTGTGTGATGCCCTCACCTTTCTACTTGACAATATTTATATTAGATTCGGTATTAAGTTATTTAGACAAATTGTGGGTATTCCGATGGGTACGAATTGCGCACCTCTTGTGGCTGATCTGTTCTTGTATTGTTATGAAAGAGACTTCTTCTGATACCGAGGCCCCGTTTTTGGATTTACATCTATCTATTGTAGATGGATTTGTTTCGTGCAAAATTTATGATAAACGCGATGACTTTGATTTTGAGATTGTAAATTTTCCTTTTTTGGATGGTGATGTTCCTCGTGTGACATCCTATGGCGTTTATATTTCGCAATTAATTCGATTTGCTAGATTGTGTAGTCATGTAACTGACTTCAACACTCGTAATAAATTGTTAACGGCTAAACTCCTTAATCAGGGTTATCGGTACCATAAACTACGCAAAGCTTTTTCAGAATTTTATAGACGCCATTCTGATTTAATTTCAAAATTCAATATTGGACTTAAATCTCTTCTGCAACAAGGTCTATCGGAACCCGAATTTTATGGTGACTTAGTATATAAATTCAAAAAAATATATAACCGCAATGACTTCAGCACCCAATTTCGTAAAATCATTCTTCGATATAAAAAGGTTGGGTACAGCATGGATATTATACGACAGACTGCATGCATGGTAGTTAACCCAATCACGGTTGGCAACTTTGCTTCCCTCTTTTATTGCACGCCGGTGGGTCAGGCCTCAGATTCTATGACAGCTCCAACGTAAAGGCTTATTGAGAATTAGAGAGATAATGTTGGTTGGTGCCTGATGCTCTGTCTCTGGTCGGGCTCATCGGAGTGTAACTGTTGGTTTTCTTTTGCTCCAGCATTTCAGTGGTTTCTTGCTGTCGAGTCCTCACCGTTGTCTCACCTCTGTGGTTCTTTGATTTTTGTGTTCACGGAGATGTTGCACTGATGAGTTAGGAGGCCTTCATGCGGACTGAACAAAGTATTTGTCTAAATCGCGACGGAAGTAAGGGCGAGGATTGTGGCCACGTGGAATCGATTTAAGCATCCCAGTGGAGGTCTTCCGCTGGCCGTTCCAGGGCGGCTCTTCTGTGGCGATTTATTTATGTTGTTGTTTGTTACTTACTGTGTGTATCACTTGTGTCTTTTAATTTTTGATGGCCATATGGCCATTTTGTGGGAAAGTAACTGTCCTTATGGCCTTCCTTTGTTTAGATTTCCATTATGGTCTGGTCGCTTAATGTTTGTATTTCTTTCCCTTTGGTGTCTTTTATGGGTGGAGTAAGTTAATTGTATCAATTCATGATCTTTGTTTTACTTCTACTTTTCATATCGTCGCTTTCCATTGATAACCAATCTTAAATTATTGAAGCTTTTAGCTCCAATTCTAGATATTTCGATGATTTATTAAATATTGATAATACCTAATTCGATGGTTTGATTAGTCAGATTTACCCCCCAGAACTTCAGTCAAATAATGCAAATTCTTCTGATACCGAGGCCCCGTTTTTGGATTTACATCTATCTATTGTAAATGTTTTGTTTTTTTTCGTGCAAAATTTATGATAAACGCGATGAATTTGATTTTGATATTGTAAATTTTCCTGTTTTGGATGGTGATGTTCCTCGTGCGCCATCATATGGCGTTTATATTTCGCAAATAATTCGATTTGCTAGAGTGTGTAGTCATGTAATTGACTTCAACACTCGTAATAAATTCTTAACGGCTAATTTTCTTAATCAGGGTTATCGGTACCGTAAACTACGCAAAGCCTTTTCAAAAATTTAAAGACGCCATTCTGATTTAATTTCAAAATTCAATATTGGACTTAAATCTGTTCTGTAACAAGGTCTATCGAAGCCCGAATTTTATGGTGACAGTATATAAATTCAGAAAAATATATAACCGCAATGACTTCAGCGCCCAATTTCGTAAAATCAATCTTCGATATAAAATGATTGGGTACAACATGGATGTTATACGACAGACTGCATTGCATGGTAGTTAACCCAATCACGGTTGGCAACTTTGTTTCCCTCTTTAATTGCACGCCGGTGGGTCAGGCCTCAGATTCTATGACGGTTCCAACGTAAATGTTTATTGAGAATTAGAGAGATCTAATTCAAGGTAATGTTGGTTGGTGCCTGATGCTCTGTCTCTAGTCGGGCCCATCGGAGTCTAACTGTTGGTTTTCTTTTGCTCCAGCATTTCAGTGGTTTCTTGCTGTCGAGTCCTCATCGTTGTCTCACCTCTGTGGTTCTTTGATTATTTGTGTTCACGGAGATGTTGCACTGATGAATTAGGAGGCCTTCATGCGGATTGAACAAATTATTTGTCTAAATCGCGACGGAAGTAAGGCGAGGATTGTGGCCACGTAAAATCGATTTAAGCCCCCCAGTGGAAATCTTTCCACTGACCGTTCCAAGGCGGTTCTTCTGTGGCGGTTTATTTATGTTGTTGTTTGTTACTTACTTTGTGTACCACTTGTGTCTTTTTATTTTAAATGGCCATATGGCCATTTTGTGGGAAAGTAACTGTCCTTATGGCCTTCCTTTGTTTAGGTTTCCATTATGGTCTGGTCGCTTAATGTTTGTGTTTCTTTCCCTTTGGTGTCTTTGATGGGTGGATTAAGTTAATTGTATCGATTCCTGATCTTTGTTTTACTTCTACTTTGTATGCATTTCAGGTTGTATAACTGTACACATTTATCTTATTTCTTAATTAGGTAAGCTAAATATATTATATTAATTTTGTTTGTCTTTCTTACAGCTGCTTTTAGTTGTTATATTTATACTCTTGTTTGTCGAGAAATAGCTTATATAGCTAATGTTGTTTGTTGTAATATGACCGACGTTAAATAAAGATTCTTGTATATTGTATAACACGGGGGAACTAAGTGTCACAGAAACAGGTCAGTCACCATTTCTGGGCATCCTACGATAAAGCAAGTATATAATCGTCAGAACCGCCTCATTGCGGTTCTAACGAGCATCCACAACCTATGTTTGGAGTATAAATAAGGGAATCTCACTAACATTTATTAGACAAATAACATATTTCGATATACGACAATTTCTATAATGGTCTGTCACATGCGTGGTTTATCCAAAAAGGCGGCCTTTACTTAGCAGTATCTTATATTATAATTTGATCCGTATTCTCAGTGTGCGCTTTTTATGTGAACATTCATTACGGTAATAATAGATCCGTGCGATCTGGGACATCCATACAAATCTAATATAAATAGTAATTGTTTTTTGTTTTGTTTTTTCTTCAAAATTTGTGACATTTTACTTACAAATGCCTCAAACATAGGCTGTGAGTGCTCATTAGAGCCGCCGCGATGAAGCGGTTCTAACGAGTACACACGACCTATGCCTTGGAACAGAAACAAGAAAAGTAATGTTAACCTGAAAAACCAGTCTTCACGTTGTAAAGTGTTTTTTTTCTTTTAAAGAGGACTTGTTTTTGTCTATTTTAGGTGCCTTCATATGACTGTTTCAGCGTGTCTTTTTCCTTGCTACCTCACCCAGATTGCAACTAATAAAGAAAGCGTATACAGATATCTTGAGAAAATAATTATTTTCACAACTACTGATATTAAATATACGAAAGCCTGGTAGGGCCATTTCTTATTTCTAACTTCTTACTTCTAACGTCTAACTTCTTACTCCCAACTTCCATGTTTATGTTTTTGTGTTTTTTTTTTTTTTTTTGTTTTGTTTTTTTTTTTTTTTGTTGTTTTTTTTTTTTTGTTTGTTTTTTTTTTTTTTTTTTTTTTTTGTTTTTATTATTATTTTTACACTCATGTCGAGCCGATCGTTAATCAGAGGCAAGCGAAAGCCGAAATACCCGGAGAAAAGCCGTCTGGACTTCCGTTGCATACCTGGCGTCTAACATTGGCGTGCGTGTGTGTGGGGTATGAAGGGGCGGGGGGGGGTCGAACGTGTGTGGGGGCGGGGGGGGGGTGGGATTTCGTATTCTTATTTCTAACTTCGAACTTCTTACTTTTAACTTGAAACTACTTACTTCTAACTTCTTAATTCCATGTTGTATGTTACTTTTGGGGAGGGGTTGATTTTACGGCCCCTTCAAGCGTTTTACACTCATATCGAGCCAATCGTTAATCAGAGGCAAGCAAAAGCCGAAGTACCCGGAGAAAAGCCATCTGGACTTCCGTTGCAGAACTTGGCCTCTCACATTTGCGTGTGTAATGTGGGTTGGGGTGTAAGCCGGTGTGTGGGTGTATACATGTATATTTGTACGCCTGTGTGTGTATGTGTGTGGGGTGACATTTCTTATTTCTAACTTCTAACTTCTTACTTCTAACTTCTAACTTCTTACTTCAAACTTTTAACTTTTAACTTCCACGCTGTATGTTTTTGTAATTGTTTTACGGCGCTTTCAAGATTATTTCACTCATATCGAGTACCAGGGGAAATCCACATTGCCTTCCGTTGAAGAACTTTGCGTCTCACATCCATGTTGTATGTATGTATGTATGTATGTATGTATGTATGTATGTAGCCCTTGGCTTTTCTCCGGGTACTTTGACGATCGCTTACCTCTGATTTACGATCGGTTTGATGTGAGTGTAATAGCATTGAAGTTAGAAGTTAGAAGTAAGAAGTTAGAAGTTGGAAATTAGAAGTAAGAAATAAGAAATGTCCCCCACACACATACACACACAGACGTACATATATACATGTATACACACAGACACACACACACACACACCAACCCACCGACCCCCCACACACACCCACGCATAGTGTGTGAGATGCCAAGTTCTGCAACGGAAGTCCCGATGGCTTTTCTCCGGGTACTTCGGCTTTCGTTTACCTCTAATTAACGATATGCTTTATATGAGTGCAATAATCTTGAAAGGGCAGTCAAATCAAATGACAACAAAAAAAAAAAAAAAAAAAAAACATACAACATGACAGTTAGAAGTAAAAAGTTAGAAGTTGGAAGTAAGAAGTTAGTAGGAAGAAGTTAGAAGTTAGAAATAAGACATGTCCTCCGACACACATACACACACAGACGTACATATATACCTGTAGAATGTATACACTCCACACCAACCCCATCACACACACACACACAGACGTACATATATACCTGTAGAATGTATACACTCCACACCAACCCCATCACACACACACACACACACACACACACACACACACACACACACACACACACACACACACACACACAATGTGAGATGCCAAGTTCTGCAACGGAAGTCCAGATGGCTTTTTATACATGTATACACCCCCCCCCACACACACACACACCAACACCCCATCGACACGCCAATGTGAGACGCAATGTTTTGCAAGGGAAGTGCAGATGGCTTTTCTCTGGGTGCTTCGGCTTTCGCTTACTTCTGTTTAACGATCGGTTTGATATGAGTGTAATTATATTGAAAGGACCGTAAAACCAAAACCAAAAAAAACAAACATACAACATGGAAGTTTCAAGTTAGAAGTTAGAAATAAGAAGTTAGAAGTTAGAAATAAGATATGCCTCTACCCGGCTTTCGTAGAAATCAGACTCTAATGAAACTGATTCCTTGACATCCAGTCCGACGCTGTTTACTACATCTACTATAAAATCGACATCTAGGATTTTGTTGTGTCCAAAATATCCTGAATCCTTTTTCGTACAAATCTATCAAGACGTTAAGAAGTTTGAGATACGATCCTGCCCCGCTGCCCTGAAGGTGGAACTCGAGAGCCAGGTTATCGACGTCACTTAGAGAACCAGATGTAATCATTTCTGGCACTGAAACGCTTTCCCAGCCTTCGACGTCTAATTTAACAACCGATATGTGCTTCTGAAAACAAAATTATGACAATAAATAAGATGTTAAATATTGCAAAATGTCCTCGAAATGCGTAGTACGTCATAATACTTAATGCAAGAACATAGGTTTTAACGGCCATCATCGCTAGCCATCACGTGAACATGTCCGTGAAATAAACACCCCTAAACCCCAATTTATATGGAGAAAAATGGGGTTTACGGAGGTATACATTATTTTTTCTTTTTGTGCTCCAATGGGGCGGTTCTAACGAGCACCTACAACCTATGTTAGAGGTAAAAGGTAAAACTAAAAATATCACAGATTTTCATTAGAAAAGTTGCCATGTTGGAAGAGTCAAAAATGCACTATGTCGCACGGATGTGTTATCGTAATGCATAACTGCCATTTTAATATGACAGGGATGCTGCCTTTTGTAGCTCACTGTTACGGGATGGAATAGGAAACCTTTCTGGTGCGTATGCACATCTAAATTATTTTAGTAGGTTCATGTTGAGTAGAAAGAATTTTGGCAAGGAGGTGCGAGTGAAATATTTTAGGTGAAATACGATAGGCAAAATATGCTGCTCCACGTACAAATCATGCACATATCATGCGATGTATGCATGAATGGTTTGTAGAAAAATTATTTACCATACAGTTGGCCGCTATAAGACTTTGCCTAAAAAGTCGCCAACCGTCAAATTGTGCCATATATAATTTTCATTCCATTCACGATGGTGTATGTGTTCGCACAGATGGGCTTTCTACAATTGATCTGTAGGGAAGTTTAATCATTTTTACCCTAAGGGAAAAACAATTTTAACGTAAATCAATGATCTGCTGGAATTTGCTATATGACTATTATTTTTGGATGGTATCTTTACTTGTCACGGTCTTAGCAAGCAAGCACGGGTATGCATGTGTGTGAATTCGGGTTTAACGTCGCTTTCAACAATTTTTCAGTCATATTACGACGGTGTGTGGTTGCGACCGGAGCTCAATGCTCACTTTTATGGTATGTCGCGGTCCGGGATCGAACCCGTGACCTCCTGTTCCCCGGAGCGGACACTCTACCAACTGAGCTATCGGGGCCGGTGTATTTATTTTTTCTTGTAGTATTCATAGATATAAATACCCTGAAAAAAGAACATTATACCAGCAGCAGGTGAATTGTGAACAATTGCACACAACATCGTGACGGGCCACAGAAACGATCTTGAATCATATTTTAAATCTATGTTTAATATTATTTTTGTATGAACATGCTTGTAGGTTTTGGAGGGATTTTCTACTAGTATACCCCAACTTTCTGAAGCCTATTCTGGATTCACTTTGGAAGCCTCTGTGGTGTAGTGATTAGGCTACTAATTTTGCCAGCTAGGGGCGCAGGATCGATCCCAGGCTTCTCCAGAATTAGAATGAGTTTTCTAAGCGAGGTCCTGTCTCAGTGTGACCCTAGATGTTGGTAAGACGTAAAACGTGGACACCCGATCATTATAGATTCATTTAGGCTTTTACAGACCACTTTTGTAGAATGTATTTATAAACGTCGGGTCATTTGTTCGATCCATAACTTTTGACTAGCGGTAGTTAGAAAACCGTGGTCCCGTCTCTATATGATATAATGTGTTGTGGGGACGTAAGATTAAGACGGGTTTAACAATATCTTCATCATCAAGGCAAACTCTTACAAGAGCCTGTTGGGTTATCCGTGATGATGAACCTTGATAAATGTGATATCGCAAGCATGTTCATTTTGAGTAGAAAGAATTCTGTTCATGAAGAATTATGAGTTCATTTCGTAATGATGCCGTTTCTGTTTAACAAATCTCACGGGGGTAATACCATTTTCTATACCTGTGTTGTCGACCGAGCCGGTACTGTGTAAAGCTGCTGTCGACCGAGAAATACGGTTTTCGACCGAGCAGTACGGATGTCAACAGAGGAGGGTAGTCGATAATTTCGCTGTAAATGTGTTATTTTTGTGTATGTCTGTCCATTTTTGTGGTGTCAAATCGTTTGTGAAATAGTTTGCTATTGTTTCAAGTGGTTTGGAAGTCTGACTAATAGCCTGTTTTGACGCTGAGCGGAATTAAACGGGGAAATATATAAAATAAGTACTTCCGGGTAAATGCGTGGCTCTTATTCAGTGTCATGGAATATCGAGGACGAAATGATGCAGATACATCATTAACATATGCGATAATCTTATCATGTCTTAATATGCATCTGTGGAACTGTTTATAGTTTCATCGATACGGCTGTCGATGAAGTGAAAGTTTGCGGGGAACAGTTGTCGACGTTACTGGGTACGGATGTCGATGATTCAACGAGAGTGTAAGTGACAGATTTATCGGAAATTAACCCCAGTTAAACAATAAAATAACTGTTGCATTCTTCGTCAGGCTTTGTTTGTTTGTTTGAAATGGCTGATTGATAATAAACTATCGTGGCTTTGTTTTGTTTGTTTGATTTGAGGTTTAACGCCCCCGTCAACACTGTAAAGGTCATTTTGGAGACGTTTCTTCCAATTTTAAGGGCGAAAACCTGAGTACCCGGAGAAAAACCACCCGACCTTCCGTTGCAGAACTTGGCATCTCACATGTGACCCGAGCGAGGCTCGAACCACAGCGGTGAGAGACCTAATGATCAAGAGTCAGCGCTCTTAACAACTAGGCCACGGAGGCCCGTCACCAATGAGATTGGTCATTAGGTTTTTAGCTCACCCTAGCCGCAAGCTCAGCAAGTGAGTATACTCATGCCCCGGCATCCGTCATCATCCGTTCACATTCTGCAAACATCTCATCCATCACGAAAACACGCCTATGTAATATTGACCCCCCCCCCCCCCCCGTAAATCCCACATTTAAATAGTAAAACTTGGGTTTACAGGCGCATATATTATTTTTCTAATTTCAGCAAAAACAGATTGTGGGTATTCGTTAGAACCGCCTCGTCGAGGCTATTCAAACGAGTGTCCTCAAGAGCAGAAATAAGCAAAATTCAGTAGTTTCATATTGAGAGGCGGGTTTATGGGGCGCCGTTTTACGATTTATTCCGTATTTATGGATATCCATAATTATTTATGGATATCCATAATTCGAATTATCGATATCCATAATTCGAATTATGGATTTTAATTTTAATTATGGATATCCATAAATCGAATAATGGATATCCATTATTCGATTTATTGATATCCATTCATCGAATTATGGATATCCATTATTCGGCTGATTTATGGATATCCATAAATCAAATTATGGATATCCATAAATCGATTTATGGATATCATTAATTTAGATCGAAATATGGATATCAATAAATCGAATTATGGATATCCTTAATTCGAATTATGGTTATCCATTATTCGGCTGATTAATGGTTATCCATAAATCGAATTCTGGATATCCATAATTCTCCTCTGCAAATAAACTCAATGAATAATGACTGCTCCCTTTGCAAAAAAAGACTATTCGCGTCAGATTTCCGATTTAGGTGTGTAATAAAAGCCGGGATGGAGGTGGAGGTAATGTCGGGTAGGCTTACTGGTGGCCTATGGTGTTGGAGAGATATGTTTTGTTTGATTTGAGGTTTAACGTCCCCTTCAATGTTATTTAGGGCATTTTGGAGACGTTGCTTCCAGTTATGTTGGTCATTAAGCCTTCATTGAGATTAAATGACATCTCAATCCCGCCGGCTTCGGTAGCTCAGTCGGATACGCGTCTGACTGGTGATCAGGAGGAAGCGGGTTCGATACCTACCGGGGTCGGCAACATTATTTCGTTGAGATTGATCATGAAATATTTTCTACAGTCATTCTCTCCCTTCGGCTGATTCAAGAAGGGCAGTTGTCATTTTCTGGCGAAAGACTGTGCACTGTACTGGTTAACTGCTTACGTATAAGCGTGCCAAGGGAAAGTGTGGATAGGTAAACTGACCGGCTAAAAATGACCTAAATTAGTGTTGACTGTGCCGTTAAACTCAAATACAAACAAACAAACATCTCAATCCCTGTCGCCCATTGACTCGCACGACTTTGTTTGGACAGACTTAGACCTTCCAAACCATTTACCAGTACTCTATGCTCATGCAGCCAAATCTATTTCTCCAAGCCCCAATGGGCGGGGCCAGGAGATATATCTGAATCTGCTTGGTACTCCATACATCTCAAGTAGAGTATTTGTTTGTTTGATTTGAGGTTTAACGTCCCCGTCAACTCTGTAAATGTCATTTTGGAGACGTTGCTTCCACTTTTGTGGGACTTTTACCCGACATTGAGATGAAATGACATCTCAAGCCCTGCCGCCCAAATGAACCAATAGGGTTTATTAACATGGACGGGCCGACTCGTACCGCTTTGCCTGGGCAGGCTTAGATCATCTAAGCGGTTTACCAGTACTCGTGTGCGGGTCGGTTTCAGCTCTGCGTGGAAGCATCATGCAGCCCATCTATTTCTTCAAGCCCCGATTGGCAGGAGCCATCAAATAGAGTGTTATATGGATATATATATATATATATATATATATATATATATGTTAATACTATTTATAACGACCATGTGCATTTTTCTCCAGAAAGCATGCACGGATCTGTTTGGATCATTATAATCTTACGTCCGATTAGGTGCGCAGTCCTCATAGAGGTGATTCCAGAGGGACAGGATGCGTTGGCCGGAATTTCAAGATCTTACGGCTGGTTCCGATATTTAACTGCACACATGGCGGGCGTTCAGCGTATGCCGTCCGTTGCTTTGGAAGCCTTACGGGCTGAAAAGGCTGCACGGCAGATAGGTCCCTTTGACCGGCCATCATCTTCCAGCGATGATGAAGACCTTGAAGATTTTGAAGATTTTTACAATAAACAATCACGTGTTTTAGGGAGAAAAAATTAAACCAAAAGGTTTGGCAGTGAATTATGGATATCCATAATTCGAATTATGGATATCCATTATTCGGCTGATTTATGGATATCCATAAATCGATCGAATTATGGATATCCATATTTCGATTAATGGATATCTATAAAAACGGATTAAATAGTAAAACGGCGCCCCATACGTGTTTTCGTAATGTCTGAAAACCGATTGGCCAATCAAAGCCAATATGTTTTGAACCTCTTTGGGGAGGGGAACGCTAGTTTGTTCGCGGCATCTGGGTCGCATGACCAAGATGGCTACCACACCCATAATATTATATGGTTAAACCATTGAAAAGCTTCTCTAGGACCAGTCAAGAAACTTTGTATGTAACAGATAGGGCTCCAGCACATCATAATTTGTTCAAATGATGATCTTAGGATTACCCCGAACTTATCTCCAGACACGTTAAAATTTTACAACCTTTCCTTTTTTAAAGGAAAAATTAAAATAATTAATTATGCCCCCGCAATTCGAAGAATGAAGGAAAGGGCATATAGCGTTGCCCCTGTCCGTCCGTCCGTCCGTCCGTGCGTGTGTGCGTGCGTCCGTGCGTCCGAAACTTAAACGCGGTCAATAACTTCTTTATTTCTTGTTGGATTTTAAAATTACTCTGCAGAAATGTTACCCATCATGAGACGACGTGTCACGTGCAAAACCCAGGTCCGTACCTCCAAGGTCCAAGGTCAAAAAAGGGTGCGAAACGTAAACGCAGTCAATAACTTTCTTATTTCTGGATGGATTTTAAAATTACTTTGTAGAAATGTTCACCATCATGAGTCAATGTGTCAAGTGCAAAACCCAGGTCCGTGCCTCCAAGGTCAAGGTCATACTTGGAGGTCAAAGGTCAAAAAAAGGGTCCGAAACTTAAACGCAGCCAATAACTTACTTATGTCTGGATGAATTTTGAAATTATTTTGAAGAAATATTAACCATCATGAGACAATGTGTCACGTGCAAACCCAGATCCGTACCTCCAAGGTCAAAGTCATTATTAGAGGTCAAATGGCATAAAAAGGGTCCAAAACTTAAACACTGTCAATAGCTTTCGATGGATGAATACGAACATAGACATATTTTCAGGTGAGGGCATCCGTGTCATATGGACGCATTTCTAGTTTTGCAGAAACTATTACAGCCAGTGAAAGTTGGTAGCCAACTAAATGAGATTCTTCACATGTGTGTGGATTTGGTGAGTGAGTGTTTTACGTCCCACCAACAACTAAGGACATATGGAGACGGGACCTCGGTTTAAAGACTCATCCGAAAGTCCGGAGAAGCCAGGGATCGATCCCGCGACCCTTAGTTTACAAGGCGAGTAGCTTAACCACTACACCACGGAAGCTTCTGTGTGGATTTGGTACCGATTCCTCACATTCCTCACATGTGTGAAGTATTGGTATCAATTATACTCTTGTGTGAGAAATTGGTACCAATTCTTCTTATGTGTGAGGAATCGGCACCAGTTCTTTACATGTAAGACACGTGTAATAGTAATTGGTACAAATTCTCCACACCCCATAAACACAGGTCACAGGTGTGACGAATACTTACCATTTCTTTACACGTCAGATATTGTCAATGAATTCTTCACATGTGTGAGGAATTGATACCAATTCTTCACACACTATAAAAAGTCGCACTAGTTTTTCACAGGTGTGACGAATACTTACCAATTCTTTATACGTCAGCAAATTCAGACATCAAAATTTTTTCGAAACTGACCATTTGTAAATTTGGGTGTGAAATTTACGAAATGAGAAATTTACGGTTCAACAAAGCCATCCCTAGACATATTGGAAGTGTTGGTGGTGACAGTGACGCAGGTGTGTGGCAAGGTATACTGTCTTCTTCTTCTTCTTCTTCTTCTTCTTCTTCTTCTTCTTCTTCTTCTTCTTCTTCTTCTCTATTAAATCATAGTATGCCGATTACTAAATTTCGTTTAAATATACACGTGTAGCTTTATAAAAAAATCTTAGAAAGCCCTCGGTAGACAAGTTATAGGATACAGCGGTCTTGAACAGTTCTGCGTTGTGTTATCCAGGGTCCGACACTGGCTGCAAAACTGCATCTGGTGAGGAAATCACGACGACCATACTGACATTGACCACCCGTCAGCATTTGTATACCCACAATTCCAAACAACTTATTAGAAACCATATTACCGCTGATAGGTGACTTTTGTTTCAAATACAGCTAAGCACGGGACATGTCAAGACATTGATTGATTGATTGATTTGAGGTTTAAAGTCCCCGTCAACACTGTAAAGGTCATTTTAGAGACGTTGCTTCCAATTTTGTGGGACTTTTACCCGACATTGAGATGAAATGACATTTCAAGCCCTGTCGCCCAATGAAACCAATAGGGTTTATGAGCATGGACGGCCCGCCTCGCACCGCGGTTCCTGGACAGGCTTAGATTCTCTAAGCGGTTTACCAGTACTAGTGTGCGGGTCGGATTCAGCTCTGCGTGGAAGCATCATGCAGCCCATATATTTCTGCAAGCCCGTATTGGCGGGGGCCGTCACATGTCAAGACATTGCCCAGTGAAAACCAACATGTCATCCCCGTTAGGAATGACAAAAAGTCTGTTCTAATATCAGCCTAGACAACTGATAAACTATCTTAACATGACGATACAGTTATCTGGTAATGTTTGTTTGTTTGAGGGAGGTTTAACGTTCCCGTCAACACTATTTGGGTCATTTTGGAGACGCTGCTTTCAAAATTGTGGGACTTTTACCCGACATTGAGATAAAATGTCATTATATGCACGGATGGTCCATCTCGCACCACTTTGTCTGGGCAGGCTAAGACCTACTAAGCCGTTTACCACTACTCATGTACGGTCGATTTCTGCTCAGCGTTAACAATTTATACCTCCTTTACTTAAATATGCACTTGCGAACACATAACAAACGCAAAATCAAAGCACTAAGAGTACTGGTGGGTCGATTGTCGCTGACTATAGGCCGGAAAAGTCCTGGACTGTGTTTTAAACTGCTTAATTTACCCTTGAAATCCGATTTCTAAGTATATAGTGTAGATCTTGATCAGACGCCGCATTCTGTGGCGTCAGGTCTGGGTCTTCACTGTTTGCCAAGCCCAACCTATGATTCCAAGATACCCCCCCCCCCCTACACAACACTCTGACCTTAGTCACTGCGTCTGTTTTATAAAAAAAAAGTTATTCAGTTATTCGGACAAGTCTGTGATAGTCACGCGGACTGAAGAGCTTTTCTGCTTAGGAAGTTTGGGTAGTTGGAAGAGGAGGCCATCACGAAAACACGTCTAAATAATTTGACCCCCTTGAACCCCACTTTTATAAAGGGAAACTGGGGTTTACAGGTGTATGCAATATTTTTCATATTTCTGCTCATATACATAGATTCTGGGTACTTGTTAGAACCGCGCGTTCACACAATCTATTTCTGAGCAGAAATATAAAAAGTATCGGATATTTTTTTTTTTCTGAAAATTTTCATTTTTGTTTTTAGAGTAAAATTTTCAATTTATTTTAATAGACATGTGTTTTCGTAATGTCTGCTGATCAACCATACTGTTTGTAATGGCATTTGTTGAGAAATATTCGTCTCTGCACATGCGCTTGAAGTTCTGAGCTCAAAACCTAAACAACGGGCCTCCGTGGCCTAGTGGTTAAGAGCCCTGACTCTTGATCATTAGGTTTCTCACCACTGTGGTTCAAGCCTCGCTTGGGTCACATGTGAGACGCCAAGTTCTGCAACGTAAGGTTAGGTGGTTTTTCTCTGGGTACTCCGGTTTTCGCCCACCTCTGATTAACGATCGGCTCGATATGAGTGAAATAATCTTGAAAGGGCCGTAAAACAAAAAAATAAAATAAACATGAAAGTTAATATTGACGTAGTCAATATTCAATTTCGTTATGGCCCTTTCAAACAAATTTGAAATGTTTCAGCATTTAAACTTCAAGCGCCTGTGATCTTTCCGACATCATTCTTCAAGAGCATTTGCACAGGTTTACAACGTTTTTTTTTTTGTTGTTTTTTTTTTTTTTTTTTTTTCAGTTTAATTTCAATCTGATTTGGCATTTACATGTTCATTTGTTTACATCAGTGACCAGCCTTGTAGCCTGTGGTGTAAACTAAATATGGGAGAGTTAAGGATGGAGTTATTCTTGGTGATTGTTGCGACTTTAAGACACCAGTTCGCACAAAACATACATTTTTCTTCATGGCTCCCAGTGAAATCTGCCTAAAAGTGCAAATTTCAGTAATAATCATAGAATAAATCATGTCTTTTAACAGCAGTACATGAAATGTTGTTTTAATATTTCGTCGACAGCCGTATCAATCAGACTAGGATACCGTCGACGGTCGTATTTCAGATAATCGACATCCGTATCCCGACATTTTTCAAAGGTCTATAAAATCTCCCAGAGTGCATGAATTATGCCAAACCCACGTTGTTGTTGAAGCGTAAATGGCAGATAAAATATATATGGTGTTTTATTGCTTTCCTACTTTTCGTAAGGCATTAGATTAATGATATTCTGTGAAAACTGATTTTTTTTTTCGAAAGAAACGGTATTTTATAGTGTTTTTCAGACTCATGACTCTATAAGTGAACAAACAATTAACAGCTTATTTCTTTAAAACACCGACATCGTTTGTAAATGTTTAAACTAACGTTTCCGCCTCTCCAAGTGCATCAAAATCGAAGACCTTCCTCTGTCGACATCCGTACTGCTCGGTCGAAAACCGTATTTCTCGGTCGACAGCAGCTTTACACAGTACCGGCTCGGTCGAAAACACAGGTATAGAAAATAGTATTACCCCCGTGAATCTGTCGGTACATGAATGTTCATGTAAAGAACCTGATGATGATAAGTGAGTATTTGGTAGCCACACGTTATAGCGGCCTGGGCGGCGTGGATGACGCCAGCTACGTCATCAGCGTCACGAAGACGGTGATGGCATGGTGTCTACCAAATACGGAAAGAATTTACGGCAAACAGATGATGATGATGATTTCGCGTTTAACGACGCGTCAACCCTCCCTGTGGGCCATAAGCGTCAAGCGGTTAATGGTTAAACGGCATGAAGAATTATGAGGATATTAAAAGTAAAAAAGTAAGTATGACAAATATAAAAATCTGAAACAGCTAAGTCTTATGGAAAAGTCCAATATCTTTTAAGAATAAAATAATATTATCAACAGGTACATCTTGAAACAATTGTTGCACTGTGTCAGCTTTGAAGTATAAGTCACGGGCCTGTGAAAAGTCTACACATTCAATTAAGATATGTTTAACAGTGAATGGCTGATCACATCCTACACAAGAAGGCTGATCATCACCATTCAAAATATAAGAATGCGTAACTCTAGTATGGCCAATGCACAGTCGCGTTAATACTACATCCTCTTTCCTGGAAAACTATGGAGGATAGCATTTTGTTCCAACGACAGGTTTAATGGCATGGAGTTTGTTATTTATTTCATGGTCCCATTCATCATGCCATTCCGACAAGATGTATCTGTTGATAAATGGTTTAAAATTATTAAAAGGAATTTTAAAAACAGACGGATCAAGATTGAGCAATTCCTTTGCTTTTTTGTCAGCATATTCATAGCCCACAATGCCAATAAGGCTCGGAAGCCAACAAAACAATATTTGGTGCGTTTTAGAAATTTCATGATGTTTTTCGATCAATTTTTGTATTTGAGGATTTTTAGATGATGAATGGTCTAAAGCCTTAAGCACAGAAAGTGAATCAGAAAATATAATAACTTTTTGAATTGATGAACTGATAGAATCTAAAGCTAGGTCTATTGCTTTGGCTTCAGCTGTAAATATAGATGAACCATCTGGAAGGCGCAAGGTTTGGTGCGTATCTTTAGAAACATATGCACAACCAACTTTATCTCCTTCTTTGGAACCATCAGTATAGACTTGCTGGTAATCTTTGTAACGTGACTGCAGTACCTGAAAGTTTTGTTTGAGCAGTATTGGATTTGATTCGGATTTTTTGCCATCATGTAAGTCAAACAGAATATAAGTTTTTTAATACACCAAGATGGAACTTCCGCGGTTTCATGTTTTTGAATATTTTTAAGGTCGATACCTGAATTTTCTAGCAGTGGTAAAATACGTAAACCAAACGGTTTGATTGCTGTGGGTTTAGCTTCATACTTATCTACAAATTCAGGTGGAAATGAAATTTGGTTTGCCGGGTTAGAAAGATTGGCAGCAAGTCTGAAAGCATACTGAAGAGAAAGTTTCTCTCTGCGCGAAGTTAAAGATGGTTCACCTGCTTCTACATAAAGGCTTAATACTGGAGAAATACGGAAGGCCCCCATAGCCAGACGAAGGCCTTGGAGATGGATAGTATCCAAAGATTTAAAAATAAGACTATCTGGCAGAACCATAAACAACAGACCCATAATCTAATTTAGATCTTATCAGAGACCGGTAAAGATGTAATAAAGTGTACCGATCTGCTCCCCCAACTTGTATGAGCTAAAACTTTCAAAAGATTCAAAGCTTTTAAGGATTTGGGTTTAAGATATTTAATATGGGGAATAAAAGATAACTTTTGATCAAATATGACCCCAAGAAATTTGGCTTCTTCAACGACAGGAATTTATGATCCGTCTAAAAACAGGGAAGGGTGGTCGTGTTTCTTCCGTAGCTTACAAAAAAGAACACACTGCATTTTCGACTTGGAAGCCCCCCAGTGGAAATCTTTCCACTGACCGTTCCAAGGCGGTTCTTCTGTGGCGATTTATTTATGATGTTGTTTGTTACTTACTGTGTGTATCACTTGTGTCTTTTAATTTTGGATGGCCATATGGCCATTTTGTGGGAAAGTAACTGTCCTTATGGCCTTCCTTTGTTTAGGTTTCCATTATGGTCTGGTCGCTTAATGTTTGTATTTATTTCCCTTTGGTGTCTTTGGTGGGTGGAGTAAATTAATTGTATCGATTCCTGATCTTTGTTTTACTTCTACTTTGGAGAACTTTTAACCATTTTTATCAGTCCATTCTTCCATTCGTTTTAAATTTTGTTGTAATTTTCGTTCAATTGTTTTCATGTTTTTGAACGGTAACATATACAAAAATCATCAACATACAATGAACAGTCTGTTTTGTCGTCCAAACATTGTACAATATTATTTATTTTAATGTTAAATAGCGTAGTTGAGAGAATACTACCTTGTGGGACACCCTGCTCTTGTTCATAGAGATCTGACAGGGTAGATCCCACACGCACTTGAAATACACGCTCACCTAAAAATCTTTGAATAAAACTGGGAAGTTTTCCCCTTTAGTTACCGAAGTTATGGAGATCTTTCAATATTCCATAACGTCATGTGGTATCATATGCTTTCTCCAAGTCGAAAAAGACAGCTACTACGCGTTCTCTGTAAATATAAGCATTTCGTATAAATGTTTCTAGTCTTATTAAATCGTCGTTGGTTCTACGTTCCGAACGAAAACCTGACTGATATTCTGAAATGAGGTTGTTGGACTCTAAGTACCAGACTAATCTCATGTTTAACATTCTCTCCAATGTTTTACACAAACAACATGTCAAAGCTATCGGTCGATAATTCATGGGTTCTGCATGATCTTTCCCTGGTTTTGGAATTGATACAACTGTAGCAAAACGCCAGCTCTCAGGACAGACCCCCGTTTCCCAAATATTATGAAAGATATCTAAACGTGTTGAAAGAGAAATTTTTGGTAGATGCTTAAGCACCTGATAATGAATTTCATCGGGGCCGGTTGCTGTATCGTGTGATTTTTCAATGGCTTCCAATAGTTCGGATAAGTTAAAAGGTTTGTTGGATTCTTCGTGATTGAGGGATTTGAAGTTTAGATTTCTTTTCTCTTGGTCCTTTGTGAAATTTCCAAAAGTGTCAGAATAATTTCGCGGTGATGAATTTCTCAAGAATGTGCTACCAAGAGTATCTGAAATATCTTTTTTAGTTGAAGCTTTTGTGTCAAACCAGTATTTAAATGTGTAAAACTAGGGGACTTTGTTTTCCCTGAAATTGTTTGTACCATACACCAAAGTAGAAGTAAAACAAAGATCAGGAATTGATACAATTAACTTACTCCATCCATAAAAGACACCAAAGGGAAAGAAATACAAACATTAAGCGACCAGACCATAATGGAAACCTAAACAAAGGAAGGCCATATGGACAGTTACTTTCCCACAAAATGGCCATATGGCCATCCAAAATTAAAAGACACAAGTGATATACACAGTAAGTAACAAACAACAACATAAATAAATCGCCACGGAAGAGCCGCCTTGGAACGGCCAGTGGAAGATTTCCACTGGGGGGCTTAAATCGATTTTACGTGGCCACAATCCTCGCCCTTACTTCCGTCGCGATTAAGACAAATAATTTGTTCAGTCCGCATGAAGGCCTCCTAACTCATCAGTGCAACATCTCCGTGAACACAGAAATCAAAGAACCACAGAGGTGAGACAACGGTGAGGACTCGACAGCAAGAAACCACTGAAATGCTGGAGCAAAAGAAAACCAACAGTTAGACTCCGATGAGCCCGACCAGAGACAGAGCATCAGGCACCAACCAACATTATCTCTTTAATTTTCAATAAGCCTTTACGTTGGAGCCGTCATAGAATCTGAGGCCTGACCCACCGGCGTGCAATTAAAGAGGGAAGCAAAGTTGCCAACCGTGATTGGGTTAACTACCATGCATGCAGTCTGTCGTATAATATCCATGTTGTACCCAATCTTTTTATATCGAAGAATGATTTTACGAAATTGGGTGCTGAAGTCATTGCGGTTATATATTTTTCTGAATTTATATACTAAGTCACCATAAAATTCGGGTTCCGATAGACCTTGTTGCAGAAGGGATTTAAGTCCAATATTGAATTTTGAAATTAAATCAGAATGGCGTCTATAAAATTTTGAAAAGGCTTTGCGTAGTTTATGGTACCGATAACCCTGATTAAGGAGTTTAGCCGTTAATAATTTATTACGAGTGTTGAAGTCAGTTACATGAATACACACTCTAGCAAATCGAATTAATTGCGAAATATAAACGCCATAGGATGGCGCACGAGGAACATCACCATCCAAAAAAGGAAAATTTACAATCTCAAAATCAAAGTCATCGCGTTTATCATAAATTTTGCACGAAACAAATCCATCTACAATAGATAGATGTAAATCCAAAAACGGGGCCTCGGTATCAGAAGAATTTGCTTTATTTAACTGAAGTTCTAGGGGGTAAATCTGACTGATCAAACCATCAAAATAGGTATTATCAATATTTAATAAATCATCTAAATATCTAGAAGTAGAGCTAAAAGCTTCAATAATTTCAGATTGGTTATCAATGGAAAGCGACAAAATGAAGTCTCTTTCATAACAATACAAGAACAGATCAGCCACAAGAGGTGCGCAATTAGTACCCATCGGAATACCCACAATTTGTCTAAATAACTTAGTACCGAATCTAATATAAATATTGTCAAGTAGAAAGGTGAGGGCATCACACACTTTCTGACATGACCAAAGTGTATAATTCTTATGCTCTTTAGAAGTGAAAAATGCATTTCTGACATTACATGCAAGATAGAGAGAATCTTCTCTGTGAAAAGCCCATTCAATTAAATCATTAAGCTTTTCTTTTATAAGATTATGAGGAAGTGTAGTGTAAAGAGTGGAAAAATCGTAGGTAGACAGACTAGAAGCACGAAACTGTCTAGATTTCAATTTATTTAAAACCTCATTCGAATTTTTTATAGACCAAAACAGATTTCTTCCTGATCTTTCAAAGACTTTATCACAATATTTAATTACATGCGTTTTAATAGCAGTAAGACAGGAAGTTAATAATTTAGAAAGTTCAGTGGTAGTGCAAGAGCTAGAATTTGCAATAAACCGTGCTTTGTAAGGTTTTTATGAAGTTTTGGTAACCAGTATAGCGTAGGAAGCTTGTCTTGGCCTTCGTTAACACACACAGCAAACTTGGTGGCTGAAAGACAAACATGTTTATCTACTATAGCTCTCTCTTCAGCCAAAGGCTGAAGTTCATAGGCCTTAGTACCACCAAGCTCCTGCTTAAGCGTGTTAACATAGTGGAGCCGTCACACAACGACGACGTTGTTAGCGGCCTTGTCTGCAGGGGCCAAAACAAACTTCTTATGAAATTCTTGAATACCTAGTTTAAGATGACGTAAAGACGTCTTGGGCTTAGGAGGTAATAAGTTAGTATTTTGAGAATAGAAAGAAATGCGTTTATTCACTAGTCTTAAAATGCTAAGTTTCCAGTCCTTTAGGGCTTTACACTCAACATACTCTCGCTTACACCATCGATTACCGAATTCATTCAAGGAAGCAGCGATTTTATCTCTACATTTACTGAAATCAATTTTAGAAGGAAACCGATATTTCGGTCCTTTAGAAATTATATTCCTTATCCTAGAATCAGGAATAATTTTCAAATTGCCAGTAATTACATGACCAGCAGCAGGATAGCAATACTTTGAGTTTTTACAATCACATGAATCAGGAGTATTAGTATCAATATCAAGATCTGAAACAAGTTTATTGAAATTAAAAATGATAGATCTAACAAACCTTTTTAATGGGGGTTTTGTCAATTTGGAGACATATTCTCTCCATGACTTTCGTTTGGAAGCTCGGATTGTTCGCCGAGCTTTAGCTCTAAAAACTTTTGCGTCGTTTAGCTTTTCCGAATTGGGACTTTTGCAGAACCTATTTAGAGCCTGTTTGCGCTTTTGAATAGCTTCTTTACAGTCATTATTAAACCTTAGTATTTGTGAAGGTCTTTGGAATGCATTGTTCTGATATATTAATGAGTTTGTCTCTGAAATCAGAAACAATGTCAGATGATTCATTAAAGTGATCAACTGATAACTCTTCTTCACATAAACTATGGAATTATTCCCAGCCGGCTTTATTCATTTTCCATTTCTGGTTACAGTCCTCATTTGGTTCGTTTACGCTCTCAATTAAAACAGGGAAGTGATCACTTCCGCACTGATCGTCATGAACAGACCAGTCATAGTCCAAGAAGAGAGATGGGTGACTCAAAGAGAGATCTAAAGAAGATAGATGACCTGTTGCAGGGTGAAGGTAAGTGTAAGATTATCATTCATCAAGCAAAGATTGCTCTTTGCAATAAAATCGTCAACAAGTGCTCCTATGTTATTGATATCTTTACAGCCCCATAGTACGTTGTGACCATTGAAGTCTCCATCTAAAGATATGGCGATGGAAGTTGACTCAGCAATGAGTCAAGATATTCGGACTTTAAAGAAAATGAGGGTGGGATATATAGACATCAAATTGTAGTTTCTTTATCCAGAGAAACCGATACTGCTACAGCTTGTAGGTTTGTTTTTAATTTGATCTCTCTTTGTGATAAAACATAATTTAACGAAACTTGAACTGCCACCAGATAGTTTGTTACCATCAGAATAGATATAGCTATATTTATTGAAACCCCTGACATCTAAAAAACGTTTCTTACAAACAAACAACCGATGAGGTTAATAACGAAATATGTAATAAGAGTTCTTTATAATTTGATTTAAGACTTCGACAATTCCATTGTATTATTTTGTGTTTAAAATCCATTTTATGAAGAGATTCAGACTAGAAACTATTTTGGAGCTGCAATTGGTGATATAGATCTGCTAAAACCACCTCGTGGTGTTGTTGACCTCTATCTGTTATTGCCACCCCGGGGTGATGGAGTTTCAGTGAACTCCATATCACTAATACTCAAAGATCCGAATCTGTTCTGAAATTTAATGTTGTCTTTCAATTTTACGTTGTCTGTCTGTTTGTTTTTTAGACAATTGATGTTTTTATCGGATCTTCCGATCCCTTATTACTTCGACCTGAGTCGGGTTGCTATTTTACATTTGGCGCTGGCTTCGGTACGGTCGCTGTCGATCGATCCGGAGCAACCTGGATTGCGCCATTTGAAAAATTGGTTGAACTTTGTTGTGCTGGAGTGCGTTTACTCCAGGCACCAGATCTTTTCAGTTCAGCTATATATGATTCAGCAGTCTGTGCTGCGGAGCTGGTACATTTTACACCAGCACCCTTTGTGATGCTGGCGAAACTGGTGTTTGTGTTATGTATCGCTCTTCGACAATTTTCCGCGGTTCTGGGAATGTTATCCCCTTTGGTATTTGACGGTGCGTATTTATTTTTCTTTTTCCATGCCGGACAGTCTCGGGAGAAAACAGCATGTTTGCCATCACAATTTACGCATTTGTATTCATTTTTGCAATTGAGGTGATTATCAACATGCTTTTCTTCACCACAATTAGGACAGGGTTTTTTCTCTGATATCTGCTTTCGTGATGGTCAAAAGCCTGACAAGAGTAACATTTAAGAGGGTTTGGGATGTGTACCTCTGCATTAATGTAAAGATATGCTACTCGGAATTTCCTGGGTAGAATTGGTGTATTAAAAGTCAACATTTAAGTAGCTGTTGGTTTTAGTACACCATTTCTACGGACGTTGACGTTACGAGCACCAATAACGCCTTGATCTTTCAAGTCAAGTTCTCAATGATCTCTTCATCTGTACAAGGACGCAGTTCTGGACTGCGAATCACTCCTTAAGATGAGTTTAACGTGTTGTGAAGAGACATTTTGACTGGAAGATCAAAGAGTTTTTGGTGGCGAGCAATCATGTGACTTGCTGTTTTCTCTCGGGTTCAACGAGAAGGTCACATGATTTAAGTGTTTTAATACTCTTTGGGTGTCCAGCTATGGCGACAATACTTTTTCTCGATAACAAAGGGAGAAATGCTTGATACAGTTCGTGTATCGTCAAGCGACGTGACGACCAAGAAACGCGGAACATTGTCAAAATTTGGTTCAGCAGACTGCTGACTAGATTGTGAACTTGGCTGCTGACTGGATTGTTGACTATGTTCATCCGATTCGGATGAATCCTCGTCTTTTTACGTTTCGGTGCGTTATGGTTAGGTGCTTTGCGAATGTTTTTTTTTTTTTTTTTTTTTTTCATTTGCCATAAGGAAAAAATCCTAATTTCGTCCCAAGTGCTCTCCGCCCTCCATGGAGCTCTACAAGGGAAAACCATAATGGAGTGGTTATCCAACTCGTAGGTGTTATAGATACACGTGAGATATACTCGCATACACAAAATGCCTATACGATTGGTCCGTTTGGCCACCGCCTTCTAGAGCTAAAAAGATAGAAAAGGGTAAGGTAAATGGGCATACGGTTGGTATCAGGAAAGATACAAAAAGAGTTGAAGAGAAAGCATAGCGGTATCTCTAGTTCTCGGCGCGACCAGCCGACTGACCGTGCCGGACCGCACGGCCACCCGTCTACACCGAAAAGCCAGGTCAAAGAGGCGTGTTGGGTACCTGAAGCACCGCCACCTCAGGTAACCCTCAACCTCCAGGATCCCTTTTTCCAGCTTGCAGGACGCCACCCACGGCAAACGGGTGGAACTTCCTTTAGCTCTTCCCAGTAGGCACAGAGACCACAGCGGCAATGTGCCCAGTGGGAATTGAGCCCCCAGGGCCACGGCAAGGCAGGAAGTCTAATACCTGGGGGACGGCAAACAGTGTTAATCCCTTTCAGACACTAACAAATGTTGTGTAAAATAGATAAAAATTCTTCCTGTTTTAAGTTGCTTGCTGTTGATAACTTAATTAATTTGTAAATAGCTATATTTGTGAGCCGTGTCGCGGAGAGCGATATAAAATAGACTTGACAATATTTATATTAGATTCGGTACAAGGTAATTTAGACAAATTGTGGGCATTCCGATGGGTACGAATTGCGCACCTCTTGTGGCTGATCTAGTCTTGTATTATTATGAAAGAGACTTCATGTTGTCGCTTTCCATTGAAAACCAATCTGAAATTATTGAAGCTTTTAGCTCCACTTCTAGATATTTAGATGATTTATTAAATATTGAAAATACCTATTTCGTTGGTTTGATCACTCAGATTTACCCCCCAGAACTTCAGTTAAATAAAGCAAATTCTTCTGATACCGAGGCCCCGTTTTTGGATTTACATCTATCTATTGTAGATGGGATTGTTTCATGCAAAATTTATGATAAACGCGATGACTTTGATTTTGAGATTGTAAATTTTCCTTTTTTGGATGGTGATGTCCCTCGTGCGCCATCCTATGGCATTTATATTTCGCAATTAATTCGATTTGCTAGAGTGTGTAGTCATGTAACTGACTTCAACACTCGTAATAAATTATTAACGGCTAAACTTCTTAATCAGGGTTATCGGTCCCATAAACTACGCAAAGCCTTTTCAAAATTTTATAGACGCCATTCTGATTTAATTTCAGAATTCAATATTGGACAAACATCTCTTCTGCAACAAGGTCTATCGGAACCCGAATTTTATGGTGACTTAGTGTATAAATTCAGAAAAATATATAGCCGCAATTTCTTTAGCACCCAATTTCGTAAAATCATTCTTCGATATAAAAAGATTGGGTACAACATGGATATTATACGACAGACTGCATGCATGGTAGTTAACCCAATCACGGTTGGCAACTTTGCTTCCCTCTTTAATTGCACGCCGGTGGATCAGGCCTCAGATTCTATGACGGTACCAACGTAAAGGCTTATTGAGAATTAGAGAGATCTAATTCAAGGTAATGTTGGTTGGTGCCTGATGCTCTGTCTCTGGTCGGGCCCATCGGAATCTAACTGTTGGTTTTCTTTTGCTCCAGCATTTCAGTGGTTTCTTGCTGTCGAGTCCTCGCCGTTGTCTCACCTCTGTGGTTCTTTGATTATTTCTGTTCACGGAGATGTTGCACTGATGAGTTAGGAGGCCTTCATGCGGACTGAACAAATTATTTGTCTAAAGCGCAGCGGAAGTAAGGGCGAGGATTGTGGGCACGTAAAATCGATTTAAGCCCCCCAGTGGAAATCTTTCCACTGACCGTTCCAAGGCGGTTCTTCTGTGGCGATTTATTTATGATGTTGTTTGTTACTTACTGTGTGTATCACTTGTGTCTTTTAATTTTGGATGGCCATATGGCGATTTTGTGGGAAAGTAACTGTCCTTATGGCCTTCCTTTGTTTAGGTTTCCATTATGGTCTGGTCGCTTAATGTTTGTATTTCTTTCCCTTTGGTGTCTTTGATGGGCGGAGTAAGTTAATTGTATCGATTCCTGATCTTTGTTTTACTTCTACTTTGTTATGTTTCCTGTAATTGGTGGGTGACCAGGTAGCGCAAAGGCGCGGTCTGTTCAATTGCCTCTTACCAATGCTAATGTAGTGAGCACGAATTTGGCGAGTATTATGCTTGGTTGTAGTTAGCATTAATTAGTATCTGTAGTGCTCAGTAAGGGAGATAAACTTTGAGTATCCTTTTGCCAAGCGCTGGGTGCTGATAATTTGATGCACAGTCAAGTTAAGTATTGCTGTGCAGTTATTTGTTGCATGTACTGATCAGCCTGTGTGTCTGGTCGGCGCATGCGCAATAATGGTATATGCACGAACATATTCTAACGTCTCCGGGAGGGGGTTTATGATATAGCGTATACGTTTCGTGAATTGTATTTTAGTCGATTATCGTAATTTGCAGGCACAACGATGTGTGGTGACCTGCTGTTCACTGCATAAGAGGAGCAGGTACTGGTACGACGCAACGGTTCCGTTGCCCAGCATAGGCGGTCAGAACCAGTTAAGCAGACCGTCGAGGCCATAACGACAGGTTGTGAGAAACCAAATTGTCCGTGACGTCAATTGAAATGAAGTAAAAGTTACGGGGACTTCAATTGACGGAGAAGCCAATTGACAGTCATGTAAAGTGTAGTCGACAATCGACAGTATAGTCGACAATATAATCGACAGTGTAGTAAACAATATAATCGACAATATAATCGACTGCGTCGACGCGAGGTTTACCCTAAGTGGACTTATATTCTGGCCGGTCGCGTTTTTTTTTTTTTTTTTTATTATTTGTTTTTCGTTTTTGTTATTTGCTTCTGTAGACATTCACGTCATCCCGGCCCGAGCACAGAACATAGTTTTGCCTTCGTGGCGGACGTCGTGAATGGGTTATAGAAGCAAATAAATGTAATGTTTAGTGTTGGTATTGTTGTATAAAGATAATGTAAATAACTTATATCGTTCATATGATATCTTTCTTGTGCCTTACCCCACAGCTGTCCGTTCACCTGTCAGAGATCACCCTCGGTTGTCTTGTCAGCATTGGGGTTTTCGGGACGGTAGTTCCTCCGTCGTCCGTCCAAACTTTAGACCACTAATATCTCTGCAGCCTTCAGGCCGATCTTAATCATTTCTTATCTGTAGCATGCCTCTGCAGGGGCACTGATAACAATAGCTTGTTGTCAAAACTGACTGAAAACCTTGGTTGCTATGTCAACCACAAGGTCCCATAGCCTTACAATGGGAAAATGCTTGTCATCACCGTAGAACCTTTAGTTTTAATCGGATCTTTCTGAAACTTATAAATAAGTAGACTGGGAATGAAAGCTCGGATGAGTTCGAAAACTGCCAAGGTCGGCCCATTGATCATAGTGATACGTCCCTTTGATTGCTGAAAATGCCTATTTTGACCTTCCCATCACCGCTTATGTCTTACAAGGTGGACATAATCCCCTCTGAAACTTTTTTGCAGGATGGAAATAAATCTCCCTCGTGATTTTTACAAGGTGGACAAAATCCCCTCCATAGGATTGACAAAATCACCCTTACTGACTACCAAAGGAATGGTACTCGATAGTACTTATAGTGCTAGATATGTGCTTCAATTTTTTTCTATTTATAGTATATTGTTTTCATATGAATCGTTAAAGGGCTAATCATTATGTGCTATTTATTTAATTATTTAAAGGTAACTCATGCCCGGGGGTGTTCATTACAAAAATGTGCTTTTTGAATTATTTCTAATAATTGACAACAATGTCTGCATTTCTCTTTCATGTTTTGGTCTTTTATTCCCTTTAATTACATATAATTGATTTAAATGTGCTCAATAAACTTTCAAATTAAGGACTGCACTTGATAATAATGTTTGCAAACAAATTGATTAATTTCACCTCAAGTGATAAAATATGTAATTACTCTTTTATAATTATTAAATGATTGCTTATGCTATTTATCAAAAAATGTTTGATTACCTGTTCCACCGTACCATTTAATAACTTAAAATCCTAAAATTTCAGACAGATCCAAACAGCCACTGTCATTATTTCAGAATATTAAAAAAGAGCAATTCACATTACAATAATCCAATGTAGATGAAACAGCAGTGAAGATCCTGATCAGATCTGACCAGGGTCTGCACTGTTGATTACACTTAGGAGAATAACTTTATAAATCAGTAGCAGTTACTGGTTAATTAATGCATTGATTGTTTGTATGGATTGTTTGTATTGGAGTTTATCGGCCCAGTCAACATTATTTAGATCATTTTTGAGCAGGTCAGTTTACTTATCCACACTTTGCCTGGGAAAGCTCATACTTAAGCGGTTAACCAGCATAGTGCACATTCTTTAGCCAGAAACTGACAACTGCCCTTCTTGAATTAGCAGAAAGGAGAGAATGACCGTAGAAGATTTCATGATCAATCTCCACGAAATAATCTTGCCGACCCCGGCAGGTATCGAACCCGCGTCCTCCTGATAACCAGTCAGATTCGCATCCGACTGAGCTACCGAGGCCGGCAAATACGTAGGCATAAAGAAGAATGACAAAAGGAGAATCGCATACATAAAGGTATGGCGGATATTGCAAATAGTTCATTTCTTCAAAAACCCAGGAAACTTGAAGCCCAGAATACTTAACAAATCCACATTAACCATATATTTAGAAACGGTATGTTTTAAAATGGTTTTGGATAAAACACGACCCAAAGAAAAAATGTATAGATTATATACAAAACTGAACGTTTTAAATTCATTCCATCAGTTTTCAGTCTATAGGGAACAGAGTGTGTGACTGATGGACACAGTCTCATCTACCATTAGAGTACCATTCCTATGGCAGTAATCGGCAAGGGGTCTTATGTCCGAAGGGGATTTTGTCAATCTTATGGAGGGGATTTCGTCCACCTTGTCAAAACCCCGAGGGGTATTATGTCCATCCTGTAAAAAGTTTCAAAAGGGATTACGCCCACCTTGTAAAAACATGACTCATGCCGACAAGGGGCTGTGTGTGTGTGGAGGGGGGTGGTGGGTGGGGTACTGGCGCCATATTCTCATTGCAACACAGCATTGAGCTCGGAACAAGTTAAATGGTTAAGTCTTCTATAGCCCTGCTTATTTGTAGGGTAAGTAGAGTGAAACTCTTCATCAAGAGTTGCCAGAAGGCAACATACATTGTCTATATGGGCCTTAGTTGAACAAGTTATTTGAGGTGCATGCATGCATGGGTGCATGGTGATAAAATGGGCCCTGTGCTTGATGCTCCATCCTGTATATACCACAAGGCTCCATGTACGTACTGTATAAGCCGAGACTTTGACCTCCAAGGTCTAACTTCTGCCGCCAGTCAGTGGAAGGTGACACTCCAAACCCAGTGCAGAGCCGCTTGTAGCCCATCGCATCGAACACTTTCTCATACTAAGAATGCGATTTGTCCCCATGAAGGGCGACGCACAGCTCCTCAGTGTAGTGTAGTAGGTGTGCAAGGTGTAGAGACCTCAGAGGAGCGGGTCGATTCCTCAGTCGATGATGATATCGTGTTTAACGACGCGTCAACCCTCATTGTGTGTCATAAGCGTCAAGCGGTTAATGGTTAAACGGCATGAAGAATTATGAGGATATTAAAAGTAAAAAAAAGTTAGTATGACATGTATAAAAATCTGCAACAGTTAAATCTTATGAAACAGTCCAATTTCTTTAATGAATAAAATAATATTATCAACAGGTACATCCTGAAACAATTGTTGCAAAATGTCAGCTTTGAAGTATAAGTTACGGGACTGTGAAAAGTCTACACATTCAACAAAGGTAACTAACAGCAAAGGTAACTAACAGTGAATGGCTGATCACACCCTACGCAAGAAGGCTTATCATCACCATTAAAAATATAAGAATGAGTAACTCTAGTATGGCCAATGCGCAGTCGCGTTAAAACTGCATATTCTTGCCTGGAAAACTGTGGAGGAGAGCAGTTTTGTCCAACGACAGGTTTGATGGCATGGAGTTTGTTATTAATTGTACGGTCCCATTCCTCTTGCCATTCCGACTTAATGTATCTGTTGATAAATGGTTTAAAATTATTAAAGTAGTTTAAGTCGTAGTACCAAAGCGTTTATCCAAAATCATAAGTCCACAGACAAAATGGCAAATATCAATGTTCAGATCAACAGACATGGACTCCAGAAGAGTGTAATCAGGAATTTAAAAATCGACGGATCAAGATTGAGCGATTCCTTTGCTTTCTTGTCAGCATTTTCATTGCCGACACTGCCAATATGGCTCGGAAGCCAACAAAACAGGATTTGGTGTGTTAGAAATTTCATGATGTTTATCGATCAATTTTTGTATTTGAGGATTTTTAGATGATGAATGGTCTAAAGCCTTAAGCACAGAAAGTGAATCAGAAAATATAATTGCTTTTTGAGTTGTTGAAAAACTGATAAAATCTAAAGCTAGGTCTTCTGCTTTGGCTTCAACTGTAAAAATAGATTAACCATCTGGAAGCCACAAAGTTTGGTGCGTATCTTTATAAACATACGCACAACCAACTATTTCTCCTTCTTTGGAACCATCAGTAAAGACTTGCGGTTAATGGTTAAACGGCATGAAGAATTATGAGGATATTAAAAGTAAAAAAGTTAGTATGACATGTATAAAAATCTGCAACAGTTAAATCTTATGAAACAGTCTAATTTCTTTAATGAATATTATAATATGATCAACAGCGGCTGTAAAAGGTCTCCCCGTACATGCATTAATGCTCTTATTTTTCCCATCCTCAGGGTTTGCTTATGTAATTGGTTTTCACTGTTCCATCAATTGACATCCTTTAGATACCTGTTGAATGCCATTATTAAACCGATGTTCGTTCCTCGTTGTATAACAACTGCTTGTTTGACATCCCTGTACTTTAAGTAGACTAAGATGTTTTGTGGGCTTTTGTTGTACCTTCCTTCTATTCGAAGGAATCTTCTTCAGTAATTTTATATGCTGTTTTATTTATTTATTTAATAACCGGTATGAAAATCGCTTTAGTTTTGACCGTATCACAACCTTATTAACCAAAATGAGTATTACAAATACATTTAAAATATCAATATTACCCCTTAGGTTACACTCTGCTTCTTCTGTACGGATTCCCCATTCTATTAAGAACTTTAATACTATGTTGCCTTCGGTATTGGTTAGACCCTTAAATTTGTCTTCTGTAACTTCAGTTAATCTCAAAGGAGCAGGCAATACCAAAGTTTTTGGGAGTAGTCTTCGTATAAGACTATCTTCTCTCAAATCGCCCATCCTTCGAAAATATACTAATCCGTGGAAAAGAAGTGGAATGTATCCTAGTATTTCTAAGTGCAATGCCAAGAGGTGCAGATGTTGTTCGCATTTAAGCACTGAGTCTACCGTTACTTCATCTGTAAACGGTAGGCGCTTCTCTGTAGTTAACATGTCTGATTTGACATGACAGTCTACAGATTTGATTTATCGAATTACTTGACGTGCTGCAAACTGTAATATGCAGTATGTCGGTCAAACTAACCGCATGCTTAAAACTAGATTGAACGAGCATTATCGTAGAATGAGTAAGCCTAAGAAAACTGACACTTTCTTGTACCGTCACTTTCGACGTACAAGTCATTCTGTAAATAACATTGTTATACAACCAGTGGAAAAACTTTATTACGATGCAAATTCTACATCTAGATTCAAAATAATCAAAAGACATGAAGCTGAACTGAAATGGATTAAATTTTTACAGACCCCTTTTCCACTGGGATTTAATGACAACATTTATCATGAGGGTAATATTTCCAGAATGCCGGACTTTGATATTTTCTCACTCCTGGAATGTCGAAAACGCAGAACTAGATCTCACGGCACCGGGAAAAATGGTAACTTTAAACGTAAATCATGTGCGTTTAAACGAAACAATACTAGACTGAAGTGACTGTCAATTATATTAATAAATCATGGACGCCACTCTATGCTTTCATTTTTAAGTTCATTACCCGTTTCTGTTTTACGTCTTCTGGACACCGAGGCGAATAAATTCTACGATAGTTCTCATCAGTTATGTGATGCGGCTCTCTTAACTAGAGGCTATACTCAGCATACTCTCTGTCCTTACATTGATTCTGAAATTAATCATAAACGCCATTTCTTCAAAATATCCTTCATTAATAAGGGTATGGATTTTATAAAATACTGAAATACTGGCAATTTGAAAATTATTCCTGATTCTAGGATAAGGAATATAATTTCTAAAGGACCGAAATATCGGTTTCCTTCTAAAATTGATTTCAGTAAATGTAGAGATGAAATCGCTGCTTCCTTGAATGAATTCGGTAATCGATGGTGTAAGCGAGAGTATGTTGAGCATAAAGCCCTTAAGGACTGGAAACTTCATATTTTAAAACTAGTGAATAAACGCATTTCTTTCTATTCTCAAAATACTAACTTATTACCTCCTAAGCCCAAGACGTCTTTACGTCATCTTAAACTAGGTATTCAAGAATTTCATAAGAAGTTTGTTTTGGCCCCTGCAGACAAGGCCGCTAACAACGTCGTCGTTGTGTGACGGCTCCACTATGTTAACACGCTTAAGCATGAGCTTGGTGGTACTAAGGCCTATGAACTTCAGCCTTTAGCTGAAGAGAGAGCTATAGTAGATAAACATGTTTGTCTTTCAGCCACCAAGTTTGCTGTGTGTGTTAACGAAGGCCAAGACAAGCTTCCTACGCTATACTGGTTACCAAAACTTCATAAAAAAACTTACAAAGCACGGTTTATTGCAAATTCTAGCTCTTGCACTACCACTGAACTTTCTAAATTATTAACTTCCTGTCTTACTGCTATTAAAATGCATGTAATTAAATATTGTGATACAGTCTTTGAAAGATCAGGAAGAAATCTGTTTTGGTCTATAAAAAAATCGAATGAGGTTTTAAATAAATTGAAATCTAGACAGTTTAGTGCCTCTAGTCTGTCTACCTACGATCTTTCCACTCTTTACACTACACTTCCTCATAATCTTATAAAAGAAAGGCTTAATGATTTAATTGAATGAGCTTTTCACAGAGAAGATTCTCTCTATCTTGCATGTAATGTCAGAAATGCATTTTTCACTTCTAAAGAGCATAAGAATTATACACTTTGGTCATGTCAGAAAGTGTGTGATGCCCTCACCTTTCTACTTGACAATATTTATATTAGATTCGGTACTAAGTTATTTAGACAAATTGTGGGTATTCCGATGGGTACTAATTGCGCACCTCTTGTGGCTGATCTGTTCTTGTATTGTTATGAAAGAGACTTCATTTTGTCGCTTTCAATTGATAACCAATCTGAAATTATTGAAGCTTTTAGCTCTACTTCTAGATATTAAGATGATTTATTAAATATTGATAATACCTATTTTGATGGTTTGATCAGTCAGATTTACCCCCTAGAACTTCAGTTAAATAAAGCAAATTCTTCTGATACCGAGGCCCTGTTTTTGGATTTACATCTATCTATTGTAGATGGATTTGTTTCGTGCAAAATTTATGATAAACGCGATGACTTTGATTTTGAGATTGTAAATTTTCCTTTTTTGGATGGTGATATTCCTCGTGCGCCATCATATGGCATTTATATTTCGCAATTAATTCGATTTGCTAGAGTGTGTAGTCATGTAACTGGCTTCAACACTCGTAATAAATTATTAACGGCTAAACTCCTTAATCAGGGTTATCGGTACCATAAACTACGCAAAGCCTTTTCAAAATTTTATAGACGCCATTCTGATTTAATTTCAAAATTCAATATTGGACTTAAATCTCTTCTGCAACAAGGTCTATCGGAACCCGAATTTTATGGTGACTTAGTATATAAATTCAGAAAAATATATAACCGCAATGACTTCAGCACCAAATTTCGTAAAATCATTCTTCGATATAAAAAGATTGGGTACAACATGGATATTATACGACAGACTGCATGCATGGTAGTTAACCCAATCACGGTTGGCAACTTTGCTTCCCTCTTTAATTGCACGCCGGTGGGTCAGGCCTCAGATTCTATGACGGCTCCAACGTAAAGGCTTATTGAGAATTAGAGGGATATTGTTGGTTGGTGCCTGATGCTTTGTCTCTGGTCGGGCTCATCGGAGTCTAACTGTTGGTTTTCTTTTGCTCCAGCATTTCAGTGGTTTCTTGCTGTCGAGTCCTACCGTTGTCTCACCTCTGTGGTTCTTTGATTTTTGTGTTCACGGAGATGTTGCACTGATGAGTTAGGAGGCCTTCATGCGGACTGAACAAATTATTTGTCTAAATCGCGACGGAAGTAAGGGCGAGGATTGTGGCCACGTAAAATCGATTTAAGCCCCCCAGTGGAAATCTTCCACTGACCGTTCCAAGGCGGCTCTTCTGTGGCGATTTATTTATGTTGTTGTTTGTTGCTTGCTGTGTGTATCGCTTGTGTCTTTTGATTTTGGATGGCCATATGGCCATTTTGTGGGAAAGTAACTGTCCTTATGGCCTTCCTTTGTTTAGGTTTCCATTATGGTCTGGTCGCTTAATGTTTGTATTTCTTTCCCTTTTGGTGTCTTTTATGGGTGGAGTAAGTTAATTGTATCAATTCCTGATCTTTGTTTTACTTCTACTTTGCTGGTAAACATCATAACGTGATTGCAGTACCTTGAAATTTTGTTTGAGTAGTATCGGATTTGCTTCGGATTTTTTACCATTATGTAAGTCTAACAGAACAGAAGGCTTTTTAATACACCAAGATGGAACTTCGGCAGCTTCATGTTTTTGAATATTTTAAGCTCGATACCTGAATTTTCTAGCAGTTGTAAGATTCGTAATCTAAAAGGTTTAATTGCTGTGGGTTTAATTTCATACTTGTCTACAAATTCAGGTGGAAATGAAATTTTGAAAGCCGGATTAGATGGATTAGCAGCAAGTCTGATAGCATACTGAAAAGAAAGTTTTTCTCTGCGCGAAGTTATAGATGGTTCACCTGCTTCCACATAAAGGCTTAGTACAGGAGAAGTAGGAAAGGCCCCCATAGCCAGACGAAGGCCTTGGTGATGGATAGTATCCAATGATTTTAAATGGGACTTTCTGGCAGAACCATAAACAACAGACCCATAATCTAATTTAGCTCTTATCAAAGATGTAATAAGGTATACCGATCTGCTCCCCAACTTGTACGAGCTAAAACCTTCAAAAGATTCAAAGCTTTTAAGCATTTCGCTTTAAGATATTTGATATGGGGAATGAAGGATAATTTTAGATCAAATATGACCCCAAGAAGTTTGGCTTCTTCAACAACAGGGATTTGTGATCCGTTTAAAAACGGGGAAGGGTGGCCGTGTTTCTTCCCTAGCTTATTAAAATGAACACACTGCGTTTTCGACTTGGAGAACTTGAAACCATTTTTATCAGTTCATTCTTCTATTCTTGCTAAATTTTGTTGTAACTTTCGTTCAATTGTTTTCATATTTTTTGAACGGTAACATATACAAAAATCATCAACATACAACGAACAATCTGTTTTGTCATGGTAGATCCCACACGCACCTGAAATTTGTGTTCACCTAAAAAGCTTTTAATAAAACTGGGAACCTTTCCTCTTAAGCCTAATTTTAAGTGAAACTCTTCTTCACACAAATTGTCGAATAATACCCCGTCGGCCTTATTCATTTTCCATTTCTGATTGCAATCCTCATCTGGATCATTTACGCTCTCACTCATAACAGGGAAGTGATCAATTCCGCACTGATCATCATTGACATACCAGTCATAGTCTAAGAAGAGAGATGGGTGACACAAAAAGAGATCTTAAGAAGATAAATGACCTGTTGCAGGATGAAGGTAAGTATAAGATTTATCATGCATCAAGCAAAGATCATTCCCTGCAATAAAATCTTCAATAAGTACTCCTCTGTTGTTGTTATCTTTCCAACCCCATTGAATGTTGTGACCATTGAAATCGCCAACTAAAAGATATGGCGACTGAAGTTGATCCAGCAATTATTCAAGATGTTCGAGCTTTAAAGAAAATGAGGATGGTATATATAGAGAACATATTGTAGTTTCTTTATTCAGAGATTCCGATACTGCTACAGTGTGTAGGTCTGCTTTTAATTTGATCTCTCTTTGTGGTAAACAGGATTTAACAAAAATTGAACTGCCACCAGATGGTTTGTTACCATCAGAATAGATGTTGTTATATGCACTGAAAACCCTGACATCAATGTTGTCATCAGTTTTTGAAAAAAAATTCTTGCAAACAGAAAACCGATGGGTTTAATAAAGAAAAAAGTAATAAGTGTTCGTTATAATTTGATTTAAGACCTCGACAATTACATTGTATTATTTTGTGCTTTAAATCCATTTTATGGAGAGATTAAGACTAGAAACTATTTTGGAGCTGCAATTGGTGATATCGATCTGTTTTTACCACTTTGTGTTGTTGACCTCGATCTGTTTTTATCACTTCGAGGTGATGGAGTTTCAGTGATCTCCATATCACTATCACTCCACATTCAGAAATCTGTTCTGAAATTTTATATTGTCTCTTTCCATGTTACGCTATCTGTCTGTTTGATTGGTTCTACAAGAGTCGGGTTTCTCTTTTACATTCGGCGCTGGCTTCGGTACGGTCGCTGTCGACCGATCCGGAGCAACCTAGATTGCGCCATTTGATAAATCGGTTGAACTTTGTGGTGCTGGAGTGGATTTACTCCATGCACCAGATTTTTTTCAGTTCAGCTATGCATGATTGAACAGTCTGTGTTTCGGAGCTGGTAAGTTTTACACCAGCACCCTATGTGATGCTGGCGTAACTGGTGTTTGGTGTTGTCTGTCGCTCTTCGACAATTTTCCGCGCTTCTGGGAATGTTATCCCTCTTTGGTATTTGGCAGCATTTCTTTTTCTTTCATCCACGCCGGACAGTCTCGGGAGAAAACAGCATGTTTGCCGCCCGAATTCACGCATTTGGCCACATTTTTGCAGTTGAGGTAATTATCAACATGTTCTTCTTCACCACAATTAGGACAGAGATTTTTCCTCTGACATATGCTTTCGTGATGGCCAAAAGCCTGACAAGAGTAACATCTTAGAGGGTTTGGGATGATTTTCTTTGGTAGAATTGGTGTATTAAAAGTCAACACATAAGTTGCTGTTGGTTTTAGTACACCATTTCTACGGACGTTATTGTTACGAACACCAAATTACTCCTTGACCTTACAAGTTTTCAATAAGCTCTTCATCTGTGCAAGGACGCAGTTCTGACCTACGAATCACTCCTTAAGATGAATTGAGCGTGTTGTGCAAAGAGACTTTGACTTGAAGATCAAACAGTTTATTGGTGCTTAGCAGGCTTATAACTTGCTGTTTTCTCTCGACTTACAAGAGAAGATCACCTGGTTTGAGTTTTTTAATACTCTTAGAGTGTTAGGCAATAGAAAGAATACTTTTCTCGGTAACAAAGGGAGAAAGGCTAGATACAGTTCGTGTATTGTCAAGTGACGTAATAACTAAGAAACGCGGAACATTGTTGAGATTTGGTTCAGCAGACTGCTGACTAGACAGTTGACTTGACTGCTGACTCGGATCATCCGTTTCGGATGAATCCTTGTCTTTTTTTACGTTTTTGTGCGTTGCAGTTATGATTTTTGTTCTTCGCCATGAAGAAAGCTTTAATGTTCGTCCAAAGTGCTCTCCGCCCTCCGTGGAGCCCTGCAAGGGAACACCATAATGGAGTGGTTTTCCGACTCGCAGGTGTTAGAGATACACGTGAGATATACTCGCATAAACAAAAAGCCTACACGATTGGTCCGTTTGGCCACCGCCTTCTAGAGATAAAAAGACAGAAAGGGGTAAGGTAAATGGGCATATGGTTGGTATCAGGAAATATACAACAAGAATGGAAAAGAAAGCAAAGGGGGTATCTCTAGGGCTCGGCGCGAACAGAACGACCACCCGACTACACCGAAAAGCTAGGCCAAAGAGGCGTGTTGGGTACCTAAAGCACCCTAAACTCAGGTAACCCTCAACCTCCAGGATTCCTTCTTCCGGCTTACAGGACGCCAACCACGGCAAACGGGTGGTACTTCCTTTAGCTCTTCCCAGTGGGCACAGAGACCACAGCGGCAATGTGCCCAGTGGGAATGGAGCCCCCAGGGCCCCGGCAAGGAGGAAGTCTAATGCCTGGGGGCTTCCTCATTCGAGACGCCACATTCGGCGGTGGTGCGCCAGAGAGCAAAATTAAACTGGCATTGCCACCAATCAACAGGAAACTAAACAGAGAAACGACCAGGAACTGATACAGGTCCTAAATTCTTCCCAAAGTATCACTAGGGAAAGAAGTCGAAACATTGCGATAGTAAACAAAACGGATAACAGATAAACCGAGTCAGCAGCTCTTTCCCAAACAGGTGGTGACCCAGAATGTCCAAACCTAACAAAAAGAACAAAAACATGAAGGAACCACAACAAAAGCACCGAGTGTTTTTAGGAATTCCAAAATAAAAGAAGAGGCAATGATCAGGAATCGATACAATCAACCCATAGCTCCCATCAGAGACACCAAAGGAAAGACACACAAACATGCAGCAACAGACCTAATGGAAACACCAACAG